>OX104111.1:8544427-9032425 GCA_944474755.1 Limnoperna fortunei
CCCCATTTACCTGATGCTAATCTGAGGTGAAACCCCAGCTGTTTTATAGCTTGATTAAACAAGCTTACCAGTGACATCAGTGTTCTAATATTCAAATTCACCTGTTGCCTAGGACTATAGTAACATCTACTAATGAGGTTAATTAGATAAAATTTGATAGGCATTGACAAACAATACAATACAATACAATACAAAAGCTTTATTTTAATTCGGCACATACAAAACAGTACAACACAAGCTCTGATGAGCTTTTTACCGAATACAGACAAACATAACATACATGCATGCATACAAATTAAAATGAGTGACAGTACAATAAAATAAATAACATCAAAAGCACTAGCACATGCATAAAGCAACATACAGTTAAAAAAAAAAAGTAAGATCAAAAGCACTAGCCTAAGCAACAGCAACATACAGTTGAAGCATAGCATAACAGCACCTAAAACTGAAGGCAACTTAAAATAACTAAGCAGTTTTAAAAACTGAAGACAACTAAAAATAACTAAGCAGTTTTAAAAACTGAAGACAACTAAAAATAACTAAGCAGTTTAAAGCTAAGACTGAAGACAACTAAAAAATAACTAAGCAGTTTAAAGCAGAAGATAAAAAACAATTACTTGCAAGCAGAACAGTGACATTCAGATCCATTCCAGGACTGAATGAGGCTTTTAAACTGATAAAAACTGCCCTCAGTCCTGAAATGGTCTGGAAGGCTGTTCCACATTACAGCTGCAGCAAATTAAAAACTTTTCTTACCATAAGTTGATGTTTTTACTCGTGGTACATCCAAAATATTGTTATATCTGAAAGAATATTTAGATTCTTTAACATTTAAGAGATTTTGTAGACAAACAGGTGCAATTTTATTTACAATTTTATATGTTTCTAGAGCCATAGTTCGTTGGCGTCTTATATGTAAGGAAGGCATCAAGGCTTTTTCTAATAACATTTCGTATGTGCTGGAGTAGTCATCATATACAAAACGGAGTGCTCGTTCCTGCACTTTTTCAATTTTTTTAGAATTTTTCTCTGTGCAGAAGTGCCAAGCCAAAGGGCAAAAGTTAAAATTACTGAGGATAAAAGTATGAAATATAGTTAGTTTACTAAGTCTATCCAAACAATGTCCCAAACGCTTTAAAATATTTAATTGCTGTGATGCCTTCCTGCAGATGTTGCTAATATGTACATCAAAGTTTAGCTGATAATCAATATCTATACCTAGTAATTTTACAGTAGATTCACACGAGATATTCGAGCCTTGAATGTCTATACAGGGATATTTAGAAAAAGTTTTTTTACCAATTGCTAAAAATTGAAATTTATCAGGATTTGCCTGCATTTTGTTTATTTTAAACCATTTAATAAGTTCTATTGAATCACTTTGCAAGGCACTTATTAAATTATCATAATTCGAGTTACAAAAAGACAAAGTGTTGTCGTCTGCATAATTGTACAAGGTACCAGATTTCACAACTGAAAAAATATCATTAATAAACACGTTGAACAATAGAGGTCCAAGTATTGAGCCTTGTGGGACTCCTTTATGGATGTCAGCCCAGCTGCTGAGGATGCTGTTCAGTTTAATTTGCTGTTTCCGGTTTGTTAAATATGATTTTAGGAGGGAGACCGAATTTGGTAAAACACCATATGCTGACAATTTGTCAAGCAAAATATCATGGGGAAGGCAGTCAAATGCCTTAGAGAGATCCATGAGAACTGCTGCAACATATTGATTATTGTCCAGAGCAGTATGCCAATCTTCAATCAACCTCAGCAAGGTGGTCTGACATCCATGTCCCTTTCTAAATGCACACAAATATGGGTTAAAAATAGTATCAAAATAATCTGAAAGTTGGATTTCCATTACTTTTTCAAAAATCTTAGAAAATATTGGTAATACACTTACTGGTCTATAATTTGACTTTTCTAGTGGATTATTTTTCTTAAATAATGGAGTAACCTGGGCTTGTTTGAGTCGGTCTGGAAAAATACTACATTCTACAGATAAATTAATTAGTGTTGTTAACTGTGGTACAATAACCTCTTTACAATTTTTTACAATTTTAGCTGGGATACTGTCAAATCCTGTAGCCTTCTTAATATTAATATTGTTTACAATTTTTACAACATTGTTTTCTGTAACCTTTTGAAATACAAAACTTTTTTTTTTATAATATGCAAAAACAAAAACAATACAAAAACAAATAGAAATACAAAAACAATGCAAAATCTTTATTTCATATGATAGTCTTTTAGTGATGATAGCCGTAGTTTTTTTAACAGGAAGTAAAAGGGGAGATAAATCATGTAAAACTGGAAATGGGTCAGCACACATCTAACATTATTAATTAAATGAAGCCATATACTCTTTTTGTTATCATGAAACCTTATAACTATAAATATATATATCTATATGAATATAATAAAGTAGGGGGAGCTGACTCGCTATACAGGGGCAGGGTGAACGGACCCATTACTGGGCCCCAGTCTTAGTTGGGGCAGAAGTGTTAACCCATTATTAGCCTTTCCCCGGACTAGGCAGAAGCTCCAGACACATACATGTTTCACTGTTTAAAAGTTCTAGTTTCCTCCATTGCTGTCTTGTTTATATTTTTTTTTCGTGCAAAACATTCAACAAACCATTCAGCATATTATTAAAACTAGGCCTGATCTGAGCAAAATTTGTGTTACATAGCATGTACCTTTTTAGCTCACCTGACCCAAAGGGTCATGTGAGCTATTGTTATCACTTTGCGTCCGTCGGCGTCGTCGTCGTCGGCGTCTGTAAACTTTTTACATTTTAATCTTCTTCTCTGAAACCACTTGGCTAATTGAAACCAAATTTGGCCATAATGTTCATTGGATGGACCTTTACAAAGTTTGTGTTTTTTATTTTGATTGGTAAACCAATATGGCCGCCACCTCAAGACTTAGTTTAACATAGGACCCTATGGGAAAAAAGTTTAAAAGGGCTTCTTCTCTCAAACCGTTTAACCAATCAAAACAAAACTTACTAGCAATATTGTTTGGATGGTCCTCTAGAAAGTTTGTGTTTTTTATGGTAATTGGAAATTCAAAATGGCTGCCACGGCAGGACTTAATTTAACATAGGACCCTATGGGAAAAAGTTTGAAAGGCTTCTTTTCTGAAACCGGTCAACCAATGGAAACAAAACTTACTAGCAATATTGTTTGGATGATCCTCTATAAAGTTAATGTTTTTTATCCCAATCGGAAATTCAAAATGGCCGCCACAGCAGGACTTAGTTTAACATTCGACCCTATGAGAAAAAAGTTTAAAAGGGCTTCTTCTCTGAAACCGTTTAACCAATCAAAACAAAACTTACTAGCAATATTGTTTGGATGGTCCTCTATAAAGTTTATGTTTTTTATGGCAATTGGAAATTCAAAATGGCCGCTACCGCAGGACTTAGTTTAACATAGGACCCTATGGGAAAAAGTTTTTAAAGGCTTCTTCTCTGAAACCGGTTAATCAATGGAAACAAAAACTTACTAGCAATATTGTTTGGATGGTCCTCTATAAAGTTTATGTTTTTTATGGCAATTGGAAATTCAAAATGGCCGCTACCGCAGGACTTAGTTTAACATAGGACCCTATGGGAAAATGTTTTTAAAGGCTTCTTCTCTGAAACTGGTTAATCAATGGGAACAAAAACTTACTAGCAATATTGTTTGGATGGTCCTTTAAAAAGTTTATGTTTTTTATGGCAATTGGAAATTCAAAATGGCCGCCACCGCCGCAGGACTTAGTTTAACATAGGACCCTATGGGCAAATAAAAAAAATCTTCTCTATACAACCGGTTAACCAATGAAACAAAGCTTTCTAGTAATATTGTTTGGATGGTCCTATTTAAAGTTTATTGAAAATTACAAGATTTACTTTACCATCTTCATTGCCTATAAAATCAGGTGAGCGATACAGGCTCTTAAGAGCCTCTGGTTTGTTTTTGCTTAGTTTCTTTGAATTATTTTATTTTTTTATTTGGTGTAGGGGTCAATGAGTTATATTATTTATCAACCAGTCAAAACAATTATTTTTCTAAAAATAAATAGCATTTCTAGCTGACTGCTGGTTTGCGAGAACATCTTACAAACATGGCAGACATGACATAATGTGAACCAGAACTGAGTAGTATTAAACAATGCCTGGTTGCAAAAGTTTATTCTTAGACCTTTATTCATATTGCTCAAGTGAAGCAAATGAAAAATACATGGCAGGATTAAACTCAATTTATGGTTCGGTGTCAGGTGGTTAAATTACAAAAGGAATGTTATTTGTATAAAATACATACATTACATTGTACTTAAGCAATTAATTAAATATAGACAAAATTTATTATTGAATTAATGAAACACTTTGAGCAGGTATAAACAGTACGGAAAGACTTCCATTTGAACTCCCCACTAAAATGCATTATTTTGAACGTAAATAAAAGAATTTGGCACTGGGTGGCAGCCACTGGTAAACCCCACAGTGGATAATATAATTAAAATAAAGCATGGTGCATTTAAATGAGTCGTATAATATTATATATATATATATATATATATATGTAAACATAATTGCAAAATAAACATAAAACATTTTGTATCACAGTCCATGTGAAATTAAAGTTCAGTAAAAAAAAAACATGATTGTAGTATAAATTATAATTAACAGAATGTTTTTAACATGATTGCAGATGTACATTATTGGAGTTTCTGGATGAATGATGATTCATGATTTTTCTGATTACTGCTGGTTACTGATGCATCGGGTGCAAGTACTACAAAGTGAATCAACTACTTGTTCCTCTTGAGATGACTGCTGTATGTGTCCCTAAAGTGATGTCTTAGGGAATTCCTAAGAGAAAAAGTGTGAAATACTGAATAACTGACAATTATTTTTTGTGACTGGTCTATTTCATGGCTTTATCTGTCAAAAAGAGGACATTCTTGCTGTGTTGAAATTAGCATTTATCTTGTACACGAGTTATTTTTATTAAATTGATTTTATTAGTTTTTTTTTAGAGATCAACATATAATATTTATTAACTTCATGTATGACAGACCTAACACTTCTGTATGGTTAATATGCACAAATTCCATTAAACATATATTTCACGAGACTTAAAATTGTTTAGTGCCTTTTATTAATTTTTCAGCTATACATGTACTGTGGCGTTTTTTATTGGGGAAAGGCAGCAGTGAAAACCCCAACACCTAAGGTATGAAAACTAACAATCCATGATGCCATTATTTATGTGTGGGTATCTGTCAGTTACTCTTGAGGGTACACAGCTCCACCATCAACACTGAATGGAAAGTGATGAATCTTAGCACCAGTGTGCAACTAATAGTTAACATTTTGATTGAAATGATATTTGGGGTTTTCGATAGAAAACATGGACTTTGACTTTGGTTTAGTACTTATTTTAAGATATCTAACTCCTAAAGTTTTCAGTCCAGATCTCTTTATGGTAACAAAATCAATTAGACATTTATTGAACTTGTGCATCTTTTTATAATGGAATTGGTTCTTATTTCTGGAAAAAAAAAAATACAATGACCTTGCACAGAATGGTTATAAAAAATTGACCGGTATTTAGAACGAATCATCCCCCTTCCCATCAACATGAAGCGGACGTGGACTCAGAACCTCTGATTTGGGAGGATGTTTTTGTACATGTTAGTTTTTTACTGGAACTTTCACAAGCATATAGGTTTTTCTGTGTTTACAAGTCATGACAACAAGAGATGAGGTCTATTGATGATGATTGTTTGCTTATAGTTCAGCTATATTCAGGACAGAAATACCGGTATGGTCTAAAAAAAGAATGTGTTTACCGAAAAATAATGTGCACGATAAAAAGAATAAAAAATATTGTGTACATTTGCGCCTCGGAGGCCGAGTGGTAAATGTAGTTCATCTACTATCGATTACGTGGTCTGTCAACACTGAGATTGAGAGTTCGATTCTCACTGCAGGCAGGGTGCACTCGACTCCAATTTTTAATTGACAAGGATTGCCAGTTTTCCTACCGCGGGTCGGGGTTTTCTCTAGGTGCTCTGGCTTCCTCCCCCAATAAAACCTGGACGCCATGATATATCTGAAAGTGGCTTTAAACACAATTTAAACAAACAACATTTTAAAGTTTGCACATACAGGTCAAAATACAGTCTCTTTCAAATTTATTGCATTTTACTAATGGAGGGGAGCAGGATCTCGGAGTGTTGAGGTACTTAATGAATCGTACAAATAATCGGGAAAGGGTTTTAATTTCCAATAAAGTGAGGTTCACATCCCATGGTTTTATGTTTGAACATTTCTTTCTGATGGACTAAAAAAGTTTTTTTCCCCGAGGTTCGTATGCCCGCTACGGTCTGCGGCCAGGCTTTCGTATTGCATTGTATAACCAGACCTCCCCCTAGAAACTAGGGATAGTTATTGGTTGACCTTGTGAATCGTCCCGGCAATTGTTTTAACACTATATTTGATTCGAGCTTACTCAATTTTTTAATACTCCCTAACAACAATTATTATAAGGCGTGCATACAAATAGGTGCAAGTTTTTAAAATCGCTCGTGGGGTAAAATGTATCGATTTTTTGTAAAACCGTGTACTAAAATAACATGCCAAAAACAATTCTGCATCCGTAGTTTAGATTTAGGGAACAATGCCATGATAAAGCCGAAAATGTGGAAGTGGAAATAAAAACCAGATTAAAAGGTATCAAATTACAAAATTGCAATTTCAAGTGTTTTTTGTGGTGGATATAACGTTCTCCGAGAATTGAACAGAATAATAAAAAAAATCCTTCATAGAATTAATTCGAATCTATAAAAAATCGAAAAAAGAGGCTAACTTTAGTTGTTCTGTTTATGAAATTAATTTATATAGAGGTGCATGCTTATCAGTCTGAGGGTCAGGAGAACATTTTTCGGGTCGCCTGGATTGGGCATTTCTTTGAACGGGAATTTGTTAAAATTAAAATTTAAACGGGAATTCTGGATTAAAACATAAGCGAGATCACTGAAAGAGCATATAAAGTTACTGGAATTAATTTTTATTGTTTAATAAATGTCAAACCTTATTTGAGCACAAAATAAACTTGTATTCATACCTACCTACCCATGTTCCCAGCTCACTGGTAGGGGAACAGCAAACACATATTTATAAGTATGGCCCAAGTGTCATTTTATCTTATATCCAATTACAATGCTGAACTTGTTGTTCGTTGTTGATAATAAAATAGTGTTAAAATTGTGTCAAAGTAGTATATAGCAACTTCAGGTATATATACTTTTCAATATTAACAACATGTTGACAAGTTTTTTTGACAAATATCTCGGGAATTCGGGAAAATGACATTTTATGTCCAGGAATTCGGGATGTTCTAATTTTTGGATCGGGAATTCGGGATGATTACCCCTCCTCCTCTCCCTACAGTCTGTATTTATTAATTTATAAAGACTAGCTACAATAATGTAGCTCCTTTTTTATGGACGTCCATAAAAAAAAATGAGCTACATTATTGTAGCTATATAAAGACGTGCATGCTTACCAATCGGTATATATGGGCACATACTCGAATTTCGGCGATTTCCCTTCATTCAGCGCTGTAAACGAATTGTACTGTTAAAATATCTTGCAATTATTTCTCTAAACAAATGATTCCTTAATAATAAATAAATAGGTGTTTCAACTAAATTACCGGCAGTTGTTCATCGCCGAAATTCTGTATGTAGTACTATATAAAAAGATGGTAAATTGTCCTGCCGTAATAGTATTTACACGCATGTAAATTCTGTATGACAAAAAGGGAATTTAACAGAAACTGTGATGTTGAAAAGAGTTTTTTTTTTTGTAACAACGGGCAAAATATGGGTAAAAAGCTATAAATGATTACGTCTGATAATTGTTTTTATAGTCTCGTTTATAAATAACTGCAATTCTAATTTTTTTTCCTGCAATTTAACATGTTTATTACATGAATTTGTGGCAAAACCAATTGAAAAAGTAATTATTTTTAATTTATTAAGAATATACTACCACTTCAATATTTCCATTTCATCAGTTTAGCTGTTTCTTTCGTCTTTTTTGTACGAGTTACTTCCCGTTATTGCAATACATCATTGACCGCGTGAACTTTGGTGACGTAAACAGCGGCTCCTTGACGAGTTTCCGCTGTAAACAATGGCTGACCGCTCAATGTTAATTTTCCGTAGACACGTAAAAAAACCGTCACATGGCGTACAAAGGAAGACAATTATACAAAACCGATTGTGTGAATCATCTTGTAAATTGCAATAACACATCTTCACATCAAAATGTAAGCAAATTTATGCATATTTATTTTAAAATCGCGATTTTCTGAACGCCAAAAAGTTGTGACCATGACTATACATATATCGCATGCTGTATCGACACCTCTACTTATATCACGTGCTGTATCAATCCTCTACCTATATCACATGTTGTATCAATCTTCTACCTATATCATATGCTGTATCGACCATACCTATGTCACATACTGTATCAAACCTCTACCTATATCACATGCTGTATCAAACATTTACCTACATCACATGCAGTATCAACACACAATCTACATCACATGCTTCATCAACCCTTTACCTTTATCACATGCTGTATCAACCCTCTACTTTTATCACATGATGTATCAACACTCTATAGTACATGCTGTATCAACCTTTTACTTATAGTACATGATGTATCAACCCCTCTACTTATATAACATCGTGTATCAACCTTATACCTATATCACATGCTGTATCAACCCTCTACCTATTTCACATGCTGTATCGACCCTAACTATATCACTTGCTGTATCAAACCTTTACCTATATCAAAAACTGTACCAACACCTTATCTGTATGTCATGCCGTATCAACCCTCCAACAATATCAAATGCTGCATCAACCCTCTACTTATATAACATGCTGAATCAACCCTCTACCTACCTCATATGCTGTATCAACACTCTATCTATATAACATGATGTATCAACCCTCTACCTACATCACATGCTGTATCGACCCCTCTACTTATATAACATGCTGTATCAACCCGCTATCTATATCACATGCTGCATCAACACTCTACATATATTACATGCTGTATCGAACCTCTATCTATATCACATGCTGTATCAACCCTATATCTATAGAACACGCTGTATAGACCCTTTAACTATATCACATGTTGTATCAACCCTCTCTCTATATCACTTGCTGTATCAACCCCTATTTTTATATAACATGCTGTATCAACCCTCTACCTGTATCACATGCTGTATCAACCCTCTATCTATATCACTTGCTGTATCAACACTCAATCTATATAACATGCTGTATTAACCTCTACCTATATCACATACGGTATCAACACACAATCTACAATTCACTACCTTATTACTTGCTGTATCAACACTCTACCTATATCACATGCTGTATCAACACTCAATCTGTATAACATGCTGTATCAACCCTCAACCTATATCACAGTTATTATCAACAGTTTACTTATATCATATGCTGTATCGACACTCATTCTACATCACATGCTGGATCAACCCCTCTAACTATATCACATGCTGTATCAACACTCAATCTACATCAAATGATGTATCAACCCTTTACAAATATCACATGCTGTATCAACCCTCTACCTATACCACATGCTGTATCAACCCTCTACCTATGTCACATGCTGTATCGACCCTGCCTATATTACATGCTGTTAAAAACCTTAACCTATATATCTCATTCTGTATCAACACCCTACCTATATATCATGCTGTATCAACCCTCAACCTATATCAAATGTTGTATCCACCCTCTACCTATATCACATGCTGTATCAATCCTCTACCTATATTACATGCTGTTTCAACCCTCTACCTATTTCACATGCTGTATCGACCCTACCTATTTCACATGCTGTATCAAACCTTTACCTATATCAAAAGCTGTAACAACACCTTATCTATATGTCATGCTGTATCAACTCTCAAACTATATCAAATGCTATATCAACCCTCTACTTATATAACATCCCGTATCAACGCTCTACCTATATCACATGCTGTATCAACCCTCTACCTATATCACATGCTGTATAAATACTCTATCTATATAACATGCTGTATCAACCTTTTACCTATGTCACATACTGCATCAATCCTCTACCTATATCACATGCAGTATCAACCCTCTATCTATATAACATGCCGTATAAACCCTTTACCTATATCACATGCTTTATCACTTCTCTACCTATATCACACGCTGTATCAAACCTTAACCTATACCCCATGCTGTATCAGCACTCTATCTATATGACATGCTGTATTAACCCTCAATATATATCACATGCTGTATCAACACTCTATCTATAGAACATGCTGTATCAACCATCTACATATATCGCATGCTGTATCGACCCCTCTACTTATATCACGTGCTGTATCAATCCTCTACCTACATCACTTGATGTATCAATCTTCTACCTATATCATATGCTGTATCGACCATACCTATGTCACATGCTGTATCAACCCTCTACCTATATCACATGCTGTATCATCATTTACCTACATCACATGCTGTATCAACACACAATCTACATCACATGCTTCACCAACCCTTTACCTTTATCACATGCTGTATCATCCCTCGACTTGTATCACATGCTGTATCAACACTCTATAGTACATGCTGTATCAACCTTTTACTTATATCACATGCTGTATCAACCCCTCTATTTATATAACATTGTGTATCAACCTTATACCTGTATCACATGCTGTATTAACCATCTACCTATTTCACATGCTGTATCGACCCTACCTATATCACATGCTGTATCAAACCTTTACCTATATCAAAAGCTGTTCCAACACCTTATCAATATGTCATGCCGTATCAACACTCAAACAATATCAAATGCTGTATCAACCCTCTACTTTATATAACATGCTGAATCAACCCTCTACCTACATCACATGCTGTATCGACCCCTCTACTTATATAACATGCTGTATCAACCCGCTATCTATATCACATGCTGCATCAACACTCTACATGTATTACATGCTGTATCGAACCTCTATCTATATCACATGCTGTATCAACCCTCTACCTACATCACATGCTGTATCGACCCCTCTACTTATATAACATGCTGTATCAACCCGCTATCTATATCACATGCTGCATCAACACTCTACATATATTACATGCTGTATCGAACCTCTATCTATATCACATGCTGTATCAACCCTATATCTATAGAACACGCTGTATAGACCCTTTAACTATATCACATGTTGTATCAACCCTCTCTCTATATCACTTGCTGTATCAACCCCTTTTTTTATATAACATGCTGTATCAACCCTCTACCTGTATCACATGCTGTATCAACCCTCTATCTATACCACTTGCTGTATCAACACTCAATCTATATAACATGCTGTATTAACCTCTACCTATATCACATACGGTATCAACACACAATCTACAATTCACTACCTTATTACTTGCTGTATCAACACTCTACCTATATCACATGCTGTATCAACACTCGATCTATATCACATGCTGCATCAACTATCTACCTATGTCACATGCTGTATCAACACTCAATCTGTATAACATGCTGTATCAACCCTCAACCTATATCACAGTTATTATCAACAGTTTACTTATATCACATGCTGTATCGACACTCATTCTACATTACATGCTGGATCAACCCCTCTAACTATATCACATGCTGTATCAACACTCAATCTACATCAAATGATGTATCAACCCTTTACAAATATCACATGCTGTATCAACCCTCTACCTATACCACATGCTGCATCAACCCTCTACCTATGTCACATGCTGTATCGACCCTGCCTATATTACATGCTGTTAAAAACCTTAACCTATATATCTCATGCTGTATCAACACCCTACCTATATATCATGATGTATCAACCCTCAACCTATATCAAATGTTGTATCAACCCTCTACCTTTATCACATGCTGTATCAACCCTCTACCTATATTACATGCTGTTTCAACCCTCTACCTATTTCACATGCTGTATCGACCCTACCTATTTCACATGCTGTATCAAACCTTTACCTATATCAAAAGCTGTAACAACACCTTATCTATATGTCATGCTGTATCAACTCTCAAACTATATCAAATGCTATATCAACCCTCTACTTATATAACATCCCGTATCAACCCTCTACCTATATCACATGCTGTATCAACCCTCTACCTATATATCACATGCTGTATCAATACTCTATCTATATAACATGCTGTATCAACCTTTTACCTATGTCACATACTGCATCAATCATCTACCTATATCACATGCTGTATCAACCCTCTATCTATATAACATGCCGTATAAACCCTTTACCTATATCACATGCTTTATCTCTTCTCTACCTATATCACACGCTGTATCAAACCTTAACCTATACCCCATGCTGTATCAACACTCTATCTATAGAACATGCTGTATCAACCATCTACATCTATCGCATGCTGTATCGACCCCTCTACTTATATCACGTGCTGTATCAATCCTCTACCTACATCACTTGATGTATCAATCTTCTACCTATATCATATGCTGTATCGACCATACCTATGTCACATGCTGTATCAACCCTCTACCTATATCACATGCTGTATCAACATTTACCTACATCACATGCTGTATCAACACACAATCTACATCACATGCTTCATCAACCCTTTACCTTTATCACATGCTGTATCAACCCTCGACTTGTATCACATGCCGTATCAACACTCTATAGTTCATGCTGTACAACCTTTTACTTATATCACATGCTGTATC
Organism: Limnoperna fortunei; assembly: GCA_944474755.1. Classification (NCBI taxonomy): domain Eukaryota; kingdom Metazoa; phylum Mollusca; class Bivalvia; order Mytilida; family Modiolidae; genus Limnoperna; species Limnoperna fortunei. The sequence goes on from OX104111.1 coordinate 8,557,333, forward strand.
AACCCCTCTATTTATACAACATCGTGTATCAACCTTATACCTGTATCACATGCTGTATTAACCCTCTACCCAATTCACATGCTGTATCGACCCTACCTATATCACATGCTGTATCAAACCTTTACCTATATCAAAAGCTGTTCCAACACCTTATCTATATGTCATGCCGTATCAACACTCAAACAATATCAAATGCTGTATCAACCCTCTACTTTATATAACATGCTGAATCAACCCTCTACCTACCTCACATGCTGTATCAACACTCTATCTATATAACATGATGTATCAACCCTCTACCTACATCACATGCTGTATCGACCCCTCTACATATATAACATGCTGTATCAACCCTCTATCTATATCACATGCTGCATCAACACTCTACATATATTACATGCTGTATCGAACCTCTATCTATATCACATGCTGTATCAACCCTATATCTATAGAACACGCTGTATAAATCCTTTAACTATATCCCATGTTGCATCAACCCTCTTTCTATATCACTTTCTGTATCAACCCTTATTTTTATATAACATGCTGTATCAGCCCTCTACCTGTATCAGATGCTGTATCAAACCTCTACCTATATCACATGCTGTATCAACACACAATCTAAATCAGATCGTGTATCAATTATCTACTTTGATCACTTGCTGTATCAACCCTCTACCTACATCACATGCTGTATCAAAACTCAATTTATATAACATGCTGTATCAACTTCTACCTATATCACATACGGTATCAACACACAACCTTCATCACATCCTGAATCAATTCACTACCTTTATCACTTGCTGAATCAACCCTCTACCTACCTCACATGCTGTATCAGCACTCTATCTATATAACATGATATATCAACCCTCTACCTACATCACATGCTGTATCGACCCCTCTACTTATATAACATGCTGTATCGACCCTCTATCTATATCACATGCTGCATCAACACTCTACATATATTACATGCTGTATCGAACCTCTATCTATATCACTTGCTGTATCAGACCCTATTTTTATATAACATGCTGTATCAACCCTCTACCTGTATCAGATGCTGTATCAAACCTCTACCAATATCACATGCTGTATCAACACACAATCTTAATCACATCCTGTATCAATTATCTACTTTTATCACTTGCTGTATCAACCCTCTACCTATATCACATGCTGTATCAAAACTCAATTTATATAACATGCTGTATCAACTTCTACCTATATCACATACGGTATCAACACACAACCTTCATCACATCCTGTATCAATTCACTACCTTTATCACTTGCTGTATCAACCCTCTACCAATTTCACATGCTGTATCAACACTCAATCTATATAACATGCTGCATCAACCCTCTAATATATCACATGCTGCATCGACCCCAATACATACATAAAATCCTGTATAAATCCTCTACCTATATCACATGCTGCATCAACCCTCTACCTATATCACAGTTATTATCAACATTTTACCTATATCACATGATGTATCGACACTCAATCTACATCACATTCTGGATCAACACCTATAACTATATCAAATGCTGTATCAATACTCAATCTACATCACATGATGTATCAACCCTTTACAAATATCACATGCTGTATCAACCCTCTACCTATATCACATGCTGTATCAACCCTCTACCTATATCACATGTTGCCTCAACCTTCTACCTAAATCACATACTGTATAAACACTCAACCCAAATCACATAATATATCGAGACTCAATCTACATCACATGATGTATCAACCCACTATCTATATCACATGCTGTATCAACCCTCTATCTATATCACTTGCTGTATCAAGACTCAATCTATATAACATGCTGTATTAACCTCTACCTATATCACATACGGTATCAACACACAATCTACATCACATCCTGTATCAATTCACTACCTGAATCACTTGCTGAATCAACCCTCTACCTATATCACATGCTGTATCAACACTCAATCTATATCACATGCTGTATCAACTATCTACCTCAACACTCTATCTGTATAACATGATGTATCAAACCTCTACCTATATCACATGCTGCATCGACCCCAATACATACATAAATTCCAGTATAAACCCTCTACCTATATCACATGCTGTATTAACACTCTACCTATATCACATAATATATCAACCCTGTACATATATCACAGTTATTATCAACATTTTACCTATATCACATGCTGTATCGACACTCAATCTACATCACATCCTGTATCAATTATCTACTTTTATCACTTGCTGTATCAACCCTCTACCTGTATCACATGCTGTATCAAACCTCTACCTACATCACATGCTGTATCAACACACAATCTACATCACATCCTGTATCAATTATCTACCTATATCACATGCTGTATCAACACTCAATCTGTATAACATGCTGTATCAAACCTCTACCTTTATCACATGCTGCATCGACCCCAATACATACATAAATTCCTGTATAAACCCTCTACCTATATCACATGCTGTATTAACACTCTACCTATATCACATAATGTATCAACCCTGTACATATATCACAGTTATTATCATCCTTTTACCTATATCACATGCTGTATCGACACTCAATCTACATCACATGCTGGATCAACCCCTCTAACTATATCACATGCTGTATCAACACTCAAGCTACATCAAATGATGTATCAACCCTTTACAAATATCACATGCGGTATCAACCCTCTACCTATATCATATGATGTATCAACCCTCTACCTATATCACATGTAGTATCAACACTCTATATTACATCCTGTATCAACCCTCTACCTATATCACATGTAGTATCAACACTCTATATTACATCCTGTATCAACCCTCTACCAATATCACATGCTGTATCAACCCTCTACTTATATAACATGCTGCATCAATCCTCTACCTGTATTACATTCTGTTTCAACCCTCTACCTATTTCACATGCTGTATCGAACCTACCTATATCACATGCTGTATCAAACCTTTACCAATATCAAAAGCTGTAACAACACCTTATCTATATGTCATGCCGTATCAACTTTCAAACTATATCAAATGTTATATCAACCCTCAACTTATATAACATGCTGCATCAACCCTCTACCTACCTCACATGCTGTATCAACACTCTATCTATATAACATGATGTATCAACCCTCTACCTACATCACATGCTCTATAGACCCCTCTACTTATATAACATGCTGTATCAACCCTCTACTATATCACATGCTGCATCAACCCTATGTCTATATAACATGCTGTATAAAACCTTTGACTATATCAAATTCTGTATCAACTCTCTACCTATATCACATGTTTGATCAAACCTTTACCTCTATCATATGATGTATCAACACTCTATCAATATAACATTTTGTATCAACCCTCTCTCTATATCACAGGCTACATCAACACTCTACATATAGTACATGCTGTATCGAACCTCTATCTATATCACATTATGTATCAACCTTATATCTATATAACATGCTGTATAAAACCTTTAACTATATCAAATTCTGTATCAACTCTCTACCTTTATCACATGCTTTATCAAACCTTTACCTCTATCATATGATGTATCAACACTCTATCAATATAACATGTTGTATCAATCCTCTACCTGTATCACATGCTGTATCAAACATCTACCTATATAACATGCTGTATCAACACACAATCTACATCACATCCTGTATCAATTATCTACTTTTATCACTTGCTGTATAAACCCTCTACCTATATCACATGCGGTATCAACACTCAATCTATATAACATGCTGTATCAACCTCTACCTATATCACATACGGTACCAACACACAATCTACATCACATCCTGTATCAATTCACTACCTTTATCACTTGCTGTATCAACCCTCTACCTATATCACATGCTGTATCAACACTCAATCTATATCAAATGCTGCATCAACTATCTACCTATATCACATGCTGTATCAACACAATCTATATAACATGCTGTATCAACCCTCTACCAATATCACATGCTGCATCGACCCCAATACTTACATAAAATTCTGTATAAACCCTCTACCTATGTCACATGCTGTATTAAACCTCTACCTATATCACATGGTCTATCAACACTCTATATATATGACCCTCTCCGTATATCAAATGCTCTATCAACCCCTCTACTTATATAACATGATGTATCAACCCTCTTCCTATATCAAATGCTGTATCAACACTCTATTCATAAAGCATGCATGTTGCAACCATCTACCTATATCACATGCTGTATCGAACCCTCTACTAATATAGCATGCTGTATGAACCCTCTACCTATATTAAATGCTGTATCATCACTCTATTTACAAAACATGCATGATGCAACCATCTACCTATATCACATGCTGTATCGACCCCTCTACTTATATAACATGCTGTATCAACCCTTTCCCTAAATCAAATGCTGTATCAACACTCTATTTATAACACATGCATGTTGCAACCATTTACCTATATCACATGCTGTATCGAATCCTCTACTTATATAGCATGCTGTATCGAACCCTCTTCCAATATCACATGCTGTATCAACTCTCTACCTATATCACATGCTGAATCAACCCTTTACCATTTCACTTGCTGTATCAACACTATCTATTTAACATACTGTATCAACCCTCTACCTGTATTGCATACTGAATCAACACTCAATCTACATCACATGCTGTATAAACCCTCTACCTATATGACATTCTGTATCAACCCTCTACCTATATCACATGTTGTATCAACTCTCTACCTATATCACTTGCTGTATCAAACCTTTACCTATATAACATGCTGTATCAACCCTCTACCTATATCACATGCTGTATTAACCCCTCTACCTATATCAGATGCTGTATCTACCCTACCTATATCACATGCTGTATCGACACTCTATCTATATAACATGCTGCGTCAACCTTTTACATACGTTACATATGTTACATGCTGTAACAACCCTACACCTATATTACATGCTGTGTCGACCCTACCTATAACACATTCTGTATTAACCCTCTACCTATATAACATGCTGTATCAACACTCAAACTACATCACATGCTGTATCAACACTCAAACTACATCACATGCCTTATCTACTCTCTACCTATATCACAGGATGTATCAACCATCTACCTGTCACATGCTGTATCGACCCCTCTACTTATATCACGTGCTGTGTCAATCTTCTTCATACATCATATGCTTTATCGATCATGCCTATATCACTTGCTATATCAACCCTCTACCAATATCACATGCTGTATCAACCCTCTACCTATATCACATGCGGTTTCAAACTTCCACTTATATCACATACTGTATAACACACACAATCTACATCACATGCTGTATCATCCCTCTACTTTTATCACATGTTGTATCAACCCTCTACCTATATCACATGTAGTATCAACACTCTCTATTACATCCTGTATCAACCCTCTACCTATATCACGTGCTGTATCAACCCTCTACCTATTTCACACGCTGCATCGACCCTACCTATATCACATGCTGTGTCAAACCTTTACCTATATCTCATGCGGTATAGACCCCTCTACTAACATAACATTATATATCAAACCCTCTACTTATATAGCATGGTGTATCGAACCCTCTACCTATATCACATGCTGCATCGACCCCGATACTTACATAAAATTCTGTATAAACCCTCTACCTATGTCACATGCTGTATTAACCCTCTACCTACATCACATGGTCTATCAACACTCTATCTATATAACCCTCTCCCTATATCAAATGCTCTATCAACCCTTCTACTTATATAACATGATGTATCAACCCTCTTCCTATATCAAATGCTGTATCAACACTCTATTCATAAAGCATGCATGTTGCAACCATCTACCTCTATCACATGCTGTATCGAACCCTCTACTAATATAGCATGCTGTATGAACCCTCTACCTATATCAAATGCTGTATCAACACTCTATTTATAAAACATGCATGATGCAACCATCTACCTATATCACATGCTGTATCGACCTCTCTACTTATATAACATGCTGTATCAACCCTTTCCCTAAATCAAATGCTGTATCAACACTCTATTAATAACACATGCATGTTGCAACCATCAACCTATATCACATGCTGCATTGACCCCTCTACTTATACAACATGCTGTATCAACCCTCTACATATATCAAATGCTGTATCAACACTCTATTTATAAAACATGCATGTTGCAACCATCTACCTATATCACATGCTGTATCGAACCCTCTACTTATATAGCATGCTGTATCGAACCCTCTTCCAATATCACATGCTGTATCAACTCTCTACCTATATCACATGCTGAATCAACCCTTTACCATTTCACATGCTGTATCAACACTATCTATTTAACATACTGTATCAACCCTCTACATGTATTGCATACTGAATCAACACTCAATCTACATCACATGCTGTATAAACCCTCTACCTATATGACATGCTGCATCAACCCTCTACCTATATGACATTCTGTATCAACCCTCTACCTATATCACATGTTGTATCAACTCTCTACCTATATCACTTGCTGTATCAAACCTTTACCTATATAACATGCTGTATCAACCCTCTACCTATATCACATGCTGTATTAACCCCTCTACCTATATCAGATGCTGTATCTACCCTTCCTATATCACATGCTGTATCGACACTCTATATAACATGCTGCGTCAACCTTTTACATACGTTACATATGTTACACGCTGTAACAACCCTACACCTATATTACATGCTGTGTCGACCCTACCTATATCACATTCTGTATTAACCCTCTACCTATATAACATGCTATATCAACACTCAAACTACATCACATGCTGTATCAACACTCAAACTACATCACATGCCTTATCTACTCTCTACCTATATCACAGGCTGTATCAACCATCTACCTATGTCACATGCTGTATCGACCCCTCTACTTATATCACGTGCTGTCTCAATCCTCTACCTATATCACATGCTGTGTCAATCTTCTTCATACATCATATGCTTTATCGATCATGCCAATATCACTTGCTATATCAACCCTCTACCAATATCACATGCTGTATCAACCCTCTACCTATATCACATGCGGTTTCAAACTTCCACTTATATAACATACTGTATAACACACACAATCTACAGCACATGCTGTATCATCCCTCTACTTTTATCACATGCTGTATCAACCCTCTACCTATATCACATGTAGTATCAACACTCTCTATTACATCCTGTATCCACCCTCTACCTATATCACGTGCTGTATCAACCCTCTACCTATTTCACACGCTGTATCGACCCTACCTATATCACATGCTGTGTCAAACCTTTACCTATATCTCATGCGGTATAGACTCCTCTACTAACATAACATTATATATCAATCCCTCTACTTATATAGCATGCTGTATCGAACCCTCTACCTATATCACATGCTTATCAACTCTCTATCTATATAACATGCTGTATTAACCATCTACCTATGTCACATGCTGTATCAACCCCTCTACTTATATCACGTGCTATATCAATCCTCTACCTATATCACATGTTGTATCAATCTTCCACATACATCATATGCTTTGTCGACCATGCCTATATCACATGCTATATCAACCCTCTACCTATATCACATTCTGTATAACACACACAATCTACATCACATGCTGTATCATCCCTCTACTTTTATCACATGCTGTATCAACCCTCTACCTATATCACATGTAGTATCAACACTCTCTATTACATCCTGTATCAACCCTCTACCTATATCAGGGGGCCTCGGTGGCCGAGTGGTCAAGGTAGTTCGTCTACTAATGATCACGCGGTCTGTCAACACTGAGATTGCGGGTTCGATTCTCACTGCAGGCAGGGTGTACTCGACTCCAATCTTAATTGACAAGGATTGCCAGTTTTCCTACCGCAGGTCGGGGGTTTTCTCCGGGTACTCCGGCTTCCTCCCCCAATAAAAACTGGACGCCATGATGTAGCTGAAAAATTGCTGAAAGTGGCGTTAAAACACCATTCAAACAAACAAACAATCTACCTATATCAAATGCTGAATCAACCCTCTACTTATTTCACTTGCTGTATCGACCCTACCGATATCACATACTGTAAAAACTTATATCTCATGCGGTATCGACCCCTCTATTAACATAACATTATGTATCAACCCTCTACCTACATCACATGCTGTATCAACCCTCCACTTATATAAATTCTGTATAAACCCTTTACCTACATAACATGCTGTATCAACTGTCTACCTGTATCACATGCTGTATCAAACTTTTACATGTATCATATGCTGTATCAACACTCTATCTATATAACATTTTGTATCAACCCTCTCTCTAAATCTCTTGCTGTATCAACCCCTCTATTTATAAGATGCTGTATCAAACCTGTACCTATATCACATGCTGTATGAACCCTATACCTTTATCACATACTGTTTCAACACACAATCTACGTCACATCCTGTATCAATTCTCTACCTTTATCACATGCTGTATCAACCTTCTACGTATATCACATGCTGTATCAACACTCAATCTATATAGCATGTTGTATCAACCCTCTACCTTTATCACATACTGTATCAAACCTTTGCCTTTATCAAATAATGTATCAAACCTTTACCTTTATCACATACTCTATCAAACCTTTCCATATATCACATGCTGTATCAACACTCTGTCTATAAAATGCCAAAACACACCCACTACCTATATCAAATGCTTATCAACCCCTCTACTTATATAACATGCTGTATCAACCCTTTACTTATATCACATATACCAGCTCTCTACCTATCTGACAAGCTGTATAAACCCTCAAACTATATCATAAACTGTATCAACACACAATCTAGGTCACATCCTATATCAATTCTCTACCTTAATTACATGTTTTATAAACCCTCAAACTATATCACATGCTGTATCAACACTTTATCTATATTACATGTTGAATCGACCCTTAATATATCACATCGTGTATCAACCCTTTATATATACCCCGTCTTGTATCAACACTCAATCTACATCAGCCCTCTACCTATATGACATGCTGTATCAACCCTCTACCTATAGGATAAGCTGTATAAACCCTCAAACTATATCACATGCTGCATCAACAATTTATCTATGTAACATTCTGTATTTACCCTCTACCTTTATCACTTGCTGTATTAACCCTCTACCTATATCACATGATGTATCAACACTCAATCTATATCACATGCTGTATGAACCCTCTACCTATATCACATGCTGTATACACCCCTCTACTTATATAATCCAGTATCAACCCTTTACCTATATAACATGCTGTGTCAACCCTCTACCTATATCCCATTCTGTATTAACGTATACCTACATCACATGCTGTATTAACCCTCTACTTACATCACATGCTGTTTCAACACTCAATCTATATCACATGCTGTATAAACCCTCTACCTATATCATATGCTGCATCAATCCTCTACCTATATTACATGCTGTTTCAACCCTTTCCCTATATCACATGCTGTATAAACACTCTATCTCTATGACATGCTGTATCAACCTTTTTCCTATGTCACATGCTGGATCAATCCCCTACCTCTATCACAAGTTTTATCAACCTTATATATATATCACACGCTGTATCGACCCTACTTAAATCACATGCTGTATCAATCCTCTACCTATATCACATGCTGTATCAACCCCTTTACCTATATCACATGCCGTATCGACTCTCTACCTACATCAGATGTTGCATCAACCCTCTGCCTATATCATGTGCTGCATCAACCCTCCAATCTATATGGCATGATGTATCAACCCCTCTACCTATATCACATGATTTATCAATCCTCTACCAAAATCACAAGCTGTATCAACCTTACCTATATCACATTTTGCATCAGCCCTATGCCTATATCACATGCTGTATCAACACTCAATCTACATCACATGCGTATCAACCCTTTACCTGTATCACATGCTGTATCAACACTCTATCTATATAACACGCTGTATCAACCCTCTATTTATATCACATCCTGTATCAGTCCTATGTCTATGTTACATGCTGTATCCACCCTCTACCTCTATCACATGCTGTATCATCCCCTTTACTTATATCACATGCTGTATCAACCCTATGGCTATGTTGCATGCTGTATCAATCCTATATCTATATCACATGCTTATTAACCGTTTACCTATATCACATGCTGTATCAACACTCTATCTATATAACAGGCTGTATCAACTCTCTACTTATATATCATGTTGCATCAATCCTCTACCTCTATCACATGCTTTATCAATCCTATGTCTTTGTTACATGCTGTATCAACCCCTCTACTTATATCGGTGTATCAACCCTCTACCCATGTAACATGCTGCATCAATCCTCAACCTCTATCATATTTTAAATCAACCCTATACATATATCACATGCTGTATCATCCCTACACATGTACCAATGTTTCAACCGTATCAACCATCTACTGATATCAATCCTCGGGTCAGTGGCAAGTATGTTCTTTATAAGGTTCTAGTTTCGATAGATTATGCGATATTTATATATATGCTTCTTTATTATTATGACAGAGCTCAACAGTATCAGCCCTCTGCCTATATCACACATTGCATCAACCCTCTACCTATATCACATTATGTATCAACCGTATACCTACATCACATGCTGCATCAACCCTCTACCTATATCACATGCTGCATCTAACCTTTACCTATATCACATGCTGTATCAACACTCTATGTATATCACATGCTGTACCAACACTCAATCTACATCACATGCTCTATCAACCTCTATCACAAGTTGTATCAACCTTATATATATCACACGCTGTATCGACCCTACTTAAATCACATGCTGTAACAATCCTCTACCTATATCACATGCTGTATCAACCCCTTTACCTATATCACATGCCGTATCGACCCTCTACCTACATCAGATTCTGCATCAACCCTCTGCCTATATCTCGTGCTGCATCAACTCTCCAATCTATATGGCATGATGTATCAACCCCTCTACCTATATCACATGATTTATCAATCCTCTACCAAAATCACAAGCTGTATCAACCTTATCTATATCACATTTTGCATCAGCCCTATGACTATATCACATGCTGTATCAACCCCTCTACCTATATCACATGCTGTATCAATCTTCTACCAAAATCACATGCTGTATCAACTCTACCTATATCACATGTTGCATCAATCCTCTACCTATATTACATGCTGAATCAACAGAAAACCTACATCGCATGCTGTATCAACCCTCTGCCTGAATCACATGCTGTTTCAACACTCAATCTACCTCACATGCTTTCTGAACCCTCTACCTATATCACATGCTGTATCCACCCTCTACCTATATCACATGCTGTATCAACACTCAATCTACATCACATGCTGTATCAACCCTGTACCTATATCACATGCTGTATCAATCATCTACCTATATCACATGATATTTCAACACTCAATCAACATCACATGCTTTCTGAACCCTCTACCTATATAACATGCTGTATCAATCATCCACCTATATCACATGCTGTATCAAAATTCAATCTACATCACATGCTGTATCCACCCTCTACCTACATCACATGCTGTATTAATCTTCGACCTATATCACATGCTTTATCAACCCTACCTATGTCACATACTGTATCAGCCATCTACCTATATCACATGCTGTATCAACCCTTAACCTGTATCACATGCTGTATCAACTTTTTACCTATGTCACATGCTGCATCAATCCTCTACCTCTATCACAGGTTGTATCACCCTATACATATATCACGTGCTGCATCAACCCTCTACCTATATCACGTGCTGCATCAACCCTCTACCTATATTACATGCTGTATCAATCCTCTACCTATCTCATATGCTGTATCGACCATACCTATATCACATGCTGTATCAAACATCTACCTATATCACTTGCTGTATCAACCCTCTACCTATATCACATGCTGTATCAATCCTCTACCTATATCAAATGCTGTATCGACCATACCTATATCATATGCTGTATCAAACATCTACCTATATCACTTGCTGTATCAACCCTCTACCTATATCTCATGCTGTATCAATCCTCTACCTATATCACATGCTGTATCAAGCCTACCTATACCACATGTCGTATCAACCCTTTTACCTATTTAACATGCTGCATCAACAATTTACCTATATCACATGCTGTATCAACCGAAAACGTACATCGCATGCCGTACCAACCCTCTACCTATATCATTTGCTGTATCAACACTCAATCTACATCACATGCTGTATCAACCCTCTACCTATTTCATGTGCTGTATCAACACTCAATCTCTGTCATAGGTTGTATCAACTATATATATATATATATATATATATATATATATATATATGTATCAACTCTACTCTACCTATATAATTCTCTAGACTTATATATATATATATATATATATATATATATATATATAAGTCTAGAGAATTATGCAACGATACAAATATAAAGATGTTTCTACTATAAAATAGCTATATTAATATGTAATGACTGATAGATGTGATTCGAGAAAGTTCAAGATCAATAAAATCAGATCCGACTACATCACCACCGGATGCTGATATACCTATATCCAAATTTTATCGTTTATTATAGATTGATATTGACACTGAAGAAGGCCATCAGTTGGTCGAAAATTTTGTTATATTTATTAATATAACTATTTTATTGTAGAAACATCTTTATATTTGTATCGTTGCATAATTCTCTAGACTTATATATTATTTTTTCGTTTATGCTGCATCGTCATGTTGGCGATCCGATACTTAGTAAGTGTATTGGTTGGTAGCTTCCTTTAGACTATATATATATATGTTGTCACAATACTTAGACGCTTGCATATAATTTACTTACTGTGACTGAATGACAAGTAACTTTGTCATCCTATATAATATATACAAAAATGCTGAATAAGATTACTGTCAAATTAATATGTATTGGTTACGAAAATTCCATCGTCACACGCTAGTACACATGTTCTATGTCTATGTCTGCGATTCACCCCGGTTAATGAAGCTATATTTTTATATAGCGGATTTGGCCGAGGGGTCTAGACCGCTGGACATAGTGCAGGCGATTCGGTGCCACAGTGTCACAACGGTGTGAGTTCGAATCCCGCTGAGGGTAAACAAAAATTTGACAGTGTTAAAAATCTAATTCAAACAGTGTTGGGCTTAATTTGTAGATATATATTTAAAAATTTGATATTAACCCTGTATTTCTGATGTTTCAGAAATCCGCCGGATAGATATATTATATGGTTGTCACAATACTTAGACGCTTGCATATAATTTACTTACTGTGACTGAATGACAAGTAACTTTGTCATCCTATATAATATATACAAAAATGCTGAATAAGATTACTGTCAAATTAATATGTATTGGTTACGAAAATTCCATCGTCACACGCTAGTACACATGTTCTATGTCTATGTCTGCGATTCAGCCCGGTTAATGAAGCTATATTTTTATATAGCGGATTTGGCCGAGGGGTCTAGACCGCTGGACATAGTGCAGGCGATTTGGTGCCACAGTGTCACAACGGTGTGAGTTCGAATCCCGCTGAGGGTAAACAAAAATTTGACAGTGTTAAAAATCTAATTCAAACAGTGTTGGGCATAATTTGTAGAAATATATTTAAAAATTTGATATTAACCCTGTATTTCTGATGTTTCAGAAATCCGCTGGATAGATATATTATATGGTTGTCACAATACTTAGACGCTTGCATATAATTTACTTACTGTGACTGAATGACAAGTAACTTTGTCATCCTATATAATATATACAAAAATGCTGAATAAGATTACTGTCAAATTAATATGTATTGGTTACGAAAATTCCATCGTCACACGCTAGTACACATGTACTATGTCTATGTCTACAATTCACCCCGGTTAATTAAGCTATATTTTTATATAGCGGATTTGGCCGAGGGGTCTAGACCGCTGGACATAGTGCAGGCGATTTGGTGCCACAGTGTCACAACGGTGTGAGTTCGAATCCCGCTGAGGGTAAACAAAAATTTGACAGTGTTAAAAATCTAATTCAAACAGTGTTGGGCATAATTTGTAGAAATATATTTAAAAATTTGATATTAACCCTGTATTTCTGATGTTTCAGAAATCCGCTGGATAGATATATTATATGGTTGTCACAATACTTAGACGCTTGCATATAATTTACTTACTGTGACTGAATGACAAGTAACTTTGTCATCCTATATAATATATACAAAAATGCTGAATAAGATTACTGTCAAATTAATATGTATTGGTTACGAAAATTCCATCGTCACACGCTAGTACACATGTACTATGTCTATGTCTACGATTCACCCCGGTTAATTAAGCTATATTTTTATATAGAGGATTTGGCCGAGGGGTCTAGACCGCTGGACATAGTGCAGGCGAATTGGTGCCACAGTGTCACAACGGTGTGAGTTCGAATCCCGCTGAGGGTAAACAAAAATTTGACAGTGTTAAAAATCTAATTCTAACAGTGTTGGGCTTAATTTGTAGACGTATATATAAATATTTGATATTAACCCTGTATTTCTGATGTTTCAGAAATCCGCCGGATAGATATATTATATGGTTGTCACAATACTTAGACGTTTATATATATATATCACGTGCTGTGTCAATCCTCTACCTATATCATATGCTTATCGACCTTGCCTATATCACATACTGTATCAAAGGCATTTCTAACGAAAAGTGTCTTTCAGTTGGTAGAAAAGCGATTGTCCAGTTGCTTTATAAAACAAGAACATTACTGATGTTTTGTACCAAGCAAAGCGATTATTTTAATTTTTAATGTCCTGACATCATAAATAAACCTGCACAACATAAAATGTGATGGACATTTTTCTCCTTTTTGCTGCAGAAACGCTTTCACTGGATTTCGGGCCATTGTTTTTATACGGTGCATTACTTTTAGGAATGATTCAACAATGAATAAAATATATTTATATAAAGATGCTTATCACGTGTTGTTCAAAAACATTTAATAATTTAAATAGTTGTTGACTACAAAAAGCAATAATTTTTTTGTTTCTTCAATGTTATTGTTTACATTTTGGTAGCAATACGTTAAGAAGCACATGCATGCATATTTTACAGCTTTGCCTGAATCCAGTGCCAACGTGGTAGGACCTATCGCTGGTGAAGTAACTAGCATGATTGTTATTTCGATTGTTGTTGTTGGAGTCGTTGTGTTTCTAAAACGACGGTAATTAGTTGTTATTTATTACTTATTTATTTCAATTTTATGTAATTGTGTTTGATTAAGAATAGTTTTAAGAATATGCATCATTGACTTACAATTTATTGTTACCACCATCAGCCCAACGTATAGTAGTAAATTAAACAAAAGGGGAAACATTATATCTAGTTTTATGTTAGAATACTAACAGTCATAGTTGAGATATATAGGAACTAACCCGGTGGGAGGTCAAGACGAGAAAATCTCAGACACCCAAGTGAAAAGATTTCTGGTCTCCAACGAGGCTCTGCCGAGTTGGAGACCAAAAGAAATCTTCCACGCGGGTGTCTGAGATTTTCAGGTCTTGCCAAACCACCGGTGTTTGATTCTATTTTTCACTAATTAGTTAAGAAAACTCCGGTTCTGTTCTATTGAAAGATGGCAACAAATAGAGTTATCTACCCTGAACGTAATCTCCATAGTACACATGTTGCGTCACCGTGTACCGCTATCATATTGTGGTATAAATTGGGTCATGAAAGCTCAGATATGTTGTTTTCATGTTAATATTTAAAAAGGCAATGTAAACCAACACAACTAAAGCAAATATTTTATAATTTTTATTGCTGAACCGACAGTTGACGTCACAATACATTTTTACGGTAAAAGTAGCGTGAAATTTTTATCTCACCCACGGGTTGAGATAAGGATATCTCAACCGGCTCAAAATAGGTACCACTCTGTCTCTTTAGTGAGAAATAGTGCTGATAAACTTGTCATGAATGATCATTTTTGCATGAGGGCTCTTTTACATAGTCTATTAAATATAACAAGTAATATTTAACTTTACACAAAATTAAAATAATTTTAAAATGTAAGACTCTGAAAGAACACATTTTAGATAAGGTTATTCAAGGTATTGAATAAGATGTCCCTTTACACAGAATACATCTGTTTCAAAATTTCAAATTTGAGGCTGACAATATGGAAAATCATGTCAGAGGTATAAACAAATTGTTCTTTTGGTAACATAAAATAGCTATTGAATTTGTATTACAGACAAAATGATTATCGAAATAGTAAACAACATGCAGAAAAGGTGAACGACATAAAACATGATAGCATCCCACTAGAATCCACACCAAACAATATATATGCTCAAGGCGACATCGAAGGTAGCAATATAATTCAGTACTAACAGATCCACATGGAATAAATGCCATTTATTCCATTTATCACTAATTTAATGTTATTGTCGTAAGTGTATGAAAACAAAGATTTTAAGTGAAATTATTTTAAAATAACAAAATTTAGGTAATAAAATTTCCAAACACTACAATTGACGTGGACGTATTTTGTAATAGATCTTTGAAAATGTCGACAAAGCCTGCGAACTTTGTGAAGGTAATAATCTTCTTTTAACGTTGATAGATAGTAGTTCCTGTGTAGTTTAATGTAGAATTATATTTTATCGTTTAATATAAGCATATTTTATATTAGTTGCAATTAGTTTATTCTTGTCGTAAATTGCTTAACTTCATAATTGTTAAAATATCAAAATAGGAGGAGGCAATGCGTTCGCTACACACCGACAAATAATGATCCGTATCGTGTGAAATATGAACAGACTGTTTTCTCTTGCTATTTGCAAAGACAATTGTGTGATAGAAAAGATTAATATCCATTTTTGTTAACACTTACCTAAACAGAAACGAAATCTTCACAAGTTATGTGCATTGTTATCATACTTGCCAAGTGCATAAATTTCTATCAGGGATACAAACAAGCAAAAGTTGCATTACCAACTCAAACGGAACCATTGCAAGTATGGCAGGTTGATTTGTGTTGTTCATACCCATTTTCAGTAGACGGGAATACCTGAGTATTAACGACTTTGGACATGTTCAGTACTTTTATTTGCTAACGCTATAGGTTATAGTTGCACCTACTGTATGCAAAGCCCTATATATTTTATGTGCAACATATGGCGTGTGTTAAACATGATAATTGGATCTTAACACGAATTTACTCCCTCATTCATTCAATTTTGTTTAGGAGTATGTGAATGTCAACACCGGACTTTAGCGGAGTGTTTAAGTACATAAATAATGCACGGAAAACCATTCGACAAAGAACATCAATGATTGGCGTTTTCAAGAACACTTTTTGGAAGTGGTTTACGGGCGATAACCAAATTTGCACTTTTAAAATTGTCAGTGATTATATTGAATGATATATGAATAGATTATTAAAGCCATGTGCCATCAAAATTCGGACTATTCCTGAAACTTGTATAATGAAATGGAATGTAACTGAATCGACAGGTCAAACAGTAGAAACCGGAAATTAGAAAAACAGAAGAGATTGATTTAATAGTTGGAGATTACTTGTATTTGTAGGTGATCCTACGATGTTGCCTATATTATATGGACCTTATATATTGAATAATAAAACGAGTCCGCGCCTTATTACACTAGGACCACTAACGGACACGCAATTTTAAAGACCCTGTTTGCATTACTAGACTTAAAGTAGCACATAACAGGTGGCCTTAAATCTGTCTATGCGGGTTACAAGCAAATCACAAAAATGAAACGGCGACAATACAAACGCAATTAGGCTAAAGCAACTATTCCTTATATAAACGACAATTTTGTCAGCGGCTGCCAAGATATAATGGTGAAGCACATTGTAACAAACAAGGAATAAAGATCACTGAGGCAGCTGATAATTCGCAATGGGATTTAATTTTACGCCCACCGAGTAAACAATAAATATATATAGGAAATGTAATTGTGCATGCTTTGTCTAAATACAAAAAATTAACAATTCTTCTTTGGTAAAATTTTCACCGGTGATAATATTTTTGCCAAAATTTTTCTTATCGGTTTTTAGTACAAAACTAGGCGACCAGAAGGAAAATGTTGATTTTGGAACTAAAAGAAAAACACAAATCTATACATAATTTTACTCCTTTATCTATCCTATATATAATTAACTAAACTGCCTTTAATACTGTTCTTCTAAAAGTCCTTATTACAATACATTGTGCGTTAACTTTGTTCTATGTATAAAGACTTTTATTTACCAAACTAAGGCTACATAATGATTGGTAAACGTATTAGAATGCAAAAAACTGTAAATTATAAGTTCTCGAGCAGCAAACGTTTTAGTGACTGCAGTCTGCAATTTTGGTTTGTCTGCATTAACGAGTGTTTTTTTAACGTAGCTTAAAAATAAAAGCAAGCGAGACAGTATTTACATTAGATTAAGACAGAGATGAAATCACATAATTGGACATTTTTAGCTTTGATTATCTGATTAACAGAGGCCACATTGTGAAGTTATTAACAACCTGATAAAAAATATATATAACGAACATGAAGGTCAAACTTTATGTTTATAATTGACGCCATATGTATAAATCTCTTAGTTATTCTATGTACTTCATAGTACAATTTCGTATTCAAATAAAGTATTATTTTAAAAATGTTTTTATAAGTTAATATTATTTTGTATATTTCAGCAAAGCTTCACTAAAGGTGTAATATGTCTACCTGTACTGTATCTGTGTTATATCCGCGCAAGCACAATAAGGCATCCTCACAAGTCAGGGTTTCTGTGTCCACATTTGTCCACGAAACCCTGACAAAGTTAGCTAGGAAATTCCCGGGCTAGAAGTCACTATTTTGATTGCCTACATCATACCTTGATGTAGCCAATCAAAAGCTCACTTTCATTCACGTCTTGGTTTGGGGATATCCCGATGTCGATTGTAAACAAACCAAACAGATGTGTTGCATAGACCATGTGAAAATCAGTGTATTTTGTAGAATAGTGTTAATAGTTTGTTATTACCGTGTTATTTATTAGTTGCGTTACGTTTTCTTCCAACTCAAGAATGAGTAAGAATGACCAAAACATAGTGCGAATGTCAAATGTTCAATTAATATGTTTGTTCTTAATTTACTTTCGATAGACGGCCATAGGTCTGCAAGAAAAAAGACAAGGTCTATTACAACAAAAATGATGTAGACAGTGGTGGATATTATGCGTTTACGACTGGTCCACAAATACCAAAACATGCAATCAAGGTAGAGGATTTCTACGATTATGTTGAAAAGGAAAGAATAAAAGAAGGCAAAATAGAAACAGAATTTTCGGTAAGTATTACAGTTCTTGAATGTAAATATAATATTAACATTTAAGGTCGATATGTATCAAGTATGTTCATCGATGTGCTTCCGACGAGATAATTAATGAATGTAGTAAAACAAACACTTGCAGTATTTTAGATTAAAATGCAATACAATCTTCGTATCTGTCTTGGTTGTTAAAAAACAAATCTCCCAAATTCATACATTTATGTAATTATGTATCACATGTATCTAGTTCTTGAACTGAAATTACAATATATGGCAATTTAATACTTTACTTGTCACTGATGTAAACTAAAGACTTTCTTCCTTTACCAATATTCATTTAATTAATTTAAATATAAGATTAGTATAAACACAAATGGTGGAACGAATGCATAATACATGTAAACATTTAAACCAGGCTGTGAGTACACGTACTGCATACAGACATTATTTGTTTGTTGTCTTTTCTTACTTAGATTTTGTCAGGTCTGTATTGCCACTTGTATATGAATTGCTTAATATTAAAAACATACAATAATAAATAAAAACTCCATAATGCCGACGTTTTGACGACCAGACATATATACAAATGAAAAGAATATGTATGTGTGTACGTCAATAACAAATACAACAACGTTATAAAACAATGACGTCATAAACGGAAGAAGTAAAGTAAAAGTAAAATTTGGTAGTAATATAAACAGTAGATATGGGTACAAAACGAACGTTTAAATACAATGCCGTCGTAATGGGTAATAAAATGTCAATATAGCTTACATATAATGTAGTATATTAATAACAGTGTTATTCTTCTTTTTGTTTTCAGTCCTTTAAAGTTCAAATTTTCTTCATCCAAAATTTTTCTTTCTCTTTTCGATATATCCATGATTTGTTAATTTTTTCAATTCAAATTATTTTAAATTCAATTATATTATGGTCTTGTTGGTTGAAATGTATTTGCACAGCGTCTTTTTTATTCCGAATACGCTACAAGTGATTTTACACGCGCTAGTACACTGTGTTTCTAGTTTCTCCGCAATTTGTTTACACTATTCACAATAAATGCCATACATTAAATTTGCTCTACCACAATTTATGTTACCGTGAACATTGTATGATACACCATTATTAGCTGTAAATTTAGTAAGATTAAGCATTGTATTACAAATTGCAAAATTTTTATCAAATGGTCCCGTTTCGTTTTTCCGTTTAAAAAATTGGTTATTGTGTTTAGCATAGACTTGTTTATCTTGAATATTCCTCCCTCGTCTATATGCTACCATTGGTACCTTCTGTATCTCTTAAGATCTATATAAAGTTTTAAGCCTATTATGTTATATATTGTGGATGTTCGGAAGTTCTTTATTTTAAGTAGTTGATAACGGTACGCTGTTTAAATTTGTGTTCTTATCTGTTTGATATTATAATAGATTTTCTCTGTCCAAAGTGTCAATTTTTTTAAATTCGTGGTCTAAATCTTTTTTTCGGAATCCTCGCTTATGTAAACATTTTTTCATTTGGTATTTTCTTTGATGATAATTTTTATTTTTTGAGCATGTTCTCCTAACTTTCATCCAAATCCAATAAGGTATGACTCGTTTGAATGAATTCGGGTAATCCGTTTTTACATGTGAATAAAGGTGTTGGTCTGAAGGTTTACAAAATAGGTCTGTTTCAATTTACCATTTTTATGTATGTTGTAACATCTAAAAACTCAATTTTGTCATATGGATAACGTAAATCAACTTTAATATTTTGGTGAATTTTATTTGCCCGGTTTTGAAAAGAAATAACAAAATCTATTCCATGCGTCCATATTCCCCACGTGTCATCAATAAAGCGGAAGAATGCTAGTGGTTTCTCATGAAGGTATCTAGAAGAGCTTCTTCCCACACTCCTAAATATGTACAAGCATAATTTTTGCCCAATTTTGAACCTACCGCTGTTCCTGTAGTTTGTATGTAACTTTTTCCATTGAATTGAAAGTTATTATTTTCAAGTGTAACATCAATAAATTTTAATACCACTTCTGCTGAAATTAACTTAGTTTGTCCATTGTCTGAGACTAACTTGCATACTTCTCGCGCTTTGTCTCTTAGAATGTTGGGATATAACGCAGTAATATCTATACACAATAAAATTGATTTAGTCGGAATTGGTAATTAACTCTTCTTTAACTTTTGCAAAAAAATAAGTTGTGTCTTTAATGATTGTTAATAAATTTTCAACATGAGAGTTCACTTCGGATTCTGCAACTTGTGTTAAATTTGAAGTTGGGTGATAACCACCATTCACAGTTATACGTAAAGGGTAATTCGGCTTGTGCATTTTCGAGTTACCTTGGGTTGTGCCTGTTCTTGGATCTACTGATATTAGGTTTTTTTTAACTCACTTGATATTAGTCATTTCTTTTCCATTTTGGTGGCTAAAGTTTTTATTTTATTTGTTATTTTAAAAGTGTTATTAGTTGCAACTTCTGCATAAATACTGCTGTTAAGTAGTTCCTTTTTAACCTGGTCAATATACTTTTTCGAGTTCAGCTTTATTATGCTGTGTTTGTTTGATGTTGTTAACGCCACTTTCAGCAATTTTTCAGCTATATCACGGCGTCCAGTTTTCATTTGGGGAGGACGCAGGAGTACCCGGAGAAAACCCCGGACTTGCGATCAGCTTTATTACTCCTGAACCCTTATCAGCTGGTCGTATAACAATAGTATTATCTAAAAGTTCTTTAAACGCTGTAAGTTCATTTTTCGACAGATTCTATTTTTTATTATTTCTTTTGATAGCAGTAATTATATTTTCTTTCACCTCTTCAATATATGCATCAATCCACCTGTTTCGGCCAATTTCTGGAGTCCATGACTCTCTTTTTCAGTATAGTATCAACTTCTTTTTTTTCAAAACAATATTCACGCAAGCGCATGTGGCTTTCCCCTGCTTTTAGATTAGTTAAAACATCACAAAAGTTTACTTTTTAATTGAGTACAAACTTTAAAACTTTTAGAAACTAACTTAATCTGTGCATCACTTAAAATTTCATACGATAAATTAAATATGGCATTTTGTTTATTGAGTGCACCGTTTGTCTCAATATTACTGTCTTCTAAATTTACATTTAACGTGTATATAGAATTTTGTGTTTCTGTGTTAGATTGTTAATTGTTGACTTTACATTAACTATTGAAAATGTTAAAATGGTCATGGCAATAATCCAGGACTAAAATTTGTCTCTCCTGGTTGCATTCATCATTGATTGGAAATTTAGCATATTGAGTTTTACTATTGATTATCGTTTTTCGAAACATTTCTATATAATAACATTCCTGCAATTATTTCTGCTTCTGTTGCCAATGAAGTCGAACGTCCATCACTACAACACATATTCCTCACATGTTCTTCAAAGTTCGTATCGATCAATTCACCGTATATTGATTTGTTCTCTCTAATGTGATTCACTACATGTATATTATTTCAAATTATTAAATGAAGTTCTTTTCCAAGATCCTTGTATTAAAACTTAACAATAGCTCTGAAGAAACAATTTCCACCGCCCTTTATTTTACTAATTTTTAATGGATATTTTTCTTCAATCAGAATAATTTGTAATTATTGGTAAATTTTGGATATTAGTAGAAACAGTCGGTAAACTATTTATATTGGTAGAAAAAGTCTGCAAAATTTGGATATCAATAGAAGCATTAGGATATTAGTAAAGACATTCGAAGTACATCAGATATGAGTAGAAACATTCGGTAATTTATGGATATCAGACGAAACATAGGGTTTATTGATTGAAATATTCGGTAAACTCAAGACATCAGTGGTAGAAAATTTCAACAAATTAATTGTATTAGCTGTCGTTTCTGGTAAATTTTGTAGAAGTACTTGTATTTTCCGTGATTTAGCAAACTCGTATCGCTGTGTCTGTTTTGATTTATTTTGTTTAATTCATTATCCACCCTATCAAAATATTTAGGTGTACATACCTCTTGTAACTCATACCTCTTATTGCCAATGTTCTCCGAAATAATCGCAGACGTTTTATACAAACACTTTGAGTATGTTTAGTTAGTTCCATTGAAAAAGCTGTAAGATGTGCTTTAAAAATATCAATGTCTTCTTTATTTACGTTGATACATGGTTTCCATTTCAATCAAAACTCCCTAGGAGTAAGTTAAGTAAACGTGAAATTTGGTAGTTATATAAACAGTAGATATAGGTACAAAACCAACATACAATTCCGTCGCAATAGGTAATAAAATGTCATAATGTAGTATATTTTATAACAGTGTTATCCTTTTTAGTTCAGTACTTGTTTATTTAAAGTTCCAATTTTTTTTCCTCAAAAAGTTTTCTTTCTCTTTTTGATATATCAATGATTTGTAATTTTTTTCAATTCAACCTGTTGGTTGAAATGTATTGGCACAATGTCTTGTTTTTTTATTCCGAATACACTATAGGTTATTTTCCATACGCTCATACAATGTGTTTCCAGTTTCACCAACGTTTCACTAAAATTTTAACGTTCACATATACGTAACATTGACATTATGGAGTTTTCATTTATTAATTGCTGAATTAGTGTACATTTTACAGAAATTTAAAAGTGGTCTCCAAAAGCCAACGATTTCAGCATTAAAGCACGGAAACAAGTTAAAAAACAAATACAAAAATATGTATGTTTGTAAGTATAAATTATAGTTATATCTAAATTAGTTATTAACTTGTTGGGCGGGGACCATACTGCGAGGATTCCCAGTCCTCGAACCACAGAGCAGCCCAGCGCGTCCCCGGGTGGCGGATAGAGGAGACCCTGTTTCTTCTGTTTGTGCTCCAGAATGTATTACTAATGAATACATAATATCTAGGGTAATACCAATACAAGGGTATTTATACGGTTAATAAAAGTTCTAGACTCCGCAAAGAATGACAAATGTCAACATTTAACATAGTTTAAACTTAAATTAAATGTCGGTTTTGGAACCTGAAATTTAAAAGATATATATATATTTCAGACGATGAATCAAGGGTTATATTGGACACACTTTCTGGATCGGATAATTCTGATTATATAAACGCCTCATTTGTCAGTGTAAGTAATTATGTTTAGCGCTTTTGTGACGTAATTTTCTTGGCTTGGGAAAAGCTTCTTGACGAGACGAGGGAAGGTAAAGAAAACCTGATCAACTATTGTCAAGAAAGCTTGCAATTACAATTCTTCCTTTGTTCTTGATTGAAAAAGGCATTTCTGCACTTGACAATCATATCTGATTGGTTGACATTCACCAAATCGATACCAAGTAGATTTCTTGTTGATAGCTTACCTTTATCTTTCTTTTTGTCTTTTTTATTGATACATTTTACAAATATATGCTCTTTAGAACATCAAATTATACTAATTATAAAAATAGCAAATATAAAGTGTTTGCTAGCATTGAGCACACTAACGACACAATGGATAATTAAACAAAATGTTCATCGTGCTGTTTAAACAAATTTATGTCAGATTTTTTTTTATTTCAAAATTAAAAATTGTGTAATTAATGACATTTTTTGCCATGTATTACATAAATGTTATTTTGGCCTTAACCGGGAATAAATATATTACACTGTAATTCCAAGGGTATTTATATTGATGTATACTTTATTTGGTTAGAGTTTAAAATACAATATTATGTTGATTATTCATTAAAATCTTTCATAATACATTGATAATTATAAAATGATTTTTATTTTTTCATTGTTTGACATTCTTATTTAAAAGCGGAAGTACGGTTATTTAATTGCAGGGACCAATTCAAGTCCGACAATACATAGCATCTCAAGGTAATTGTTTTACATTGAATTCTTTGTAACTTATAGTTCGCGCCATATTTTTTTTATTAATACAATTGTGATTCATACACCGGAAAACGCAATGTTTTAAAGTTAGAACGTTGTACTGTGTAAATGAGCATATCTGTAATACTTGCAATTATACGTCTTATATTTTCATAGAAAAAGAAGAGATAGTAGTATTTATGCTGTAGCTGATGAAATATTTTTTAAAGAACAAATTGTGTAGATTGGGTATTCTGATTATACATTCTATTATAGTGCAATATTGAGATCACCAGGGATACTGAACATTTATTTTTAGGACCAATTGACAACACTGTCGATGATTTCTGGAAAATGGTTTGGCAGTATGATTGTGGTAAGATTGTTATGCTGACCAACGTTTTTGAAGATGGAAAGGTGAGACCGCTACACATTGTTATGTGTATAGATTAGTGTGCGGCAGGTGGTGCCATCGATCGAAATAAAGGTATACATTTTTACTTGCTGTATATCAACCGAAGCCACAATATATATCATCAAAGAAACCAAGGTTGATATAATTTACAAGGCCAGACGCGCGTTTCGTTGAATCAAGACTCATCAGTTGCGGTAAAACCCTATTTAAAATCCAAATGATTATGACTTTGTACAGCTTTCATCACCAAAAATTGCTACGGACGAAAATCATCCGTTTTCCTTACGTAAAACGTCCGTTTTTTACATCCGTTTTACGGCTGTTTAGCACCACGGATGTTTTACGGATGGCAGGTACATCCGTAAAACGTACGTAATATTTCCGTAACTGTCCGTATTACGTACGTTTAACGGATGGTAATTGTAATGTGCAATGCGGCCGTTTTACGGATGTATTATCCAGCCGTTTTACAGATGTAAAGGGCTTACCATTGTTATTATGAAAGGTAAATATGTTATAAACATTTCTCCATATCTTTTAAATTGTCTTAAAAAATATAATCATATAGTGAACCTTCAGACCATTTGTTTCAGACCAAAAATGCATTATGTAGCTCTAAGTAAGAAAAATGAAATAAGAAAGGTGACAGCTACAATTATTTAATGTAACTATATAAAAGAATACAAAAGTAAATGTCCAAAAAAAGGAATGAATGTTCATGGATTGCACACGGTCCTTCCACACTGTCCTTCAGTTCTCTGTCCCTGAAAAAAACAAACAAAAACTATAGTATCATACAAAATTATTTTTTATGTTATGAACCAATACATCTAATTTAACTAGCCTACACTGTATAATCAAAATTATCTTCACTTGAATTAAACATGATTTTCACCCAAAATGAGCAGCTGATTTATGTGTTGGGCTTCACATGAACTTGGTGCAAAACAATCAATCCGATGAAAATCATGTTTATGGGATGCAGGACACTTTCACTATAATTTGTCAATGAATTTTCTTTAAATTCACCATAAAGTTAGTTTTTTTTATACAAGTAATCATAATTCAAAATAACAAATAGGGGTTGAGCTTTTTTCTAGTGGCTGATCTCTGAAATTTTAAATTTTCTGATAGATTATACATGTACAGAGATAATATTACACAAATTCTGTCAAATGAAATTTTCTGAATGTTATGTAACGTCATGCAATTGGTATACAATTTAGTGAATGAATGCAAAATAGGGGTCTCTGAGTTAAATTTTTGTTCATTGGGAAAAGACTGATCAAAATGTGCTAAAAATAGTATTTTTAGTCAAAATTACCTCCCTTGTTAAAAATTTCATATTCATGATGTTCATTTCACATGAATTTGGTGTGAAGTTCACATAAAATTCACGTTAAACTCAGGTGAAGCTCATTTCATGTGAAATTTACGTGAAGATAATTTGAAATTAACAATTTATTTGTCAAGGAAATGAACAATTAAGAAGAATCTGCTTTTTTTAAAAAGTGTATTCTACAGTTCAAGAGAACTCTGGATGTCATACATTTATAATGATCAACATACATAAACAGCAATGGGAAAAAAATAAGTGTAAAATTAATGGTAAGTGTGTGAAAAACAATCAAATTGACATTATGAATTCGTTACTTATGATCAATTTCACACTTACGTATTTTTTAGAAATCAACTGCAGAACTTTGCTAAAATTTGCATGACTCCTAATAGGAGTTATTTCAGATTAACCTTAAGCTGACTAAATACTGATCATTTCATTTTTTGTAAATATAACCCAACTTAAGACTATTCATTATATATCTTTAACTATTGTATTTTGTTGACAACTACAAGTGTACAAGAGGTACAATTAGTGAAAAACATTAAATGTGTATTTCTACATGTTTGTGAAATCTTTGTATTGATATGTTTTATTGAAAACAGTTTTATGCAAAATGTTAGTAGGAAGGATGTATTGTTTTGAATTGTATTTTTATACTTTTGAATAGAGTATCTATGCAGATGAATTTTCAGAAGATGAAATAAATTTCAGATCCATTTCAGTTTTTGACTTAATTGTGTTAATTTGGGATTCAGGTGCCAGTGAATTTCTTGCTTACGTTAAAAGAAATTTGCATTTTTCTTTTGAACAAAAACAGTACATACCTAAAACCTCTCTTCTTTTCTGCACCCTTTTCTTGTCAAGTTCAAGTAGGGTTTGCCATTTTTCTGCCCCCTGTTTAATTTTGTCAACACTTTGTTCATAAAACACTTTAAACTGTTCCCAAAAATCCGCTGGGCATGAAGACGTTGGGAACAGCAACTTGCCTTTGTATAAGAATGATCTCTGCAAAATGAAATAAATTTTAAATCTTAAATGTGTGAAATGTTTTCCCCATAGAGATTTGTAAGAGAAATTATTATGTATCATTCATGAAACAAATTGCATTGAAAGACTTGGCTTACTAAGTACTGAATCTGGTCTAAAATCAAGAAAAATCCATGGCTTATCAAAGCAAATGTTTCATCCTTAGAAGTCATATTTAAATAATAATTTTTAGAATTTGGGTACAATGTATTAAAAAATGACAATTGGCTTTAAATTATAGTATAAGAACAATAATTCTTTCAAATTCAAAATATGTAAAAAAATCAACATCAAAATGAGGAAATGTGAAGATTATTCTAAACATACCCATAAATCCTTACAACAGTTGGGAGGAAATATAGTTACGAAATTAACCATATTGTATTTCAAGCTCCGACGTAAAATTTAAATTTTACAGTAACAAAAACATTTAACTAACATTGCATAAGTACCCAAATTGCATTGCTATTTTGTGAATGGAAAATGTTTTGTCATTTACCTGGATAGTTAGCTTTGATGATGACAGTTTCTCACAGAGGTTAATTTACTCCGGTACCAACACAAAAGGAAATCCAGATCAATAAGATAATCTCCCCTGAATGATTTTGACACCAATACATTTTATTCAAGTAATGACCGTCAAATATCATTCAGGGGAGATTATCTGATTATTAATGGGTATCCTTTGTGGGAGTGCTATTGGTATTTCTAGTTTGTAGTTGATAATAAACTATTTGCATACTGTAAGCAAATAAAACTTATATTATCGGTCAAGCTTAAAGAATTCATTTCGTTGAAGTTAAACTTCACTATGACATCATGCTTTATATAAGTTATCATGATGACAATGTAAGAATTTGCAAAAAAAATTGGTCAATTTTTTTTTTAGATAAAAAAGCTTTTGTAGAAAAATCTGTTTTTCAAATTCTTTTTTTTTTCACTATCACACACAGTTTAAACTGTGCCAAATATCACCTATTTTAGAGTACTTTAAGATGAAAACAAGCCCTGCTACCCCAATTTTTCTTTATTTTTTTCAACATAATTAAGTAAGGTCTTTTAACATGCAATTTTTCAGAATTTTGTAGGACAGCCGCACTTTCCAATTCTTTCAACTTGACATTAAATGCATGTTTTGAATAACTTCACATTCTGCCTTCAAATAGCTAAGTTTGAATAATTGTATTCAATAAGTTTCGAGGCAGTTTCTCTGAAACTTCTGAACCATGACAAGACCATCTTAATTTAAATGTCTTTGTTTGGTCTACTTTCTGAATGGTCTTTCAACAATGATTTTTTTGTTTTTACCATACATGTTTATCAGTAAAAATTAGACAATAACTTACAAGTAAGAGACAAAGATGGACTCTTTGTGCATCATTGGCACTCAATTCCCCCGAATCTTTAACAAAATTCTCCATCAATAGAGTAGTAAACTCCTCGATGGAGAGACTCTGTAGATCTCTCTTTCCCTCTTTCAGTTCTTTAAATATCTACAGAACACAGAAAAATGTGAAAATAGGTAAAATTATTTATTTCTGTTTACAAGCATATCAAACAGTTCTTTTTTGGAAAAAATATCAATTTATATTTAGGCTAGCAAGTCTATTTTTACATGTTATTAAAAATTCTATGGTCAGTCAATTCTACACTTTTAAGACAATTCTTAAGAAATTAATATAGATATCTTGTAAAATATAAATAATTCAATTTTGCATTGGCAAATAAAATCAACTTGTACATTTCACATCATGAGATGAGGAAGCCTTTCATTTGTAACTTTTTAATATTTTGGTCACATGAATAGTGCAGGCTTCTACCTCAATGCCCCATATAAAAGTTCAGTTCAGTTTGCATTAAAATCGTTCACTGCACACAATAAATATGAATTATTTTATTGTTTTTAAAATATGTTTAATAAAAGACAGTGCAGGTTTGTTGACTCGGAAATGAATTAAACAGGCAATAAATCTACAGTTTGAATTTATACAGATATAGTTCCTAACATAGTGGAACATATAAACATGATAAATAGAAGCAAAATGTGAGTCACAGTAACCTACTTTGTCTGGAAAAAGACCAACTTTCCATGATATATCAGTATAAAAAGATTCATGATCTTATGACCGATATGCTGAATTCAGAAGCAATAGTATGTTATTAGCTTTGTTCATTCAAAGTAACAGCTATATGTCCTCATTTAAAAAAAATTAAAATAGGCTTTGGAATTCAATGGCTGATACTTTGCACAATTCGCCTATTACCAACAACATGATGCATGGCTTATCCTTTCTTTTTTATACAAGAAAAATCATACATACTTTTCTCCTCAATTGATTTCTGAAGTCAGAAAACTTTGAGCTTGCAAAGGACAACACCTGTTTGTAAACAGATGGGTCCTTTGCAAAGCCCTCTTGCTTGATGAAGATGTTCACTTCTTCTTAAACATAAAGGAAAAAAATACAATACATATAAGGTAATGCCCCATCATTTACAATGGGATGTATTATGGTATACCACTGTCCGTCCATCGTCCACACTTTGTACACCAAATAAAACATGCTGTCATTGATTTAATGAAACTGGTAAAATATATATTGACAAACTAAAGCATGTATTTTTCAACAAATACCAACTTTTTTATGACTCTTTTTGATTGATTAAAACAAGAGGCTCCCAGGAGCCTGCATAGCTTACCTGACTTCATAGACAAACTAAATGATACCTAGCTGAACATATGCTTTTTCCTATCTTTAATGGTTTTCATTTTCTAAGACTAAGGCAAAATGAAAAAAAACATGCAACTTATAACCTTAACGTGCAATAACTTTTATAAGAGGTCATCTGGTAACTTAAACCAAAATGTCCAAGTGGAGTTTACATGTACATGTAAAACAATTAGCTGAACATTAAAGCAAGCATAATAAAGATATAAGAAACAGTTTTGTTATCATTTTAATGATGAATGTGTACTAACAAAAAAACCCAAATATTAAATCCTGAACCCTTATACATTGTAAAAGTACTTAAAACATGTAGAATATAGTACTTAAACATTTACCTTAAATTCAACATCTGCTGATGGTTCCAGCCAAAGTTTTCGGCTAAACCTCAATTTTAGGCTTGTGTTCAGCCTCTTCTGTAAATAAAAATGCACTCGATAGTTTATTGTTTTTGCATGCTATGGCACATGTGCAATACCATTATAATAATGTTAGCAATATTAGGTTCTACAATTTGGGTGACACATTTGATTTAAATTACCTGAATATTCAACAACCATACAATATGACTCTGAAATTTTTTTCTAAACGTCTTCAGACTTCACTAATTATACATTAGACTTAAATCAATTCTACATTCAATTGAATTTTTAACTTTATGAGATAATTTATACAAAAAACCTGTATTGTTTAAAAGTTACCTTAAATGAACAAGTGTCAATATGAAACACATTGCTGTGCTGTTGGTCCTTCAGCTGTTTAATTTCTGCCTGCATGGTTTCAATTTTTTTGTCCATGCTGTTTAATTTGTGCACTAAAAATATAACAAATTATAAATTCACAGTAAAAATTATTTTTGAACAGGAGCATTCCATTTACAGCCTACTTGATATCTAGTTGTAAGTGTTCTTCCCAAACTTTTCACATAGCACCATAGAAATATAGATGGAACCAATTTTCTTAAAGTTATTCCAACATGGCCTTCATACATCCTACTGTACAAGAAAATAGCACCATGGGGATAACACTGGCTATCAGAATTTTAAATTACAAAAGTCTTGTGGGTTTTAAATTGTCATTTGATTTCTTGTAGCAGCGTTTGATCCTCAAATGACAAAAATTTCAGGTGAGTGATACATGCCCGCTGGGGCCTCTTGTTGAATCTTTTCCCTAAATTATGGCAGTGTGTAAAATAAATAAAAATGTATGTTTTTATTAAATGCACTTAAAACCACAGTGTAATATGAATAATATTGATTCTAATATGACAAAGGAAATAAGACATAAAAAGGCTATAAATTACATTTGATGTCTGTTCTTTTATAAATTTTTTTTTGTGTGCACACATATATAAAGCCCTGCTGGTATGAGCGTTTAACTGTGTAATGGCTTATGTTCTATTGGAAATTTTGCAGTGGGTATGATTTCCTTTCACCTAACTAACTATCTAAACAATATACACACAGTTTTATTTCCAGTTATTGCAGCAATACTAACTTATATCAGATAGGGTTAGTGGTCTTTCCTCTGGCAGTGTGTTGTTTGAATTAACCAAGACTGGTTCAAACAAATCCTGGGACTGAGTATTTTGGGATTCCTGCAAATTGAATTAAAGAAATAAACACAAATCTCGCCTAGCTTTATCATACCTCAGTTTAGCTCTCAACAGTAAAGTCTCATTGAATTAAGTCGCCGACCACGAAGTGTCGGGCGACTTATTGTTTTTACTCCGTTTCTTATTATGTCTCCCAAACGAAGTTTTGGGAGACATATTATTTTTGTCCGGTTTCTTATTATTATTCTTCTTCTTTCTTTCTTTTTTCTTTCCGTTCAATCTTGTCCGCACATTTTCTCAAAGACGCAATGTCCAATCAAGATGAAACTTTGGGAACATGCTTAGGGTGACCTGAAGTTGTGCAATCCGCTTTTGAAATTTTCAAAATGGCCGCCATTTTCAAAATGGCCGCCGTTGAAAAAAAATGACGGCCGTTGTCAGATCTAAGTAATTGCCAAAGCAATTTCAATGAAAATTGGTATACTGATACAGCTAACTATCCTAAGCATTTTGGCAAAAAAAAATTTGACGCGACCGACATTTCAAAATGGCCGCCATCCGAACACCACCCCCCTAAAAATGCAAAAATTTAAACGTCATCCGATTTAGACGAAATTTGGTATACAGGTAGCTAATGATACCCTGAGTGTGCCACTATTTAAAAATTTTTTGTCCGACTTCCGGTTTCAAAATGGCGGCCATTTTACTGCAGGAAAAAGTCAACTTTGTCCGATTTCAACAAAATTTGATTTCTAGGTCCAATCAAGATGAAACTTTGGGAACATGTTAAGGGTGACCTGAAGTTGTGCAATCCACTTTTGAAATTTTCAAAATGGCCGCCATTTTCAAAATGGCCGCCGTTGAAAAAAAATGACGGCCGTTGTCAGATCTCAGTAATTGCCAAAGCAATTTCAATGAAAATTGGTATACTGATACAGCTCACTATCCCGAGCATTTTTGCAAAAAAAAATTTGACGCAGCCGACATTTCAAAATGGCCGCCATCCGAACACCACCCCCCTAAAAATGTAAAAATTTAAACGTCATCCGATTTAGACGAAATTTGGTATACAGGTAGCTTATGATACCCTGAGTGTGTCACTATTTAAAAAATTTTTGTCCGACTTCCGGTTTTAAAATGGCGGCCATTTTACTGCAGGAAAAAGTCAACTTTGTCCGATTTCAACAAAATTTGATTTCTAGGCATATTTTAATGTACTGATTTGAATGAAATACTATCCATGGGGATTATAGTGGCAATGGGGGTTCGTTTGGGAGACATTCTGTGTTGGCATCCCAACACAATCAGCACTAGTTATTATTATTTTCATATTTCTTATGTTTTCCCCTCGCAATGTTGTCCGCTCGTTTTCTCGCTCATCTTTTAACCGATCGAAATGAAACTTTGGGAACATGTTAAGGGTGACCTGAAGTTGTGCAATCCACTTTTGAAATTTTCAAAATGGCCGCCATTTTCAAAATGGCCGCCGTTGAAAAAAATGACGGCCGTTGTCAGATCTCAGTAATTGCCAAAGCAATTTCAATGAAAATTGGTATACTGGTACAGCTAACTATCCCGAGCATTTTTGCAAAAAAAAATTTGACGCGGCCGACATTTCAAAATGGCCGCCATCCGAACACCACCCCCCTAAAACTGTAAAAATTTCAACGTCATCCGAATTAAACGAAATTTGGTAGACAGGTAGCTTATGATACCCTGAGTGTGCCACTATTTTCAAAATTTTTGTCCGACTTCCGGTTTCAAAATGGCGGCCGTTTTAAAGTTTTACAAAATGGCGGCCGTTGTCAGATCTCAGTTATGGCCAGAGCAATTTCAATGAAAATTGGTATACTGATACAGCTAACTATCCTGAGCATTTTTGCAAAAAAAAATTTTTGTCCGACTTCCGGTTTTAAAATGGCGGCCGTTTTAAAGTTTGCTCGTTTTCTCGCTCATCTTTTAACCGATCGAAATGAAACTTGGCCAACTGAAAGCTCATGTTATGAAGTTGTGCTCTTGACTTTTAGTTCCCTCTACTCGGTCAAAAGTGCGGAACGGGAGGCGACTTCAACGTTTCGGGAAACGTAAATTTTAATTATTATTATTATTATTTTCATATTTCTTATGTTTTCCCCTCGCAATGTTGTCCGCTCGTTTTCTCGCTCATCTTTTAACCGATCGAAATGAAACTTTGGGAACATGTTAAGGGTGACCTGAAGTTGTGCAATCCACTTTTGAAATTTTCAAAATGGCCGCCATTTTCAAAATGGCCGCCGTTGAAAAAAATGACGGCCGTTGTCAGATCTCAGTAATTGCCAAAGCAATTTCAATGAAAATTGGTATACTGGTACAGCTAACTATCCCGAGCATTTTTGCAAAAAAAAATTTGACGCGGCCGACATTTCAAAATGGCCGCCATCCGAACACCACCCCCCTAAAAATGTAAAAATTTAAACGTCATCCGATTTAGACGAAATTTGGTATACAGGTAGCTTATGATACCCTAAGTGTGCCACTATTTAAAAATGTTTTGTCCGACTTCCGGTTTCAAAATGGCGGCCGTTTTAAAGTTTTACAAAATGGCGGCCGTTGTCAGGTCTCAGTTATGGCCAGAGCAATTTCAATGAAAATTGGTATACTGATACAGCTAACTATCCTGAGCATTTTTGCAAAAAAAATTTTTTGTCCGACTTCCGGTTTCAAAATGGCGGCCGTTTTAAAGTTTGCTCGTTTTCTCGCTCATCTTTTAACCGATCGAAATGAAACTTGGCCAACTGAAAGCTCATGTTATGAAGTTGTGCTCTTGACTTTTAGTTCCCTCTACTCGGTCAAAAGTGCGGAACGGGAGGCGACTTCAACGTTTCGGGAAACGTAAATTTTAATTCAATTTTTTTTTAAGTTTAAGCAGGGACAATCTATACTTAGTATAGACTATCCCTGGTTTAAGGTATGTAGCTTAGTACACTTTAAAAAAATATATATGTAAGGGACAGACAATTTAACTGTATGGTTTTTTTTGCCTAAAAAATTTTTGGATCCTGAATTTTGAGAAAAGAAAAGAAAAAATGATCTACCTCTAGTTCCACTACCATAATTTATGAATCTATTTAAAATTTTGGAAGAAATATATTTTTTTATCGTTGACTAAAAATAAAATAAAAATTTCTGAAAGGAAGAAAAAATGCATAGCCTAAAATCAGCCCATCCCCCTACCCCAAAGTTTTGGTTGGTACCTAATCACACATATTTTTCTATAATAATATCTTTTGTTAATTTGAGATATGACCTATTCAAAATCAAATGCAGAGCTTGCACAATAAATTGTTAGCTTAAACACTTTTAAACGATTCCTTCTACCAATATTCTTACATCAAATGCATCAATTTCTTTTATCTGATTGACAATTTTCAACACTGACAACAGTTCTGTCAAATGTCGTCTGTAGTGACGTCATTCCAATTCATTCGATACACTCTCTTTATTGTATAGCACTACCTACGTGTCCGAAAAACCAGAGCGTACACATCATCAACGAAGAATGTCTGCGTAAAATGTCTGCAAGATTTAAATGCGATCCGTGTGATTTTGTTACTGACCGACAAAGGAATCTTGATCGGCATCTTGTATCAAAACAACACAAGACTATTGTTTTTCTAAAAAGCGAAGAGACTCCATTGAATGTACAAGAGGAATGTGGCGAGGGTGCCAAGTTAGACGACCTGCAGTGCCGGCAGTGGCAGGATTACTATCAACAAAATTTCTCTACGGGTCACGACTACAACGATGGCAGCAACAACACAAGCAGCGACGAGAGTGAGGAAGACGTGAACAATTCATCAGAAGACAATTATGGGACTGATTCGTGTGAATGGCATCCATTTACGTCCAAGGCAGAGATGCTTCTGTACATTTTCATGAAGCATTTTTTTCTACTGGTAAGGATTTACACATAAATATGATATACTAGAATCCACAGGCACAAGACGAGATCATTTATATATTAACAAGGTCCATTACTTGCCCTTGTTCTCATTTAAATTCCTCCATCTTCGGAGCACTCCACCTGACGTTTTATCTTTGAATTTTATTCTAAGACATTGTGGTCTTGGGTAAAACTTTCACATTGTTACATGTATATCCTCAAGACTCTGCATTGTTTTAGACTCCATTGTCTCTTGACATCCAATCAGAACACTGGAAACAAGAATGCCAAACTAGAACATTGATGCTACGATAACAATGTTATTGTTTATGGTGTTTTGATTGGATGACAAAGCAAGTACAGATGTTTGCACGTGAGCTCATCTGTACCAGATATCGGACATTTGCAGAAGAAGTGTACATTGTATCGTTACACACCTAGTATACAGTTTATGTACGTAGGTACCCTATATTGTATACAATATACATACTTGTACATGTATATTACTTGTAATTATAAGTTCTTTAATTCTTGCCTAATGTAACCACCACTCGGCTGGTATGGAAAAATAGTTTTCACCACAAGTGAGAAAACATAGTGAGACATTTCCCACCAAATCTACTCTGAAAGAAATCTCAAGAATTTTACCGTAGTCATTAGAGGAAAAGCATCTTCAACTTAAAATAATATGCCAGAGAAAACTACTTTGAAATACTCTTCTAAATTACAATGAAAAACATTTTTCAGTAACTTGAAGTCATTATTTATGTAGTTAAGTTGCATGTCAATAATTTTCTTCAATTCCTTTTTTTCAGAGTGATGGGGTAGTATCATTTGTTCTCTACATGTTAAAAGAACTAGGAGTTCATGATTTGCCATCATTAAAAAAACTGAAAGAGAAGAAGTTTGGAAGCTATAGCTGGGAAAATTTAATAACTAAGGTACATACACTATATGAATTGTATATAAGGTTCTCATCTTAATTTAAACTCCAATCTTAATTGACGAGGATTGCCAGTTTTCCTACAGCAGGTCCTGGGTTCTTTTAATGGTGTAAGAATAGGTCAAAGGTCACACAAGTTATTTCTTATAATATGGAATGCTCAATTTAAATTAACGAATCAGATTTCAGCTTACAGAGCAAATTAAATTATTAGCAGATAATGTCATTGTGCACCTCCTATTTTGTTTTTGCGTCAGTCTGCTAAATCAATTTTGTAATACTTTACCATAATTTCAGTCAGTTCTTGTTACAACCATATGGAAAGCTACTCTTATTTTAAATGTAACAATATTAATTTTCTTTTCTAGCATTTGTTTTTGAATTTCAAAGAAATACCAGACTTTATTTAGTTGAACTTTATGGAATGCTTGTTATTTTTTTCTTCTTAATTGCAGGTGTCAGGCAACTTCTGCAGTCATCAGGTTAGGATTGCAGTCACAAGTACTGAATTTTCTTGGTGCTGACACTCATATAGACTCAACTAAACAGAGACCAGGAACCATCTCATTATTTAAAAGGGACCAGAAGAAGAAAATTGTTGTAGAAAATCCAACAGATGATATTCTTCTACAAGCACTTCTTACTTTAAACATTGAAGATCATCACTTTGATCAATACAAGCTAATGCGAGGCTCTGGTGTAAGAGCAGAGAGTGGCATTCTTATACATTCTGGAGAATGGGTTTCCTATTTAGATTCTGAAAAGCAGGTAACAAAAGTCTTGGTTTATTTTTATGTTTTTATAACCTTGTGGATTTAAGTTTTACTCATGTTCCTATGTATGTAATGGATTATTTTAAACCCAACTTCCAGTTTTTGGTGTGGTGGGTATTAAACTTAGTTTAAGCTTTTCTTTTAAACATTTCATGGATATTGTTTGATATTTACCTCAATGTTTTATTATGATATAAGATGTCTGTAAAAAAATGTTCTCGCCTTCAACCAATTTAAACTACGCAAGAATAATTTGGGACAAACTGGCTACAAATGACATGTTCCTCAGTATGATTTATCCCTATGTTTTATTACAGCACATTTAATGGCAGTTAACCCAAGACTATTATATCTTCATAATCAAAAGCTCTATTCTAGAAAAGTTTATTTTTAGTCAAAGTTGTCCGATTCCACTTTTAAGAGTAACTGCACATAAAGGCGAAAAGTAGCGTTATTTTTTCTTCAGATGTCAACTTCTTGATCTTAAAAAGTCTTAGTGGGGTCAAAAATGTTAAATGATCCCTTGTTCATGGTCATCATGATATGAAACACTTTCCATCAATTTTTTACTGACTTAACTTGAATGATTAAGTAATTTATGAATACTTTTTTCAGGAATTTATTGGTGTCTTTAAAGAAGGACTTGTTATTATACCAAAAAGAGGTGCTCACTTAGAGGTTGTGGTGCTATGGAAGACCAACATTCTCAATAAAAAGGTTATGGGTTGTCAAGTCCTCGAAAAGTCAGCAACAACCACGATAGTGCCATCTAAAAATTTAGAAAAAATTAGTGTAGTACATAATTGCTCTGCTGCCAAATGTAGAATTGTTGAGGCTATTTCATCAGATAAAGTTGAGCAAGAGAATGTTTTAAAGAAGTCTACTCATTTAAAACATAGTCTGTTAGTTAATCAGTACATTGTCAACCAGTTTTATCTTTAAATATTTGACCTTGATCTTTAAGCTAATTTTTCTTTTCAAAGCTTGTCCTGGTCATTACTTTGTTGTCTTTACACCTAGGCCTAAACATTTGGTATGTAATTGATCAGACTGTAATAATGTGCTTAATGAATTGACGACCTTTCAGTTTCTGATAATGATGATAATTAATGAGTTAATTTTATAATGTGCTCAGTGGTTTACAATAATGTCATATGTTGTTTAATATAACAGATTAATGTTATAGTGTACTCAGTGAATCAGATTAATGTCATAGTGTACTTGGTGAATCAGATTAATGTCACAGTATACTCAGTAAAACAGAGTAATGTCATATTGTATACATTAAATCAGATAAATGTCACAGTGAATCAGTGATGTCATAGTGTACTCAGTGAATCAGAGTAATGTCATAGTGTACTCGGTGAATTCATTTACACAGTGATTCTGAGTAATGTCATAGTGTACTTTATGAATCAGATTAATGTCACAGTGAATCAGAGTAGTGTCATAGTGTTCTTGGTGAATCAGAGTAATGTCATAGTGTACTCAGTGAAGTAGAGTAATGTCATAGTGTACTAGTACTTGTTGAATCAGAGTAATGTCATAGTGTACTTGGTGAATCAGAGTAATGTCATAGTATACTCGTTGAATCATAGTAATGTCACTGTACTAAGTGAATTATAGTAATGTTATATTGTACTAGGTGAATCAGATTAATGTCAAAGTGTACTTGGTGAATCTGAGTAATGTCACTGTACTCAGTGAATTATAGTAATGTCATATTGTACTAGGTGAATCAGATTAATGTCATAGTGTACTGGGTGAGCAGGTTAATGTCATAGTATACTCTGTGAATCAGGGAAATGTCAGAGTGTACTCTGTGAATCAGAGTAATGTCATAGTGTACTTGGTGAATCACAGTAATGTCATAGTGTACTCAGTGAAGTAGAGTAATGTCATAGTGTACTTGGTGAATCAGAGTTATGTCATAGTATACTGGTGAATCAGAGAAATGTCATAGTGCACTTGGTGAATAAGAGAAATGTCATAGTGTACTCGGTGAAGCAGAGTTATGTCATAGTGTACTTTGTAAATCAGAGTAATGTCATAGTGTACTTGGTGAATCAGAGTAATGTCATAGTGTAGTCAGTGAAGTAGAGTAATGTCATAGTGTTCTTGGTGAATCAGGTTAATGCCATAGTGTACTTGGTGAATCAGAGTAAAGTCAAAGTGTACTTGGTGAATCTGAGTAATGTCATAGTGTACTTGGTGAATCTGAGTAATGTCATAGTGTACTTGGTGAATCAGAGTAATGTCATAGTACACTCATTGAATCATAGTAATGTCACTGTACTCAGTGAATTATAGTAATGTCATATTGTACCAGGTGAATCAGATTAATGTCATAGTGTACTGGGTGAGCAGGTTAATGTCATAGTATACTCTGTGAATCAGGGAAATGTCAGTGTACTCTGTGAATCAGAGTAATGTTATAGTGTACTTGGTGAAGTAGAGTAATGTCATAGTGTACTCAGTGAAGTAGAGTAATGTCATAGTGTACTTGGTGAATCAGAGTAATGTCATAGTGTACTTGGTGAATCAGAGAAATGTCATAGTGTACTTGGTGAATCAAAGTAATGACAAAGTGTACTTGGTGAACAGATTAATGTCATAGTGTACTAGGTGAACAGGTTAATGTCATAGTGTACTCAGTGAATAAGAGTAATGTCATAGTGTACTCAGTGAATCGGATCAATGTCAAAGTGTACATGGTGAATCAGAGTAATGTCAAAGTGTACCTGGTGAATCATAGTAATGTCATAGTGTACTCGATGAACAGAGTAATGTCATAGTGTACTTGGTGAATCAGAGAAGTGGCACATTGTACTCATTGAATGGATGATAGTATTTTATTTTCTATTTCCATTTAACTTGTTTTCAATTATGTATGTTTTTGAAGTTGATGATTCAAGAAAATGTATTTGTAATATAAATATATGAGCATTTATATATAATGTGATATATATATAATTTAAAATCAATAATTTAAGATAAATTTCATAAGTTTTCTTATCTTTATATTGACTGAATACTTGCCTTTAATAAATTATGATGTTTTCATTCTCATTTATTGCGTTTTTTATCTATTATACTAATGCCCAATTCATTTTTAATCATCATCCGTATTACGGATGTTTTACGTCTGATTTACATCTGTTTAATCTACAGACGTTGTGCTTTACGTCCGTTAATGAAACGGATGTAAAACGGACGTTTTCAGTACTGATGGTTTACGGATGTTTCCGTTTTGAACGTATAACATATGATAAACGGACGTTTTACGGATGTTTAGTTACACATCCGTTAAACGTCCGTAGCTATTTTTGCTGTGTAAACAGTCTTTTATTGCCTTTTATGGTAATGTGTTTTCATTTTATATATTCAAATCAGAGTAAATAAATGTATTAAATTGTCTATAATTGTTCTCAAAAGTTATTGGAAGTCGTGATGAACAAAGAAAGCTATTATATGTGCACCCTTAATTATACCACGTTCTGATTAATAGAAGAATACTGCCTTAATCCCTCGGCCACCATGGCCCACGCGACATGGTATTAAAGCAACGTCCCAATCACTGTGGAATTTATGTTATTGGAATTTATGTTATTGTCACTAATAATTGGGTTTGAGTAAACTTGTGCTTTAAACTCGAGGTAATTTACACTAAATTCAGCCTCTCGCACTATTCATCAACCCGCATTCATGTCTCTGCTTTCAATATCCTTGCTAGGAGTGAGTCTGAACATTAGGCATACTTGTAACCTTAGAGTTTTTTTCAAAAGTTACGTCCTATTTCAGACACATATTTAAAAAGTTCCTAATCTCTTAAAGGTAAATAACATATTAGATATAACAATTTCAGCAAAAGTGTACTCAGT
The DNA here is from genome assembly GCA_944474755.1 of Limnoperna fortunei. NCBI lineage: Eukaryota > Metazoa > Mollusca > Bivalvia > Mytilida > Modiolidae > Limnoperna > Limnoperna fortunei. The sequence goes on from OX104111.1 coordinate 8,599,253, forward strand.
ATTGGCCGGAACCTGGCACGAAAAAAGTAAACTTTGGAAAGATTGACGTCGTTCTACTGAAGGAAGATATATACTCAGATTTTACAGTTCGAACATTGGAAGTGCAAAAGGTTTGTTTTTGTAATATTGGAATCCTGTTTTTTATTGTTTGATATAATATTAAAAGCAGATTATACTCTGTCTCAGACCTTCATTTTTGCATTGGTATGGATTTAACTCTGTCTAGATCTATGTTAAAATAGGATGTCGAATCTACTGAAAACCTCTCAACAGAGATTCTTTCAAATTTGGAAAAACTACTCTACCCTGTTATTTTTAGTTTTGGAAAGAAAGCGTGAACACAACAATATGATAGAATTTAGTAATAATTGCGTTGAAAACGTTGATATTCGATAAAATTTTGACAATGTGAGTTTGTTTGATTTTACTACTTGTTAGCACACGGTCAAAATAAGGCTTGTAAATTTAATTAAGTCATTTCCAAATATCATATACTTATATCAATTGTTTTGTTTTATTATCCTATAAAACTGCATTGTTATAATTTTTGGCTTTCATTAATTCCTGTTGTTTTTTGTAACATGAGCAAGTCATAAATCAAAAACCGGTAGTAACGTTTATACTGTGAAATTTATAAGAGAAAAAACATTGGTCAGTTCAGACGATCAAAAGTGTTATTCTAGATTCATTTTCAAGGACTTCTGATGGGACCTAATGTCAAATGAATATTTTTTTCGGTATTTATTGTTGTTAACATTACAAAATGTAATGCGTAAATATACACGACGATAAGATCCAAGTAGATGGACAACTATAATACAAAAAAAATAACGACACCCCATAAAAGTATTGATTACAATAACATTGTTTACATGTTAATCTTAACTATAACAGATAAAAATAAACTGTACGTAGTAAAATATAACCAGCAAGACAAGCTCTATTAATACATCAAATAGGTGAAATAGTATTTTTTACAGAAGTTGCTACCCTTTAATAAATATGTTTACCTTTTCAGCAGTTTTGCCATAATAATAGAAATAGAAACGATTTCGTCTTGATTATAAAAGGAAACTTTACGCAGTTAAAAAGACCTATCAAGATCGATCCAAGTGAAGTCAGAAAGCATTTACTTCATTTAGCCACAAATCAGAAACCCACAAAAATACAATTAATTAATAGCATAAAATAATAAATCTCTTCAAACCTTGAAGTGACAGACATTTACGATCTTCCACAAGAGTAACAGTATGCAAAAAGCAAGGAAATCGATCTAGAGCTTGAAGTTAAGGGACGATTACAAATCCGGATTGAACAAACATGTATAACACAAAAAAGCAAAAACAGAAAGTGAATAATTAACTCTTGGTGACAGCAATAGAACCTCTAAATAGATAACACCCACATTTGTAAACCCTCGTTTTAAAAGATAAGTTGTCAACAACAGTGTCCAAATTTGTTCTCTTCACATTACAAATTCGGATTTATTCATTAGCTTCAGGCTCTTGTAGTTCGGTCGGTTGCCTTGCTGTTATTCGTTCATATGCAAATAGACAATTTAGCACAATATATTTATTGTTTATCTTTATGATGATTTACTTGTTATGGAAGTCATTACGTTATACCTGTATATGAATACACTTTATCAGTGTGATGTGGGCTGTATAAAAACAGCAAATTTGGTTGCTAACATGACACACACGATAGATGCCACGCGTGGAACCGGAGCTATTTACTCTTCTGGAGTTTCTGGACTCGCCTCTGATTTTTAGTGGGGTTCCTGTGGCTCAGTGTTGTTGGTCTGTTTCTTTAGGTGTTTCTCTTTCTTTATGTTTACCATGGTTGTATCTGTCCCTTTTTTTATTGTCTATAAAATACTCCTTGGTATCTTTGATTCTTTTTCTTATATCCAGGAAAATGCGAAGAAAAGAGTTATTCAATTTCACTTCACAGCCTGGCCAGACAAAGATGTACCTAAGTACGCATCATCGCTAGTTCATTTTACACATAAGGTGGCTACCACACAGGTTAAAACGGCAGGACCCACGATAGTTCATTGCAGGTAAAATTGAATAAAATTTAAAAAAAAACAAAGATTAAATCATGAATAATGATCATTTTAAAATGTGGCTAAACAATTGTTTACGAGCACCAAGGATATGATTTAACAAGCAATTATTTGGTAAAATGATAAACCTATTGGCAAAAAAATAACTGTCACCTGAAACGTATGGTTTTCAATAAGGACAGAGAATTTCGACATATGTAACGCCCGTAATGAGAAGAATGGTATGTTTGTATTTTATAAAATGGATTCCACAACATAACACAGATCATATTATAATTTTGTCATATCTTTCAGTGCTGGAGTAGGACGAACAGGAACATTCATTGCACTAGATTACGTTGTTGATCAGGCTAAAGAACTTGGCTATGTTAATGTCTTTGCATGCGTTGAAGGTCTTAGGAATCAAAGAGTAAATATGGTGCAAACTCAGGTAATGCGCATTATGACTAATATAATAAGGTAAACGTGTATATTAATTAGTCTTCAAAACAATTTACGTGTATACTATGTATTCGAACTGAAAATGGACAAAATATTAACCTGATTTATTACATTTGTTGCAGCGTCAGTATGTATTTCTGCATGAAGCTATCGTGGAAGCTCTCATGTGTCCTAATTCCGGGATACCAACCAGTGATTTTCCTGACTTCTACAAAAACCTCATGCGGTTTGATGATAAAAAGAAGAAACACAAACTTGAAATTGAATTCGAGGTAATTAAACACAGCTTTCCTTTGAATTCATTCTCTATTTTGGTAAGAATTAGCCTCTGACACTTTTTTGCATCGTATCGATATGATCATCTCTTATGAACGCAGACGGAATTATATTTCATCTTGATGCAAACATCTGCTTTGAACGTGGTCGTTATATATCCTTCTAGGTTAAATATTCTAAATAATTAAAACAGTATTTTATTTCCTTTTATTTTCCTTTTTCTTCTGTAATTTTTCGTGATTTGTAGTTCTGACTTATAGTGGTTACTTAAAATGTGAATTTAGTGTTTCGCACACCATCCTATAAATATATGTAGTTGATAGTTGATAGTTGATAGTATACTTTACATTCATCTACAAAACTGATTTACTCAAACCATAAATTCCATTTCAGCTTATGAATAGAATATCTCCCAGACATGAAGAAGATGTATTTGAAAAAGGCAAAGCTTTAGAAAACAAGAAGAAAAATAGATACAGTAATATAATTCCAGGTAATTAATTATTGGACAACTAAACTAGCTGGATAAAATGTTTGCATTTATCCTCCGCAACATATGTCACATATATCACACTTTTTAAAGTTGTTTGTAACGATTTGATAGGAAATGATGTGATATTAGCATTAATCCTCTCACATATTTTTCATGAATAGTGGATGCTTGTGATTTTAACTTCAGTATTGTTTGCATTTCTCATAAGTTTGCAGTCTAACACGATGTCCAAAGCTTAATCTCAAATAACAGTTATCGGTTTACTGTCATACGTAAAAATATGCAGGTATATGCATAGTCATCCTCACAAGTCAAGGTATCTGTGTCCTCATGTGTCCAAGAAACCCTGACTTGTGAGGATGATGCATAGTGTGATAGTTACTGTATCCTATTTAAATTAAGATTGTGTTTTGTGTTTAATTGTACACTTGCACGGTTAACCCCTTTATTGCCCGTGGTTAGACCTGTATTGTATACATACACAGGCGGGTAAGAATATCTCTGCGCGCAGGTTGGCGGATGTGTGACTTGATTGAAAAGGATTGCAAGTTATACCGGGGTAATCCCCAAATAAAAGTGACGCCATGGTATTGCTATGATAAATTATGCAATACATGGTATAGTTGCACTTGAGTATTAAATTTATTTTTCAAAGCAAAATTTGTGTAAAACAATCGCTTTCAATAACGATAATATCCCCATTGCTAATTCATTCATCATTAAAAAACACGGGTACTACTCTGACAAGGGCTTGTAAGCTAATAAGCTTTAATAATAATATATATAATTATTGGAATGTTATATTTAATTGCCTTTTATTTCTGTAAAAGTGTGTTAAATTAATTGCAGTTGGGACTGAAATGCCAAAGTTGTCTACAGTAGTTGATGGGCACAACGAATACAATAATGCTGTGTTCCTACCTGTAAGATTTATTATTCATTTAATGACGCAGTTGTGCATAAGACTAAATTATAACCAGCTGCGTTTACATACATGTACAATATCCACGTTTTCGGACACCAGATACTAGTAGCATTTTGTTCTCTAAAAGAATTGTCTTCTTCAATGTTGTAAATATATATCTAAATAGGGCCTCGGTGGCCGGGTGGTTAAGGTAGTTAGTCTACTACTGATCACGTGGTCTTTCAACACTGAGATTGCGGGTTCGACTCCATTCTTAATTGACAAGGATTTTCCAGTTTTGGTACCGCAGGTCCTGGTACTCCGGCGTCCTCGCCCAATAAAAAACTGGACGCGATGATATAGCTACATATGGCGTTCAACATCATTTAAAAAAAACAAACATATTAAACATCATGTTCATTCTAAAAACAAGCAGATTAAACTAATGAAATTCATTGCAAAATATTTTTTGACAAATATTGTTCACTCAAAATTTCATAATTTGAGCATATTTGTTAATACAGGGTCACAGAGACAGCAAGGCATTTATTGTCACTCAAATACCACTTCAGTCAACTATCACAGATCTGTGGAGACTTGTGTTCGACTACGAAATTCAAACCATAGTAATGCTGAATCAAGATAATCAGAGAGAAGTTAGTGTTCATTTTAAATATTGCAACGATACATCATATCATTCAGTAAATAGCCTATGTGAAGTAATACGTAGAGTTCAATATGGCTTTGCGATCTCAATTACATGTTACTGTGACTTTATACATTTCAGAAACCTATTGCAGTACCGAACGATATAGTTGACACATTTCTGACAGTGAACTTAAAAATGAATAGATTCTTCCGATTTCCAAATTCGTTGATACAAACAGCTAGGCAGTATATCATTTATTGAATTCAAAAAGCAAATAAGCAAATACAAACGTACTATTTAAATATTTTATTTTTTGTTATATTTTAGGAGATGCAATATTTCCCCGAGACAAAAGCACCTGTACATTTTGGACCTTTCCGAATCGATCTAACATCAAACGAAAATGCTGAACTATTCAACTGTTTGACTCTGCTGATGCAATTCAAAAATAAGGTACGGAATATTTTAATTGCAAAGACAACAATTACACCTAAATGTATAATTGTTTTTGGAAATGCAAATCAGTGTTAAAGTGTTCGAAAGAAACATGTTTGTTTCCGTTAACTGTAATGCATTTGTTAAATGTTGGGCGACATTTTTATTTTTATTTGTTTTAAGCTAATGTATGTTTTGGTTGTCAGACGGAAACGTAATAACGTAATAACATTCATCTATATTTAAGGAAAAGAGACAAGTAAAATTGTATCGGACTAAATTTTGGGATGACGCCGATGTTGTACCGAAGAATCCGAATGACGTATTTGCGTTCATGCGAGCAATTGAAGATTCACATGATGGTAGAGGAAGCGGACCAATCCTAGTTCATTGTTTGTAAGTACTGCACTGTTTCTAATATCAGACATGAATATCTTTTTTCTGCAAAACATTTTGTTTATTTATACCGGTATATAAAACATTCATTTTCGGTGTAGATGCAAATAAATAAATAACTGGTATTCAAACATTTACTACCAATATCGTATTATGGACGTTGGAGTAATATTTAAACAAAACTGATTAAAATAAACTATTCTTACTGCAAACTGATGATCTGGAATGTATTGCAGTGCTATAGTAATAATTATAGATTATTTAAGTTTTTTAAACGAGATGAGTTTTCTCGTCAATATCTCATCGAATGGCGTGGGCCCTGAGATGAGATGACGAGAAAATGCATCGAGTGTCATAAAACGTAAATAATCTGTTTATTGCTGTTTTGTAAGTTTGTGACGTCACAGTGTTTACTTAACGACGTCTTGAGAGCGAGTAGAGTGAGATGGAATAATATCGCACACATAGACCAAAGGAAAACAATGCAAAATAGCGATAAAATAGATTATTAGATAAAACTAACCGTACTATTGTTTTTTTATAAACAGGCACTAAGGAATTCGTCAGGTGACCTTCGTGTACCCAAATTTGTTATTAGGCTTTAGTTATTCACTGACTTGAAGAATTAGTTGCTTTTTGGTTTCTTCTTGTCATGCGTAGTGTCTTAATCCAGATTTTGCCTAGTTTTTGCTTTATGTTGGCCGAATTGTTTTTCTTTCACTTTTTTATTCCTCATAGTTTTCTATTGTACATACTTAAACATGCAAGTAGCAATTAAAATATATAACTCTGACGGTTTCTCTTTGTTTATGAAAATCATTTCAGAATTCTGTTGTTCTTATAGTTCACTGAACGATAAATTACAAAATAAAGATTTATCTTTTCCAGGAACGGATGTGACAAGAGTGGACTATACTGTGTGCTGGCCACAGTTATAGAACGTCTTAGAATAGAGCAGGATGTGGATATACAGCACATAATCAAACAGATGAGGAACAGGCGTCCACAAATTATTCCTAACTACGTAATATTTTAGTTCAATCATTATTTTAACTTATTACACACACACTACGTGTACACGTTAATGCAGTGAAAAGAACAAATCAATAGACAAATACAACAAATCGTAGCAGACCAAAAGGAACCATTCAACATTAGTGCGTAATGTAATATATATTGTACAATACTTTTCAAATTGTAAACGTGAACAAAGAAAAAGTCTACCGCTGAAGTTACTATATTTTTTATTTCTGATTCTGGAGTTTGTGGGTTTCTCGGACTTTGATTTTGTGGATTATGTTTTTGACAGTGTACATAGATAAACTTGTAGTGTTTCGCCATATCAAACTTTAATTTCTCTTGGAAATTTACCTTTTTAATGACTGCAACATGGGGACATATTATCCTCGTATCCAGTTTAAGTTTAGATTAATTAAGCCGTACTTTAGGTTCCTTATGTTTATTCTATTTATATGCATGTATGTGGTTTGCCTACATAACCCCAGTTGGTGAATTTCTGGTAATACCCTGATGTTATTCGACGATCAAACTGAAACACTCTAACTGTATGGTATGCCATAATATTCTACACCCTCTATAAATAATAAGAATAGTGTAATATTGTTATAGTCATAATTTAGTAATATGTGTGTCATTAGTAAGTAATAAGCACTGACTGAAAATATACTATGTTTTGTCATTAGGTCAACTTTGGTAATTGTGATTAATATTTGTCACCATCAATTAAATTTGTAAACCATCATGAAGCCACTTTAGTATTCACACATAGCCGACATCAGGAAATTATGTCCGTTAATGACAGCCATTATAGGATTGGCACACTCACTTGGATTTACATTACTAAACTTCACGTATAACTTAATTGTCCTGCTCTGTTTACGATATTAGTCGAATTACATGTAAATTTATTTGCATTCGTAACTAACACGCCAGTACTGTTGACGAATTGTTCCACTAATATATGATTCTAGGACATTATAAGCATTACATTAAAACGATGTGTGTATACTTATCACAGATTAGATTTAGCTTATCAAATCTAAAATAAATGTTATTGATTCAAATTAGCTACTATCTACACAACTGAACAAATTGCATAAGAATGCCAAAACATATTCAATTATTGTTGCAGGAACAGTTCCAGTTTCTGTATGAAGCTGTTGTAGAATATCTGAAGCAGTTTGAGACCTATTCTAACTTTCAGTGACATTTGATAGAAAGTCTACCAACTCTTATTATTTAATGTACATGTAATCTCAACAGCATAATATTGCTTTAAGTTTTTATTTGTTTTCATTCATAATTTTATAAATCAATTACAGGTTATATATTAGCTATTTCTGGGTACTATATCGTGTTTCACTGTTGTTACTTAAAGTCTTAATAACCTTAAATATTTACTAAAATCGAGTAGATACGTAGTACTAAAAATGTATTACATTGTATGTTCATGAATCGTCAGTGTATGTGTAGTGAACCTTGTGTAAATAACTGTCCAGGAATAACTAAATAACCGAGTATATCCGTGGAGGTAAACTTTAACATGATTTGTTGACTTTTTACTATTTACACAGAATAAGTTAAGTATAACTGCGTTAAAATAAGGATGGGACCTTAACCCCCACACTTTTTAAAATTTTATTTTTGTCTTGCATTCCGTATTTATCAAATGTCAGAGAAAGATGACCACGCCATAATATTTATGACCGAGTTAAATTTTAATAAAACGTATTATACATAAACAATTATACAATAATTCCAAGTACAGGAGTAATCTCGATCGATTTGTGTCGACCTATCTTTTTTTTAAAAGGAGATAACATGTTCGGAAATTTTATTCAGATTACTGTCTCATATGTGTTATTGTCGTTTTTATTCTTTTACATCCGTTATTGTACAAAAAAATATAGCAATAATTCGTTACTGCAAAGATTTTAAAATCTGAACCTTCGTATTATTATTTTATTATTTCCCTTAGAGCCATCAAAACGGTCCCTTGTCACAAATCAAACAAAATGTAAAACATATATTAAACCTTTGAAAACCTATGTAATCACACATTATTACTACCAACTTCACAATGCACTTTATTATCATTTCGACAACGGATTTGTTCAATTTCACAGAAAAAATGTCGCATTATATTATAATGGTTTAAGTTTGGTACAGAAAATGGCAGCAAATGTTAGTAATAACAATGGCAATATTAATTATTATAATGTTTTATTATATAGTTGTTTGAATGTATATCATATATTTATCTAAATCGTTTTGAAATAAAAAAAAATATCAAAACTTATATATACATTAATAATTATGTTGAATTATGCTTAATAAGGGACTTCTACTGACCACAAAACATGTGTAACGCTTACCATTTAAGTGTGCTGTCTTGAAAAAAAATGAATATTTTTTTCCATCGAAACTTGGACTGACAAGTGTCAACTTTTTTCTTAGGTATCTTAAAAGTGAAGTTTTCAGTAAATAGGCAATATTTTTCTCGAACTTTTTTATCGGTATCTGTCTTATTATCTGTCTTATTTTAACCAAGAACCTGTCAGATGTATTAAATTGTATACATGTTATTCTGTATCAAATATATTTGTATATATCAGTGGTGGTGGATTAAAATTTAGTTATAACTATATATCTGGATTTTATAAATAAAGTAATGTATTTTGCCGTTGTTTTGTTATTTTTGATACTTTCTATTACAATTTTGTGGGTACAAGGCATATAATAATATCTAGCTGGCCTCACCGTATAAAAATTATATATCTATATGCGGAAAGTACGCCATTAGAATAATTTTACTTCTTTTAATACTGCTATTGTCTTACATACTTTTGTTCCCTATTAAAAGTTCTTTGATACTGATTTATATTGTTAACTTTTTAAGAAAATACAATTGGTTATTTTCTGGAAATTACTATCGTTTTAAAATAATTTAATGATGATGACATGGAACCGTTGTGAACTTTTATCATGTCTTTTGAAATAAAGGTCGGCGGTTGACAAGTGTTTAATGATATCAATACACGCTCGCAGGCTAACTTAACTATCCGTTATTTCACCTCTTGCCTACGTATTGCAAAACACAAACTATCTGTAACCTGCTATTAGCTACCCTTAAAATTATATTACACACATTAGACCAATATTAGAATATTGCAGGTATTAGTTCTTAAACAGAAATTGCATGTAATTATTGTAGACGCCAAGTCGAGAAGGCCTCTTATAGATGCTTTCAGAGATGTGTTTTTTCTAAACAACAGCTATATTTGTTAAATTGTTTCATGCAATTCATAAACACATAGAACATTTAAGATCAAGTATATAAGTTAACTTTACACAGAAGGTTGAAATACAAGATTTGTACATTTTTTCCCGTCCATTTACTAATTTCGTACAACATAAACTTCAAATTTATTTATATTGGCATTTAATGGTGAGGACATACAAACACTTAAATAATTGTTTCGTCAAACTTGTACCTTATAGTTTATATTTACATGCTCGTCTCATGGTACGAAGTCAACATGGTTTATGTATGAACATCTTTAATAACATGGTTTTGCAACAATAAAATGCAGGCTAATCCTGAAAAATTTCAGGCAATTGCCATTGGAAAAAAACCATGATGCAAATGTGTTTTTAATCTTGAAAATATTATAATTAATTGTGATGATGAGGTTAAACTGCTGGGTGTCACCTTGGACTTCAAATTAAATTTTCATTCTCACATAACAAACATTTGTAAAAAGGCTGCAAGGCAATTGAACGTCCTAAAGCTGATAGGAAACCATTTGAATCGGCTTGGAAAATTAACTATCTACCACTCTTTCATTATGTTAATTTCAGTTACTGTCCGCTTAACTGGCATATCTGCTCAGAACAAAACACACGCAAATTGAAAAAATTCAGGAAAGACCCTTACGTTTTGTGTATAATGATTCAGTGAGCCCCTATGATGGCCTTGTAGAACAATCAAAATTGCCCTCTCTAAAAACAAGACGAATGAGAACAATGGCCTTGGAGACCTTTAAAATCATAAATAAAAAAAGTCCTATATTTTTACAAGATTTGATTGTTTTAAAAAATAATTCTTATAACTTTAGGTATTCAAATACAGCAGATCTTCCTAGACCCAGAACTACTAGGTATGGGAAGAACTCGTTCAGGTATGAGGCTGCCAGACTGTGGAATGCACTGCCAAATGAGGCACGAATAATGACCTTCTTTGAACAGTTCAAAAATTATATTGCCAGCTGGTGTGGGGGGCAAACATGTGTTTGTACAGCATGTAAATCACAGTCTGTGTGACTTTATACCAGCACGAGTTCTTTCATGAAAACGTTGCTCCATAGATTATTAGTTATTTATTTGGTTTATTCTGCTAGTCTTGCTTAATTCTTAGTTTTATTACAGTGCTTTATATGCTTTTTATTTTGTGCTCTGTTTGAGCTCGGCTTTTAAATTAATCTATTTAAATATATGTTTTAGAGCATTATTTTTATCCTGCTTATGCTTATCATGCTTTTATGTACTGTGTATGCTTTCCTTTATTTGCGATCTGCTTTGTTGCTTTTTTTTCTGGTTGTTGGAAATATATGCTTATAATATATGTTCCTATGCTATGTTCCTATGCTACCTGTTTTTAGTTTAGTGCTTTGTATGTTATTTTATGCTCAGCTCTCTAAAATGAATATATTATTAATATATGTTTTTAAAATGCATCTATTGTTACATGTATCTATGCTACTGCTTTTAGTTTTAGAGCTTCTTGGTATGTTTTTAAATTTATGCTCAGCTGTCTTAAATGAATCTTTTCCTAGTATATGTTTTAAAATGCATGTATTGTTTTGCTGTCCATCTGTAATACCTTGTTTTATATACCTTGTATGAACGTACCTTAATATGTATGTTAATCTTGTGCTGTCATGTTATGTTTTGTGATCTGTTTTGTTGGAAAATATCAAGTCGGTTAAAGAGCTCAAAAGAGCTCATGTTATATGTTTGTTACTATGTATATATTATCCGACTCTAAATAAAATTTACTTACTTACTTACTTATGAACAAAAAGTAGGTAAGTAAATTTTATTTTTATTTAATTTTATATTTCGTTTTGACTCAAGTCGTCAACATCGCTCTGATTTTGAAAATTTTATCCATACCACTATTTGTATTTCATAAGGAATTCGTTTTTTTAGAGGTTGTTTGTGTTTTGATATTTCCGTTTATTTCTGTTGCAAGCTGGGAAAAACAAATATGAGGATGCTCATCAAAGAATTGGTGAAATGTGGCGCTAAACGTTTGATCATTTCACTAGCACAGAGAAGCAAAGTGTACGAACGTTGTTAACCATTTGTCAGTATTTTCTGTAGAATCTCCTTTGAATTTTAGTTGGGAAAATTTTGTTAAATCCCACTTGAAATTTTAGACGCTGAACTTAGTTGTTCAGATTTCTCAATATCTAAACTATTGTATTGTTAATGATTTATGTGTTGTTACTGCGCACAAAGACACTTTCCTTTTCTAACGCCTTCTATTTTTATTATTATTTCTATTTGGAGTTAAAAGCACCCTACCGGCATTATCGCTAAATAGACAATAAATAAGTATTTCAATTATCAATACTGAAATTGACATGATAACTAAAATGAACATTTTTAATTGTTTTCAATTGATAATAAAAATAATTAAATATAAGAGTATCAATTACCGGCATGCAAAATATGTGAGCAATAAACGCAACAAGTCAATGATCATTTGTGACAAATATATTCCCTATCGGTCTATAAAGTTATTGTGTTTGTTTGTTTGAATATTGTCTAACGCCGCTTTCAGCAATTTTTCAGCTATTTCATGGCGTCCAGTTTTTATTGGGGGGGGGGAGAAGCCGGAGTACCCGGAGAAGACCCCCCCCCCGACCTTCGGTAGGAAAACTGGCAATCCTTGTCAAATAAGACTGTAGTCGAGCGCACCCTGCTCGCAGTGAGGCTCGAACCCGCAATCGCAGTGTTGACAGACCACGTGATCAATAGTAGACGAACTACCTTAACCACTCGGCCACCGAGGCCCCCTTTAAAGTTATTATGCCGAGCGTAAATGGTATAAGTGACGACTTTAACCTTGTCACTGTAAATCAATGGTTAAATATATTTTCTGTCAGTAGACACCTTTCTGGATGGTTAATGCTGCCTCTGGCGTACTTGATTAAAATAAATGTTCGTTTCATGCTAATAAGTAATATACCCTTCTTTATTTTATTCATATGTTATGCTGTATACAACTGTCTGATCATTTTTGAACAAAGGTGTGTAGTATAAGTAATCTAGATTATAACTTTTATGAAAAGATACCGAAGAATAATTAGAAGAATAAATTCCAAATACAAATTAACAGGGTGGCAAAAGAAACCTCACGAACAACAACAAACACTCAAAAACATACAATAAAGTTATACTCCTCTATAGCAGTGCTGTACAAACTGCGTGTCCATAAATTATTTTAAATACATCTAAATTAAGATTCATTCTATTATGTTTTACCTCGTACATCAGACAAGATTTGTTTGTAATTTTTATGACATAATAGATATATTAAAAATTAAAGTTAATTTTCATTCAGTAGCAGTCTAGTTTCAAAGTGTTCTCAAACAATTTTCTTCTACAATGTACACGCAAGGTCAGACCTTCCCTTACTTATATAGACATAAGCCTTGAAAACAACTAAAAGACTGCAAGAAATAAATAGATGTTCCCAAAAGAAGAATTTGTAGTTTTTTAATACATTTAAATAAACTATTTACAAAAAACTAGTTACTCATATTTATTTATGAAACATAAATTTCACATTCCCATACAAGCAAATCTGATGTTTTTCTATACGGTAAGAAATATTCTAATATTCATAATAAAGATAGACATTGGATTTAAAATTCGCGGAAGCATTATTTTAGATTTTCATTTTCAGCAGATATGTATCGTTATCAATAATGGAAAGAGGAAGAATCTTTTTTATCGTATGATCAGAAAGTGGAAGCAAAGTTACTTTCTACGGGAAGCGCGAGGTATCTTCATACTTCAGACTTCATAGTTCAGACTTCTGACTTCATACTTCAATGTTAAAACTTCTCGTTTCATACTTCTAACTTCATACTTCTTAGTTCAAAGCTCAGACTTCAGAATTTAGACTTCTCACTTCGGACTTCAGAGGTCTGATAGTTATATAAGCATAGAGGTTTCAGAGCTCATTTCAAACTCTAAATTTTCTACATAGAAGATAGTAAAACATCACTAAAATCCAATGACATTTTCTGAATTTGTATTATATGTCAGCAATATGCAACAAAAGGGAAAAAATTGGGTATGACTTTTCATTATTTAGCCTAGAATTCATGTTTTAGCTAAAACTGTGTATGTAAGCCATACTTAGATAGTAAAGTTAAACGTCTTTCATATATATTTTTTATTGATGGAATTTTACTCGAAATAATGATCGCCAGAATATAGCTGAAATATTGCTGCTCGGGCGTTAAACACCATTAATCAATCAAAAGAAATAATGAAGAAGTTATATTAATTTTACAATTGTTGTGATATTTCAACTAAGATTTCTGGAAAAATGCCAAGTGGTGCCTAGCATCTTCTTAAATCAATTTTCTTGAACGTACGTGGCGTACAGTTCAATGCACTGAGTATATTGTAAAATGCGCTGATTATAATTATCAATATATTCCAAATATAAAAAAATATCCAGCGATATTATTAAATTAACTACTGCGCAAAAAGCAACACATATTGTATATACAGATTTTACCCATTGTAAGAAATGAACTGCGTTCTACTTCAGATATTAAAAAAGTGTCGCGTATTACACTTGTACTTATATACAATAAAATATATAAAACATATAAAAGCTTGTGAACAGCTGACAGAAAGAATTGAACTATGTAGAATGAAAATCGTAGTGAGATGAACCGCGTCTGGTAACTGTAAAATCCATGTATAATGTTGAACATGCTTGGTACAAAGTTGCATTCACTGCGCCTTTCGTAAAATGTTTCGCCTGACCTGTTAAAATGACTGAACTCAATGACAAATTTCACTTATGTTGTCACATTCCTTGATTACTCTGAAGGGATTCTGACATTTAGTCATTATTATGTCTTGGCTTACTTTAAACTCCCAGTTGCAAAGATATATGTTTTTAGACCATGAACTTTATTTTACCTGCTGTTTGATAAATAATTTCATTCTGCAATATGTATTATTCATATATAGCGAAGCCTCTGGTAAAAGTGTTATGATAGGCAAACTTATTCTGCAGTATTTCTTAGTTGCACTGGGACAATTATGCCACAATATCTATACTACTAAAATTATAGACCCCTATTTTAAGCCGCGCATCACAAAACACGGGGAATAGCGCAGTATTAACCCATATAAGGTTACATGTAGTTAATGTTGCGTATGTAAGTAAATTTATAATCAGTAAAGGCTTAACTTTAGTTCTTTTTTAATGTCATATTAGTCCTGATCACAGTGAAAACGAAATTCGTAGGACCAACCAGAAAATCCCTTTGATTCCAATCGTTTTCTTGAAGTAAGCCGGCTGAATTTAAACAAGAACGAACTGTTCGCTTGCTTCACGTGACGGAAGTCTATAGCTGTATTTCGTATCTTGATATCGATTGTTAAATTATTTCTCCGTGTTGTGCGCACTTTAAAAAAGGGGTCTACAATTTTAGTCGTATGATAAACATTTTGGTAAATTTCTTAGCGACAACTACCCCAAATTTATGCAAAAAAACCATCCCTGTCATATTAACCTGCAGTTGTGTTCCTTATATTGCTATCATAAAAGTAACCACCAGAATCAATACCACGGGTTCAAAACATCCGTCTTTCGAGTTTATTAGGAAAAATAAAAACGTAATTCGTCCTAAGCAGTTCAAAAATTCCTGCAACTGCGAAGTTACTGTATTACCAAAATAGGGAACAGCTTGCGAAGTAAACCAGCAAGACTTTGGCGTTCGTTTAGGGAGAACTCCAGATATTCTGTTTATGAACGATCCCATGTTGCTAACTCATAAGAGCTATACGCATATGGATGACTACTTGAATTGTAAAGTACTTTTCCTGTGGTCATGAAACTTCCTGGTTAACATATCTATTGCACGTCCTACACATAGATTTATTTCTTTACCTATTATAGAACTGAATATCTGCAATATTGCTGGTTAAAAGTCAAACATCAATCAATTAGTATTCCATACACTGTTTTTTGTGATGGGCAAAGTGATTATTTACTTGTTAGCAAACTATGATCAAATGAACCGTTAACGGTTAACCAACAAGGACGTACATATCCAACTTCCTGTCAGGTTTATACTACATTTACAATGGAGCTCGTGGTTGTTTTTCTAACAGTGATGGGATTACATGTCAGCCAGCAACAGTTTATTCCTGGTAAGTCTCTATTAGCTTTAATATTAATATCATCTATTTTTAAACAACAAACCTTTGATTAATCAATTATATAATTAAGTTAAATTAACGCATTGTTTTCATTAAGCAGTACATGTTACGAGCAGTTATGTTGGATATAAGAAAATAAGGGAAATTTATAAAAATACATGTACACTGAAGTACATAGTGTACATTTGAAATTCCAAACACGGCACTGGAATTATTTAATTAGACGACTTGTATTTTGTCCGATGTATTATTCAAAACATACTTATATTGCATTTCTTATTTAGTATAGAGTTTCTTACAGTTAATGTGTTTCTATCAAAAGCGTCGGTAATTGAACTATTTTACTGGGCATCTATTGTATAAATCAGCGGGATTTTCTCAACACATAATTTTTCTCTTGCTTAAATCAAATATGTGTATTGAAGTTATGGTTTAATTGGCCGGTAATTAGTTTACAAATCGTAAACATTTTTTTAGGTTTTTTTTTTATGTTCTTTAATCGCCACGATCATACATATAGATGAGGAGAGGATGTCTGAAGATTTTATTGTGTTTTATCTCGCTTGCGTGAGGTTAACCTACATGAAGATTTTGAACATAAGCTGTGAAATTTTACTTTTGCAATTTTTCTTGGTCCGATAAGTTTTCACAAAGATAAAGCTATCTATCTGCCTGTATTAATTTCCGGAAATATTTCCCGATTTAAAGTTAACCTTTTATTTTGATCAAAATATTGTTCATATAGTGGTACTTAAAAACAAATAATTGAAACCCAGGATTTTACGGAAGCTTATTCGGACCACTTTTGTCGAAGAATTTTTTTTAATTGCGTTAAAACTGGTGATCTAACTGTGCCCACCATTCTGACAGACGTATTACTATACTAATAATGAGTTTATAGAGAAGCTTCTACAAATAAAAGATTAAAGAAGGCAAAAACAATTGTGGTATATAGATGACTTGCTTTTATATGTTACAAATCTTACCCTTTCTGACTTTCACTATTTTACTTTGGTTTCTGGTGCTGTATGTGGTATTGCGACATAAACGGATATAACTACCTTCTATGTGAGGTGTCTGTTTCCTTTCGAGTGTTACTTATACTTTTCAAAGAGTGTTTGACCTTGTACTAAGTTGATGGGTATTTCAGTTTTTCTTCTGAAAGTAGGGAATTATCGCCGAGTTAGCCGGCTTTTCCATTTTAAAATGTGGATGCTATGATATAGCTGAAAATTGCTGCAAGTGGTACGTGGTGTTTAAAATTTATTGATGGAATGATTGCTTACCCCTAGAGAGCTATTATTAAGCTATATTTAGGAAGAGAACAAGTTTGACGGCCCAGGGCCAAAATATTTTGATTGTCACAGGAACAGGATGGAGTATTGGTTAGCTATGAGGCAGTTTGAGAGCTACATAGATTTCACTAGTCGTAACCTTCATATGCGATAAATACATCATTAACTACGAAGATTTCATTTGTGGTAACTCTTTCATTACTGTCATTAGTAAACACGTACTTGACCGGAGTTGAGTATTAATTCAACGGAAACATGGTCAGTGCACAACGTTAACGGTTGTTTATTGTTGTTTCAGTTAATGCATTTTGTTCTGCAAATTAAGCTTAGTACGATTTGTTGATTATTTCGTTCTCCAGTAAAACTTGATTCAAGAGTCTATGTATCACTGTAGATCCGCAGTTATAATCAATATTTTTACCGTGAATAATCTATAAATCATTGCTACTAGAGTCTGCCGTTAACAAAGTCTCACAATACTCTAAAATTATTTGTCGATTGATTTACTTAAATAATGGCGATTACTGCTTTCAATCGCGGTCGGTAGTAAACAACGATCAGTTTGATTTTATTACGATATTGGGCGAAGTTTTAAGGAAATTGTGCTTTTGAAATAATATTGGCTTTTTTATTCAGTTCAAAATATAACTAAGAATCCCTCATCATCTGGCGATCTTCATTGCTAATCAGAGATGTTGTGGATCAAGCTGTTGCATCAAGTGTGTATTCCTATATCTGAAAAAACTATACACCTGGAAAAAAGAGCACCCTAGTTTTTTTTCAAGTCATACATATTCGAACATCTTTAAATCTAATTAAAATTAAATCTTTTATTTGCTCCCCTTTTTGCTATGGTCGCTTTTATTATACGCCTCTGTTGTTTAGTTGTTACAAATAGACAACAATCGATTGTTCCTTAAGTACACTTCCGTTCAAATTTAAAGTATGGAGACTGGTCCTATAATTTTTTTTTTAAAACCGCTACATTTCAAACCGCTGAATATCTCTTGGAAATAATTGTTGATTTAAAAAAGGACCCTCCTTGATATACTAAAGGAGCATCAGCTGAACCATACGCTGTAAGCAATTTTCATTTGTCACGCAAAAAACAGTCTCCAGGATACCTTAACACTTACTATAGATAGGTTTTCGTTGCGTATGAACAGATATGAACATATAAACCGCGGGTACAATGAGGAACATTAATATACTGAATATTGTTTTTTGTTCAGTCATCTTTCGTTTTTAGCAAAAATAATCTCGGCAAATCGTTAAAAGTATCTGTTGTCAATACTAGTTATTCCCTTAAAACCGACCACGTCTTCGTCTTCAGTTCGTTGTGTATATTAATACGCGTAACACACTTATAATGAAATTTAAGTTTGGGAAAAGAATGTAAATATAGGCAATTTTGGAAGAATTATAAGAATTAAATGCTTATTTTCGGTAATTTATCGATGTATGAACGATAAGTTGTGAGTGAGTCGACCTCGTTCATACATCGATAAATTACCGAAAATAAGCGTTTAATCCTATAATAAATTTAAGCGAAAACAAATTGAAATCCGTTATCACAAATTCTAAAATCCTTAATTACGAATTTAAAATCCCTGATAACGAATTACGACATTCGTTATAACGAATCATAATTCGCGACCTTGAATTCAAAAATGCGTTGTTACGAATTATAATACATGATCACAACATCTGGAATTCATTTTAACGAATTTAAATTCGTGATCACGGATTCAGAAATAAGTTATAGCAAATTAAAATTCGTGATCACGAAATAAAAAAAAAGTATTTTTGGAAGTCCTAAAGAAGCTTAAGTAATATCCAGAGGTGCTGTTTAGTAACTGTTAAAATTCTTTGCATAGAAAACCGCGCGAAAAGTAAGCAGTAAAATTCGATCAATTTCAACAGGGGTGGCCTGGGTTTCATAAAACTTCTCAAATTGTGATTTTCCTCAAATATCTGAGTTTTTCCTCAAATTTGAATTTTCAAGCGATCCAGTTGGTCAATATTTGAGCTGAGGACAAGTTGAGGAAATCCTCAAATTTGAGATGTTTTATGAAACCGGGCCCGGGCCTTTATCTCTAATTAAAAAAAAAACCGAAAAACACCAATAATTTAATTCCTATAAATTTCAATAACCCACGCCTTTATATCCATAATTAGAAAACAGTTTGAGTAGTATAATAATATGTTTTATTTATATAATGTGTCGGTGAATATCATGTTGTGCAAGTCTAGATTGAAAGATATGTGTTTATATAATTTCTCTTTAGTTCTTACCCTTAGTAAATGTAGATCACTTTATACTGTTTGTTTATTGCATGTATTTAAATGTAGAAATGGGCGCAGATAAGATTTTTCCGTGGACGAATCAGGATTTTATAGGTCTTTTCTTCTGAAATGTCTGTATTAAGTCAGGACCTTGCTATTGTTGCTATATTTTTTGTTGGTTCTCGAGATTACCTTTGTCTTGGACTTTGACAGTTGCCTTGGTGTTTGATATTTGTTATTACCTTCATTTCACATGATTCACCGGAGTAAATTATGGTATCAAAAATATAAATAATAGTATTGAAAACGTAAATGTTGTGAATTACCTTCTTGTGTTGGGGTGAGTGTCTTTCTTGTGATTTGCTTTCTTTGTTTATATGATTTTACGTCACTTTTCAGCTATTATCATAGATTCTAGTTTTTATTGGACCAAAATGCTTTGTACTATGTGAAAACCCCCAATATTTGCGGCATGAAATTTATTATTTCAATTAAGGTTGAAGTCGAGCGGAACTCAAGCATGTCCAAAATGGGTTCGAACTCACAAAACCAGGGTTGGTGCAAAACAAATGGACTGATGGTAGAAAATTTTCCCTGCGAACTTAATTATAACTTTTTTACAATGATAAGTACGTGATTTGAAAAATATACATATACTTTTTGTCCTAAAATTTATGACTTTTATTATAATTTTGGTATTAAATATTTTTCATGGCCTTGAAATTATTTGTTTTTAAATTCCATGACTTTTCCAGAATTTCGTGACTCGTTTGAACCTTGTCGAAGGTTTGGAGTTTTCTCCTAGCTTCCTCCCCCAAAAAAACTACATTCCATGATATAGCTGAACAATTTATAACCTTACATACAAATAAAATTAAGACAAAATGAAATGGAAATTAATGTTATAATCTGTAGCAGGCTTTGAAACTATGAACATAATCCACATGCATGACGAGCAACACGTGTTATCTTTTATTCCAGTACATGTGATTTATAAATCCGTCAGAATTAGAAATATGCTTTCATGTAATGAATAGTTCGACTATAGTGGGCTGCATTGTCAATTTTTAATATCTCTCACATTCTTACATGTACAGTAATATTAAAACATTATCCATGTCCAGTTTGAAGATGAATTTTTTCCTCCTATAAACAGTAGTTTTTAACAAGGTCCAAAGTAACCAAAATGTGAAAATGCTGACTAAATTCTACTTAAGTCTTGAATATGATGATGTTTTGAAGATTACATGCATACATGATACACGTACTGGTGTATAATGTAAATGTCAACCTTAATTTGTTGTACAATTCATAATTAAATGAACAAATTCTCTACATCAGTATTTGTTGGAATATTTACAAATTGATACTCCTTTGGCACTGACACATTTGTCCCTCTGCCTTATCTGGTATTTTGAACAACGTTCTTTCAGCACGTGGAAAATTTGTATGCAAATTGATATCATATGCTATATTACAGTCCTCAGTTCATTATGGAAAACAAACGGCTTCTGCTTTCATCGCTCATACATCTTCTTTTTGAATTCCGGAGGGAATCTGTCCAACATTTCGTATAAAAATTAAACGATACTGGGCGCAGACATTTTTGATTACATGTTAACAGTAGGCCAAAGTTACATTTCATTGGCTGATTTTAACTCCGGTCAGAACTGAACTCTACCATCAGTGTCTTTATCTCATATTCTGTGTAAAATCGCTAGTGTCAATGACATTGTCTAGAATCAGTCATGGAAAATGATCACATAATAGTAGTTCTTGACAAGTAATGGAATGTTTAGACAAATGAGTAGCATGGACCATGTTTCTGTAGGAAAACTGGCAATCCTTGTCAGTTAAGATAGGAATCAAGCCTGTCAGTAGCTAGGCCCAACTCGTAACCTCTGTTTTGACAGTGATCAATAGTAGATGACTAACTACCTCAAAGCCTGCCAACGAGTCTTATAATATTCAGTCCCGGAGTGATTTGACTGACGTGAAATAATACTTGTGCATGTACATGTGTTTAATGACAGAATGAGACTTGCTTGGTACTAGTTTACAGTACTTGCACCCGTAAACGCAACACTTTGACTGATTGATAACTGATTGGTGACGGATTTTGGAACGCTGACGGATCGCTGACTGATTGATGATGAATACATCCGTCCAAAATTATGAATCCGTCATTACCTTGGTAACCGTCAGCGATCAGTTCAATCAGGGCGATCCAGAATCCGTCATTTAATTATATGCATAAATCGGTCAGTTTATTGACGGATACGCATACATTAATAATTTAAAGATAAAACGAATTCTGCGTGATTTGTATATTATATATGCATTTATAATAAAATTTATTTAAGGAATACTTCAAATTTCTGAACAGATTATACGATATAATATGGTTTGGGTCTGTTTACGCCTAATAAACCGCGAAGCGGTTTATGAATGGTGTAAACAGACCCAAACCATATTATATCGTATAATCTGTTAAGAAATTTGAAATATTCCTTATAATTTAATTTTAACTATAAATCTTATCAATTTTAGCGGTAAAAGCGTCGATGACGTCGTGGAACTATTTGAATTTTAACGGCGTTAGAATAGGTCATAGGTCACGCAAGTTATTTCTTATAATATGGGTTGCCCGATTTGAATTGACCAATCAGATTTCAGCTTACAAAGCAAATTAAATTATAATAAAATAAATGCAAGTATACAAAAGAATAGTTAATACAATGTATCGTTCTTAAAAATAACATAAGTAAACATATTTAAAGAAAAAACTTTGTTCTTTATATTATATAATAAAGCAAATTTCTTTAAAACAGGACATATTTGCGGGTTGCGCCCTGTAAACCTTAAAAAAAAACTTCGATTTAAGGCACATCAGTAGCGACGAGGTAAAATGTTTTATTTTCTTAATTCTTTATTTTTTTTATTTCCGCGACTCGTGATTTCGGTCTATTTTATTTTCTGCGACCTGTTACATGTATATTTTTTGTCGTATATTAAGCCGACCCGACTCCCCAATCAGCAACAGATTTATTTTCATTTAGGAAAGGACGTGGCCTCTTTTTGACATCATATCTGTTACTTAAATGTATGCCTACGTGTTTTTATTTAGTCTACAACATTTTTAAATACAATTATAAAAACTGTTGTGTATAAACAATTGTTGAACTGTTGAACAAGCATTGTCAATCAAAACAAATTTTTTACTAAACAAAAAGTTGTATTGTAAAATATACAGCGATTCTGGTCGCAAGTTTTATTTGACAGGCAAAGAAAGAAGTTAAAAGTATAATTACAATTACGCTGGATTGTTTCATTTATTTCATGGAGTCCATTTTTTATTGGGGGTGGGGTGGGAGGAAGCTTGAGTACACGGGTTAAAACGGACAAGTCAATACAGTTGGAGTCGGGCACACCCTATCTGTAGTCGTTCGAAAATCCGTAACCTGTTTATAGGCATGTAATAACTAGTAGATGACTAACCAATCAGCCACTGAGGCCCTAATAACGCCGGGGAGACTTGTCTGTGAATACTGCAGTTAAGCGTAAAAATGCTAGACGGATAGACACGTGTATTGTACGAAATAGTAATTTTTTTAACAAAACGTCATTAATTCCCTAGGTCTATGAAGATTGGTTTGAACATTGTCATTACAGTCATATCGATAAAACAGAACCTTTTCAAAACGTACCCTTTAAAAGGTTGTCATTCAATTTGAATAACTTATTTCATTGATTGATTGATTGGATGCTTGCGTTTTTTTCAGCGAGGGTGTCCAGCTTTATTCATGACGAGAATAAGTTAAATATCAATTAGATTTGTTTGTTTGTTTAAATACTGTTTAACGCCACTTTCAGCAATATTGCAGCTATATCATGGCGTCCAGTTTTTATTGGAGGAGGAAACCGGAGTACCCGGAGAAAAACCCGGTCCTTCGGTAGGAAAAGTTGCAATCCTTGTCAATTAAGTCGAGTGCACCCTGCCCGCCTTGAGACTCGAACCCGCAACCTCAGTGTTGACAGACAACGGGATCAATAGTAGACTACCATAACCACTCGGCCACCGAGGCCCCCTCAATCAATTAGAGAAAGATGGAAAAAAGGGCAAACATTTTGAATTCAACTGGAAAAATAAGTGGTATGGGTATGGGCGGAAAATTTTAAGTCTTCTCCTTTTTGAAATCTACAAAAGAGATCCTTAGCGTGCAAGTACTCTCTAAACACGTCACTATGGTTCGCGGCAATTCTATTATGTCCTGAACCACCCCCCCCCCCAAAAAAAAAAAAAAACGTGATACCTAGTAACTAATTTCACACTTCCGAATTTAAAGGAAACCATTTATAATTATATATCATTAAATATCAAATGACTATAACAGATATCGTAAAATAAAAAAATTGTGACGGCTAAAATGCGAAAGCACAATTGATTTTAAAATTATGCTTACATGTTTGCGTCTTGAACTCGAAAGCTTCTATATACAAACACGTTTATTCTTTATTTGACATTTAATTCTCTGTAAATTCATGTGACACAATTAGATAGTGAATAAAATATATAAATAGATGTATTCGCTTTTGTCGTAAATCTTTCTCAGTATTATACACCGGAATTCTTAGGAATTGTGGCACAGAAAGAAAACTGATCAAACCACGACAAATGATCTTTTTACGCGTTTATAATAATAAACCTCGACCGCGGTGGTTAAGGTAACAGTAATCTATAATTGATCACCGCGTTGTCTGTTCGACCCTTACAGCGAGAGGGTGTGCTCGACTCATCCCTAAATTTGCAAGAGAACTAGTTTTCCTGTCAAATGTCTGCTGTTTCGTTGGGTACTGCAGCTCTTCCTTATAAACACTCGACGCCATATTAAATAGACTAATGTTTGAAAATAGTGTAAAACTAACTTCAATCATACATACAAATAATGCTAACGCGAAAGCGCGACGTGAAAAAATGTTACTCTTCCGCCTTCGTCTTTCTCGCTTTTTCCGCTTTAAAAAATTTCGAAGTCTAATACGAGATGTACGCCTTGTCAAGCGAGGTCAAATATTTTTTTTAATTCTTTTTTTTTTAAATAAAATTGCACTATGTTATGTTTATATTCCGTCGCAGATGCATTAGTTATATATTGGGGGAATTTCCATTTATGATTTATAACTTTAGACTCGACTTTTTCCGCTTTAAAAAATTCGAAGACAAATACGAGACGTACGCCTTGGCACGCGAGAGGTCAATTTGTCATTGTGTGTGTGTGTTTTTTTATAATTATTTTGTTAATAAAATGACACTATGTGATGTTTATACTTATATAACTAGTAATAGATTGGGGGACTTTCCATTCGTATTATTTATAAATTTAGACCTATTTTAGCCTTATTATTAGGTTAAACGAGCCATAAATGAGGACATAACAGTTGACATTTGTATACTTCTAATATTTGCGAGTGAAACGAATTGTCACATTTCGAAATATTGATTTCACTAACCGGAAGTTGAATGGACGGATTGGAGCGATCAGTCCAAATCGATCCGTCAGATCAGTCAAATCGTTCCGAATCCGTCAATTGACGGATGGACGGATTGGGAACGATCTGACGGATTTGGAACGATTTGACTGATCTGACTGATTGATAACTGATCGCTGACGGATTTTTGAACGCTGACGGTCGCTGACGGATTGATAAAAGTGTTGTGTTTTCAATCTCAAGTACTGTACATATACTGTTTGTATCGTTATCTGCTCTGAAACCAGTTAAAAGAATAAACCCATGTTTTGTCGACAAAAGCTGGATGGTTATGAATGAAGTGTTAGTTTAATTAACAAGGTGTTCTAGAAATATAAAATAAGTGCAGAAAAAAAATAAAATATAAAACAGTGGGAACAGTTCAATAACGGATAATATTTGTAAACCCCTGGGTGTTGAATCCCAACTAGCTACTTTTAGGCTTATGAGACCTCGTTGCATATCATAAATTGTTAGATTGAGCTAGATAATTGTAGCTAAGAATAATTTGTAAGTACTGGTAGACAGGTAGGGAATGATGTTTGTTCTAACATAGAATACTGCTTAAAATAGTTCTTTTTTTCGTATATGCTCTTTGCTCAGTTTGGAATACTGACTGTGGTTCTTCTGGACTAAAACTTGTGTCCACCAAAATCCTACCCGCATCACCCTTTTCTACCAAAAATAGCAAGTCCCTAAAGAGTCACATACTGACACTAGCATACACAGCTAATGTCTTTTTACAGATATGAATAAAAGATTAATATTATTTTCGATTTATAGTACAAACTGATTTCTTTCTTAAATTATCAACTTTTTGTACACTTTGTAAGGGTTTAGGGTCCCATAGTTATTTTGTAAGACATATTTAAATGATTATTTATTAAACTTAAACCTCCTATGTTTATGTCTATGAGGTAGATACCCCAGACCACCTGTGAGTACAAGTACAAATTCAAGTTCGTCTTCGTTGAATTGTCAAGGTCCAAAATAGGAAGAAAAGAAAACATCAGGAATAAAAAATACATGGCTAATATCAAATATTTATATATACGTCTAAAAATTAATCCCAACACTGTTATAATTAGATTTTAATACTGTCAAAGTTTGTGCTTACCCTCAGAGGGATTCGAACTCACACCGTTGTGACACTGCCTTATGTCAAGCAGTTTAGACCATTCGGGCAAATCTGCTCTATAAAAAGTCATTTTGGATTTGTCTAAAGGCATTTAACCAGTACTTCCCAGATCAGTTCATACTTTGAAAAACGACTGTTGGGGGATAACTCTTGTTTCTAAACGTAAACAAATATGGCAGCCTTGTGTCGCGTGCGCTTCAGACATTAAATTAAGCCAGTTCACTCGAATTTTGGCGATACAAATATCTTGAGCGATGTATTGCTGACACGGAAAGTTATTTAGTTGAATCAGCTGTATATTGTTATTATAGAATAATTTGTATAGAGAAATACATACAAGAAAATATTTTAACAGTACATTTCGTTTTGAATTCATTGTTCACATTGCTGAATGACGGTAAATAGCCGTATTCGAGCGTGGACGAAATGCGATTGTGAAGGCATATATAAACGATACTTGAAAATTGCGTTTCTAGTAATTTCAATTATGAATCATTTCAATAGCCGTAACGGTAAAACTACCTTTTATTGTCTTGGTCACAACAAATCAACGAAATCAGCAAGATGCACTAGTACTGCTCCTTCCATTTTGACTGATTAATCCATCGAACAATGACAATGCTTGTTTTTCCTGTCCGTATTTAAGAACGAACGTCTAGCTAGGTTTAAGTTGCGTTGGAACAGATATGACGTCACACATGACGTTATATATAAACCGCGGGTCAATGAGGAACATTAGTATACGAAATTCACGAAAATGTTGTTTTTTTATACTGTCTGTTTTTTGTTTTTAGTAATAATCTTCTCGGCAAATCGTAAAATATATCTGTTGTCAATGCCAGTTATTCCCTTCAAACCGACCACGTCTTCGTCTTCGTTTCGCTGTGTATATTCCTACGCGTCACACATTTATAATGAAATTTTATGTTGGGAAAAGATAGTAAATATTTAAAAACAATTTTAGAAGAATAATAAGGATTTAACGCATATTTGTGGTAATTCATCGGTTTACAAACGAAGTCGACTCACTCACAAACTTACCATAAACGGTCTTAGGCCGTTCATTTGTTTGTGAGTGAGTCGACCTCGTTCATACATCGATGAATTACCGTAAATAAACATTTAGTCCTATAATATATATATATATATATATATATAAACGTCTAAGTATTGTGACAACCATATATTTATCCAGCGGATTTCTGAAACATCAGAAATACAGGGTTAATATCAAATTTATATATATACGTCTACAAATTAAGCCCAACACTGTTAGAATTAGATTTTTAACACTGTCAAATTTTAGTTTACCCTCAGCGGGATTCGAACTCACACCGTTGTGACACTGTGGCACCAAATAGCCTGCACTATGTCCAGCGGTCTAAACCCCTCGGCCAAATCCGCTATATTAAAATATAGCTTCACTAACCGGGGTGAATCGTAGACATAGACATTGTACATGTGTACTAGCGTGTGACGATGGAATTTTCGTAACCAATACGTATTAATTTGACAGTAATCTAATTCAGCATTTTTGTATGTATTATATAGGATGACAAAGTTATTTGTCATACAGTCACAGTAAGTAAATTATACAAACGTCTAAGTATTGTGACAACCATATAATATATCTATTCAGCGCAGCGGATTTCTGAAACATAAGAAATACAGGGTTAATATCAAATTTTTATATATACGTCTACAAATTAAGCCCAACACTGTTAGAATTAGATTTTTAACACTATCAAATTTTAGTTTACCCTCAGCGGGATTCGAACTCACACCGTTGTGACACTGTGGCACCAAATCGCCTGCCTTATGTCGGCAAGTAATGATAGTGTTGGAAATGAGAGAAGAATTGGAAGATGATTATTTTCAAGAAGAAAAAATATATAAAAATGCTATTAATCGCGAAATTTTGAAAAAAGGAGATTGTGAAGTGTGCTGACGTAGATCCGCTGTTTTGTCTATTGAGACTTCTTGACGACAGAGCCTTCTCAGACTAATGGGGTCTCCTGAATCTCCTTTAGCATTATATTAGAAATACAGACACGGTTTCTGACATTTCCACTAAAACGCTCGTTGCCTTAATATTAATCTCTTTTGTACATTGGTTTTTCTCTTAAAAAAATTCAAAATACTTTCTTTTCTTTCAGATATTGATTGTTTTCAAGAAGCTAACAAAGGATTGTCGTACAGCGGAACAGTCAGTAGAACGGAAGCTGGAGTTTCATGTGTTAAATGGAAAGACAATAGACCCAACTATTTCCATTACTTCGAGGATCATAATTTTTGTAGAAATCCTATTGCTAACGTGCACAAACCATGGTGTTACACTTCCGTTGACAGAAATGATTGGAAATTTTGTGACATACCGTATTGTGGTAAGGTATTAACAATTATCTTCATACGACAACAGTGCTACGATCGTGAGGTGACAACTTAATTAGCTTTATACTAAACCAGCTTCCACTTGATGTGACGTATAGTTTGTCTAATAAAAAGCCGAAATTAATGTCAGCTATGCAATTAAGAACACACAATAGATCACAAATGCGGAAAAGGTATATATGAAAAGTGTAAAGGTGACAGCAATAGCAGATATAGCCCTTTACAGTGACTACAATGCTTCCATTCTTTTCGAAATCTACACAAGAGTTTATCGTGCAAGGGCGTGGCACTCTCCAAACACGTTATCCTTTATGGTCTCTGATCAAGATTTGTGTAATTAATCCTGACAAACTCAAACGAGAGGGTTTTCTTATCCGCCCAATGCTAAAGTATGCACTCTAGCACATATCATGTAGATGTTTAGCTACATTTTATGAACATTCCAACAGAATTGCATATCAAGTAAATGATTGTCTCAGATTTTGGAGAAACCATTAAACATGTCCACGTGTGTATCTTTCTACGTGCATATCTAGGAAGGCTTCGTCTGTTGTCACAATATTATAAATAAATATATATACATCCACAGTTTTTTCCTTAGAATTTCACCTCTTGTGTAGATTGATTCACACTATCTCTAAGTCTGCTTACTGCGGACGAAATAGATGCTAAAATGGATTTCCATTTAACAGAAAATATATAATATATATTGTGTAGTTCATTAACTAACTCAGTAAGACAGTAATGACTAAATGAGTATTGGTAAAGTTATTGATTTATAATAATATTTTTTCAAATATATATTGATTGGATGTCTGCTTTACGTCCAGCGAGCAATAATTCAGCTATATTCAGGACGTGTTCAAATATATACGAGGTCGCTATATTCCCATGAAGAGAGTTATGATTTTTGTAATCAAAATTGCTTACAGTTTTATTTTCATGACAAATATCAAATTTTATTTCTAAAAGGTTAAATTTTGATAACGAATTCCAATATAGTTTAATTTTCCTGACAGAAAATTAAACCATTTAAATGTACCCTGTGACAAATCCATATTACTTCATTTTTGTTAATATTTACTCTGACGCCAATTATATCGTGAAAACGACATATTAGGATTGAGTCATCGGCGTACTGACTTAACAAAATCTGCAGAGTCAATAATTTTATGTCATTAATATTTGGATAACTTTTAAGGACGAAGTTGGCAATTCCAGTGACAGAATAACAGGTAGGTGATAAAAGATCCCTTTTCGACCAACTCTTTGGACATACAAGAATGATGAACAATGTATATTATTTACTGTACAACTGTTAGAACCTGAGTTACCCCATTTTCAAAAAGTAGACCAAACCCAAAAAAATTCCGCGTTTCATTTATAAATGACCATGCATGTTTGTCTAATACCTTTTCTATTAGTAGTAACAGTCTTGGAATATCATCTTCTTCAACTTTTCCAATAAGATAAAAGATTAGCGTTGTGTTTCATCGATGTAACGCCTATATACAACTTTGATGGGTTTCGCTTATAATGTGGATAAGAAGGTTTAATTCTACTTGCTAATGCTGCTGACGCTATTTTTAAATCTACATTTAAAAGAGTGATGGGTCGCCAATTATTTTAAAAATGTTTCGGCTTGCCCTCTTTGGGTATACAGGCAATAATTCTTTGCTTTTACCTTGTGGAAAAGTTATTTGCTTCTAAACTGAAGTTAAATGATATGACAATACATTCTTTAAAATAATTCCAGGAAAAAATTATGAAATTCAAATGTAAAGCCATCTGTGTCTGAAGATTTTCAATTTTGGATGTTTTTAAGGGCTTTCAAGTATTTTGTTCTATTAAGTATACCCTCTGCCTGCAGCTTTTATTCTAGCTTTAAGCGTTGAGTAGCTTCTTGGTCAATTTTTTTGTATATTTGGGATATGTTTACTGTGGATCTTAAACAATTGTTCATTAGCATTTTGCAATGCCACTAAAGTCGTTACAAATGTAATCGGCCATTGTCAATTTAATAGGTAAGTGAAACTGAACAGCAACTCAGTTCTAATCGATAAGGCTTCAAAAACTAATTTAAAATCACTTTAAGTATATCAGGTTTAAGCAGTGTCGCGATTTTAACGTATTTTCCAACCTTCTTCCTTCTTCATTATTTTATACAGATATAGATAAGTTTTTTATCTGGAACCGAACAAATTTGTCACTACCTCAACATTGCTATCAACCGGATGTCCCGAAGGTAGTCTGTGGTACTGTTATATGTTGTACCTTTGTCTGTTGGTATAGTATTTCGACTTTATTATGTGTTGCTTGGGTTTTATATGTGGTACATTAGTCTTGATAGGTGTTGATTTTGTCTTTTTATATGGTTCAATTGTCATGAAATATAGCACTTACACGCGCTGTGCTTTCAGTTGATATGTTTCTATCGTCTCCAGAATACGGTGTCTATATTTCTCAATTGATCAGGTACGCAAGAGCTTGCAGCGCGTAAACTGACATTTGCAAACGTCAAATACGGCTTCGAGATAAATCAATAAAGCAAAGTTTCAAGAAAAAATTACTCGTCCTTTAAAAAGATTTACTATGGATACCATTTCCTTGATGAAAAATATTTCGCTTGAAATATGATGGCAGGTTTCCGAAATTTTTTAATTCAGTACAGAATGCTTTTGTGCTGCGATGATTATTTAATACATCTGTACCCGATTAATGGTATATGATACCCATCCATTTTCATCAACAAGCCAACTCACATACAACATTAAAGGAGGAAAGAGGTTTGGCATGTCATAAAACCTGGTTAACCCATTATTTCTTTTGAAATACCTGTAACAAGTAAGGGCCATTACTGTCGTTGCTATATCTTTGGTTGTTGGTTCTAAAGTTGCTTTCTTTGATTTGTGTATTGTCCTTTTTGACTGTTTCCTTGATGTTCGGTGTTTTGTTTTTACCTTCTTGGTATATTTTTGTACGCCTTTATACGTGGTTTTGACGAGTTAATGACTTTATTCATATATGTAGTGTTTTATTTATCGGTCCTTTTGTCTTTATACATGGTGTTTTTGTCTTTATATATGGTACTTACGACTTGCCTTTAATTTAAATGTTGTTGTGTTTTCTGATAATGTTGTGTTTCGTAAAGTGTTCATTCGCCTTCTAGGACATTACTCCTAAGCCGTGAATGTGACCTAATATATCCTTACCAAGACGGGAATAACATATTTGATGCTTACTATATTATATTTGGTGTAGTTATATGTCGTTATATTGCCATATATGGTACTTATTACTTTATATGCGGTGGTTTGAGTTAAATTTGTATGTGCGCTTTTGCCCAGAAATATTGAAGAGACCACTAGTAAGAAAGACGACAGCTATGCTATTGTTTGAAAAAAACAAACAGTGAAGTCAATGAAAAAGAAATAAAACATCCCAGCAGAACTAGTCAAAGCAGGAAGGAAAGCAATGATAAGCTACTACTAATTTCTAACAAGATATGGCAGACAGAGGAGTTGCTCACAATGTTGACACAGTCATTGAATCTAGTTTTATCAAAGAAAAGTGACCTACAGCAATTTATCGTACCATTAGCCTAAAATGTCACCGAAGCAGTACTCTGGAAAATTCTAATTCTGCTGCAGTCAGATAATATGATTGCTAAAGTACCCCAAAAATCATAAAAACCAACAACTATAACGTCTTTGTAGACTTAAAGAAAGCATTTGACACTGTATAACACTCTGTTTTGTTGTCGACCTTGAAGAGTACAACATCAATGCCAACATGATCATTTCAAAAAGCTTCTGTAACAGTGCAGTAATTTTAACGGCATCATCAGGGGATTGGTTTAGGACGACTGTTGAGGCAAGGCAAGGCTGTATGGTCTTACCCATCCTCTTTAATATCTTTTTAGCAAAAAATCATGACTTACGCTCTGAAAGAACATGAACGACGTCAGGGCGGAAAAATTAAAAAACTTACGTTTTTCTGACACCATTGATAGCCTTGCAGCAAAAAAAGCTTCCTCTCTAGGATAAGACAGCTGCTGCATATAGAAGTGAAAGAAATGTTGAAAACACGAAGATTTTAACCAACAATACAAATGGCTTCAACAATAACATACTAATCAATGACCAGAATCCGGAAACTTTACACATCTTTAAATAACTTTTAGCTATTGTGACTGATACAGAATCAAAATATATCTGCATGCGATCGAGTTATGAACTCTCACAACAGAACTCGAGAGAAGAATAAAGTAATGGTATGTTTCCGAAGACAGATTCACATCACGAACAGTGAAATTTAAAATAGAATCATGCAAGTTATTGGACCATATGAAGGCTTACTACAGTAAAGAAACACATTAAACTTGTAATGGTTTGGATATGTGACATGACCATCGGACTTGCCAAGCCATTATAGCAAGGTACTGTTCATAAAGGGAGAAGAAGAGACACATACAAAGAGATGGGACGCGACATTTCGGACAAGAAGTCTTCAAACTGTGCCTAGTGTAAATGTAGTTTAGTAAAACTGTTTTGTTGGTTGTTTGTTAAGTCTGTCAATAAAAATAATTAAAGAATAATTATTTATGTGTGACATCAAGGAATCACTTGCATTTCGGTCACCGTGTTTTGCAATTTTTATCAGCTGTGATGCACACATCCGACTCAACCGATGAATGTAAAGTGAAAGCAGTCAAACTGCTTTCATATATAAATACGTCGCAGTATAACCATGATCGGAATGTCAACTAGTACCATTTTGTACTTTTGGTGTACTCTTGTAAAGTCAATGAGTGGTAATTCCTTCATTTGTTCCTTTTTCGGCAGTTTTGATACACCAGTTAATAGGTTATTATTTTGCAATGTTAGGGTAGATTTTCCATGACTAGAGCGAAAAGACGGAAAAGAAACGAAAATTTGTGTATCGCGTTTGGCAGATTACACGGAAATTTTGAAAAACGCATAAAACACTATTTTTCTTACATACACCGACAACATTCATATCGTGACCTACTTTTTATTGTTTATTATCCGTCATCCAATCAGAACTCTGAAACAAGAACATTACCATAAGAAGGGTTCTTCTTTCAGGCGTTTTGATTGGACGCTGGATAACGTAGAAATAACTACGCGTGAACTCACATCCACTCGTTCATATCAACACGAAATCTGTCATTATGGAAGAACTTTTCAGTTTACTGTTAAAAAGCACAATTATAATACTTGTCTTCAATGCGTGTTAAAAGTATGGCTTTCTGCATATTTGACCCAAAGGGCGTAATACTAATCACATATCATATAACATTAATCTCGAAACATTATTTAAAAAATCATTTTATTCTTGACACTTATATGGCTTATATAATTGTAGCCTTAATAAAACAAATTTAGATTACCAAGGTAATTTTTCTAAGAAGTTCGATTCCAGATGTTTTCAGCATATTAATAGATGTTCCTCGCAAATTTATTGTGTTCAGCTTTTTCTGTTTGTTTTGAATTGGTTCTATTTTTTACCCCTTCTTTGTATGCATTTGAAGTCATAACCATGCTCGTATATGTAATACAAAAGTTAGAAAGAGTCAGTGTAAAAAAAGGAGAGTGGGAGAGAATCGATCTGAAAGGAGTGGACATAGCAATGCTTGGTACAATGGTTGTAAAGGGGAAAACCGGTTTCTCGTCATATAGGCAAACAGATATGTCAAGAAGAAAGTTTTTTTCTCAGCTTGTAACTGTTATTGCATTTAATGTTATTAATATGTATCAAAGGTATCAAAAGTTTGTAATAACAAAATGACGTTAAAATATACTTAGACGTCAAAAAAATTACGATGCCACGATAAATAAACAGCTCATATATACCGCCAATATTTACTGTTTTCTCAAATCAATCTTTTTATCGTTTTGCAGCATAGACATATACAAAGAAAAATGTGTTTATCTTTTGGGGATTAAATGTGAATCTTTAACACGAAACACTAATTTGGAGTTTTTTTAACATGTGTAAAGATTTACATGGAAAAAATAAATAATGAAGTCGACTCGATTCTAAACGATATAACGTTTGCTGATTATATACTAGTAGATGGAAGTTTTTTGTTAATGATGTCATTATTTTTGTTACTAATGTTATTATTTTAAACCAATCAACAGATGAGAATTACAAATTCACTAGTGACGAGAACTATTTTTTCTACACCGGTCAAGTGGTAAGAATATTAGAAATAAAGTTTTTTATCATTATAATATAACATGCGTTTCACTTCCAGATACTGATTGTTTTAACCAAGGGATAACATATTATGGAACAGTCAGTACAACAAAAGATGGAACTCCGTGTGTTAAATGGAAAGACGTTGTAATTAACAGTGCAAGATATCTTGAAGACCATAACTTTTGTAGGAATCCTCGCAAATCAGACAAGCCATGGTGTTACACCTCCACAACAGGAGTCTTAAATTATGGATATTGCAACATACCATCTTGTGGTACAATATTAAAATACCTTAGTTTAGGACAATTTAATTCTAAAATGTAAAAACCATGATAATTGTTTCTCAAAGTACTTATACATTCACGGTTGTAACTCGTTTCCTTTTATTTTGTGTCATTTATACCATTAATTTGCACCCTGCCCAAGTATAAATTATATTACCTCCATTTTCTCAAAGGTGGAATGACAATTTCTCACCCGAGGTATAGAAATATCTCCTCACTTTCTGTTCAAATTTCTCTGTCTCATCGTGTCTCACAGCTTATTATGACGTCATTGATGTCAAGTTTCGTATACACAAATTGCTACACAGAATACTGCCCAAAAAGCTATAAATTCGTCAACTGTGATGAGAAAAAGTATCAATCACTCGCGGAAAGTCGGTGCAAGAAATGGTCTAGCCCAGAGGCAAAGATAACTGTTTATCAAATCCCTCGGCAGAGCTTTGGGATAGACAAAGTATCTTTGCCCTTGGGGTTAAGATTTTCTTGTCTCGCCTTTCTACTTGTGATAGATAGTATTTTTCCTGTGACGTCCTGTTCCTAAGATTTCTCGGTCTCATCGGTAAATATCGATTATTATGACGTCAGTTTATGATGAGGTCCCGGACATCATAGTTACGTATACACCAATGGTTCCAAAATTTAGCCTGTGAGTAAGGAGCATGTATTAACTACTCTTGCTTTGCTTGTTACATTGGGGAACATCGAACCTCGGATTCTTTCATATCCAGTTTTTGATACTTATTTTCCGCAGGTGACCGTTTCCTATCTTAATCATGTGACCTTAATAATTATGCCAACGTTTTCCTCTGACAATTCGTAATTCCTGTTCATTGTCTTGACCCATTTCTACCGCATGATAAATGTAAAATGATTCCTTTTTATTACAGCGTTGATTAGGTGTAAAATGTATCCCTACATTGATAACATGATTAGACCACCCTATAGACCAGATGGATATGCGTACCGAGAAAACATAACCATTACCTGTCAGAATGGTTACTATGTCGATGGTACGTCAAGCGTTCAATGTGGAGCAATGGGAAAGTGGATTAATCCCCTTCCATTATGTAAAAGTAAGTTCGTATAAGACGACATATTTTTTTATTTTTTACACAATTTGCATTTATTTTAAATATGAATGTGATTGCTGAATCATGTTTTATTTAATTAAGCAGGTATGATATTCTTGTTATCTTACATATCGTTCCCAGATATAAGTAATGTCACATTGTTAATTAAATCTAAAAGACTCCTCAAAACTTATGCCATTTCAGTCTCATGTAACTATAGTAATAGTATCAACTGAACACTTCTACAACAGAAAGACAGTGATAAGTGGATTACCGTCATTTTGTTCTATTTTGGTATCCAATATCATTTTTTTAATAGCAACTTTGCAGTATAGCGATCCTATAATGATATTTTTACAACGACTTATTAGAGAATCGCACCAGATAAAGCGCATAAACACTTACTCAATTTTCAGTATTTAAACTAACATTTAATAGGTTTTGCAAGCGAATTCGATTTGAATCAATTCTTTTACGTGTATTCATTAAGAATGCAATGCAAATAAGGATAAATCAAACATTTGATTGATTGATGGATTTTCAACTATAATCAGGTGCGAACAAGTTAACAAACAATAAAATGTTTCGAGAATCATTGACAAAAATTCCAAATTTTGAATGCCACTTGAAAAGTATGGTACATGTGTAGCGTCGGAAAATCTAGTCTTTTGTAGCGGTCACAGAGCCTACTCTTACCCTACAAAAGAGATCTTAATCGTGCAAAGAGCGTGGCATTCTACAAACACGTTATCACATGAGGACTGCGGTCAGGCTTTCCCGTATTATGACATGAAATCCCCCACTCAGAGAAGGCATTTCTATATATCCGTAACCTTGGGACGCGCTAGGCAGCTTTGTTGGTTCAGTGAACCGTAACAGTATGGTCCCAGAATCAACCATTTGTGTTCTTTTACTAATTTCAGTTAAACAGCTCTGTCCCAAATTTCCGAAGATTGAAAACACAAATGAATTAAGTAAAATTGTTGAATACCGTCATCTAGACACTGTAACTGTTACATGTCAGAACGGATACGAGATGAGAGGTTCACCTGTGGTAGAGTGTAATGCTGGGATATGGAGTGCCCTACCGACATGCCTAGGTAATAAATTTTGTGTAGAGTTGTCATATGAGTATTTATAATAATGTATTATTCAATTTCAAGTTCATTTTTTTAATTTTGGGTTATGTTTGTGTAATTATAGCAAACAATGAGATGTTGTTGTAACAGGTATATGTAAATAGTTTAATGAATAAATTTGTGGTTAGAAACATCAGCCAGTTGTGTCGTATCAATTGTAGGAATATCCTGTCCAAAATTTCCGAACATAGCAAACACAGAGCAATTCAATAAAACGCTTGGATACCGTCATCCAGACACTGTCATTGTAACATGCCGGACCGGATATGAAATGACGGGATCATCTTTGGTGCGGTGTAGTGCTGGAAGTTGGAGCGAGCTGCCTACGTGCCTTGGTAAATACTTTGGAATAACTTTTTTGTATTGAAAAAGTGTTTATATTTCTTATTTTGATAAGTTCAACTTCTTTCCCAAACGAGAGCTCGCTCACCTTTAAAATTGACCTACATTATCATGTCAAAGTCTGCAAAGATCTAAACAACCGCAACTTAATTAGACAACATTATTTCCGAAATCGCTTCACTACTATAACTTTAACTGTATTTCAGTCATTGTGTGCAAATTCGAGCAGATCTGCCCAATACACATTGACAAATTACTGCTTCGCGTGCTAAACGTATACACGTAGATAGCTGTATAACTGTGAGACGTTTGAACATTTCTTAACGTCATTTGTTTGGTTTAGGACTTGAAACGAACAGTTAAAATACGTTTTATTATAGAAACATAAGAAATATAACATATGGGATATTGTGTTTACAAAGTGTATCGCTTAACGAAGTATTAATCACGATAAACAAGCAAGACATAAAGGACTTAAAAGTCAGCCGGTTTGCACTGATTACGTTTGGCGGGGAACGCATATTTAATAACAAATGTCACGAGGTTTCAATTGGTATTCTTGCATAGTTAAAGGTTGCAATTTTTATTGAGTTATAACATCTATGTTGTGTTTGAAATTGAATAAAGGCAAACCTTGTCCACAATTTCCAAACATCGAAAACACAAACGAACTGAGTAAAATTGTTGAATACCGTCATCCAGCCACTGTAACTGTAACATGTAAGGCAGGATTCGAGATGACTGGATCATCTGTGGTAGAGTGTAATGCTGGGAAATGGAGCGAGCAGCCGACATGCCTTGGTAATAAATTTTGATTATACCTCTCGCGATTGGTTATGATTATTTCTCTTTCGTTGTAAAATATCGTAATGGTTTGGGTTTTATTCATTTCTGGGCCTTTTGTACGTTCAATTTATAAACAAAAACTCATATTGTGTTTATAATTGTAATATTTACCCTAATCAAATTTTAAATCCTGATAAATTATGCACAGTAAAGAGTACACAGTCTGTTGTATTAGGGATAATTAACAATTGAATGATTTTGACTTGGAAAGTATTATCTGTCAAACAAGAGACGTAGTTGTAATTGGTTTACGTATATTAAATAATGGCAAATTTTATATTTAGAAACATAGGATTTGTGTTCGTATAATTATAGGTATATCTTGTCCGGAATTTCCAAACATCGAAAACACAATTCAACTAAGTAAAAGTGTTGGATACCGTCATCCAGACACTGTTAATGTTACTTGCCGGACAGGATATGAGATAAATGGATCATTAGTAGTGCAATGTTACGCTGGGACATGGGGTGCGCTGCCTACGTGCTTTGGTAAGTATTCAAATGGGATATAATGGGGTATTTTTGATGACATTTTATATGTAAAATTTTTTTGTATAGTTAATTGCAAACCAAATCTGATTACGTATATCTTAGTAAATATATCATATTCCTTCTGTCAAAAGGCCACACCAAAAAATTTACGCGTTCGTTGTGTCAGCACCTATTCCTAGGGTTAGGATACCGGTCGTGCGTATACAATGAGGCTATTGCGTGAAAATGGCAATAAATGGTGATCAGCAATCTAACTGAGAATTGATTGGTCGATAAGCAATGCCTCTAAATGTTACTTTCTCGCAACCACATGAATAAATTTATTTAAATTTATTAGGGACTTGTCACTGATGCTAAAACCAAGTATATTTAAGCTGAAATACAATTTAAAAGAGCTTTTATTAGCCAGTATTCCACCAGGTTTTGCAAAATGCGGGCTAAAGTAATTTTAACTTTACTACTTAGGAATGTACGACCTTTAAAAAATTTTCAAAATTCAGGGAAGTTATTTTAAACAATGACTATATAAATAGACATAAAGACTTTTAACAAATGATTTAGGAACATTGGATGTACAACACGCGGTGCTAAGCTTTCTGCACGTTAAAGAAATTTATTTTATTTATTGTCTTAACATCAAACTTTGATGGTCTAAGAAACATAGCAAATAAAATCAACCAAACAACAAGAACCAAAAGTCAAGGGACAATTATAATTCCTGATACAAACAAACCTACACAACGCTAAATTACGCAAAAAAACCGTCAAGTACCAGTTGCGATGTTATAAAATATAGAGTTATTTTATTACTTTTGGGTATACTTTCAAGAGAAATTCTTTTTCAAATACGCTTCTTTCAAAAATGTTTAATATGACCGATTTGGATATAGATATAAACTTAATACTACAGAAGTTCCCACACCAAGTCCTCTAAATGCAGTACCTTTTGCGGGAGGAGCGGTAGGAGTAGCTGTGATATTCCTGGTTGTAGTTGCAGTTATTATATTTTTAAAAAGGTTTGTACACATATGTTTTTTTTAATTCTTTCTAAACATTAAACATTAAAGATTTAGAACAGTTAGCAAGTTCATATCAGATGGCGAATAAAACCTTAAACCATAAACAATGCATTATTAAGGCTCGTTTAGAGTTGAAACGTCACATCAGTATAAATCCATTCATTTAAATATAATGTGAAAGTATTTAATCATAGAATTCATAACAAATTCTTATACAACTAAATTGTAGGCATCTCAAACCAAAGAAAAAACAATATGTTGAAAGAGAAGATCAGAGGAATACAACTCACCTTTCATTAGATCCGTCAGTAATCATGTACGCAGAAGTTAAAAAAAGGGGTAATTCTATATATACTTACTCTACAAAATGGTGCTAATCAGACACAACACATTATCAATATTTTGAATATTATTGTTATGGTTATATTTCATTATTTTGATTGTTATAACTCAAAGATTTGTACAAGTCAGATGCTGAGATTGCATTTTGTCACTTATTGTTATACCATCTGAAAAAATATCCATATTTAATTACATTTTAGCATTGAGACGTACGTCTTTGTATTGCACTCGTATGTTTGCACTTCCTAACAGTCACATCATGTACTGACCATTAAAATATGCTTTCATGGAAATAATGGGCCATGTATGGAACAAATAAGAAAGAATTATTTCGCTTCCTACATAAAACCAAAATAAAGAAGACATCCTTATAGTCAGAACCCAAATATATGTATTTTAATAAGGAGCAATCCATGTATATTTATTTAATAAATAATTGAATTTGATTAGAATTGTATTGGATGTGGGACATCGGGGCCTCTGATTATATTGTATAACTTCATTTATGAAGACAATTGTTCAACTAAATGTTCGTTTTCGATAAAAATGATGTTTCTAATATAGGGAACAATAAGCAGTATTTGAATATTGACATCACAGACACCGACAATGGCGGATATTATGACTTTTCATTCGGCCCCCAGATACCTAAAAATGCCATTAAAACCCAGGATTACTACCATTATGTTGAAACGGAAAGAGGAGAAAGGGGGAAAATAGTAACAGAGTTTTTAGTATGTATTGAACTGTTTGTTAATTTAATGACTTAATAGACGCAAATAATCGTACCTTTGATTTTGTTGGCGAGATCACGAATTTAGTCTGATTACTCGTAATGTAGCAGAGCTGGATTAAATCACTTACCGGATTTTGGTGTCCCAAAGTAGTTGCATAGATAATCAGCCATGTTTAGTCTTGATATCTTTCGACAGTTTCACAATTTTTTTATCGGTTTTGTATTTCATTGATCATCATTATTGTTACGTGATTATAATTATTGCCTTTTTAATAACCTGTGTCTCATGTATTAATTGACAATCGTGTCTATTTTTAATTATGTTTACTACATAAAAAAGCATTGAGAACCGCTTGGTCTATTTAAGTTACTGAATTCGGAATGGTTGTTGTAATATGCAAATTAGCACGATTTTACTATTAGGTCACCATTATCTCTAGACCAAAAAATGATCAACATTTAAAGACGAAAAACAAATCTTTAATAAAGATTGTTTCTCGTTAGTTTCACGTCTGAAGCTTTAATAACGTAAAGGAGATATATCTTATCGTTGAATTTTGTATAAATAGGTCGAAGTTAGATTTCTTTATTAGCTACATTACGATTAAGAGGACTAAATTCTGCCGTTAATCCGACAAAACAAATATCAGATTATAACGCAGTAAAATACGGTCTACTTAACAAGAAGAATATCATGGCGTATACTGTACTGAAATGTTTTGCCATATCTAGAAATTTTATATACATATATATTATAGTAAACTGAAATGTGCAAATCCAAATAACAAAATCGGTTTCTTCTTTCAACACTCTTATATTGTTTACCTTTCTATTTCCATCTCTTTGGCATTTGTGACAAATAGGTCAAAAATCGCGTCACAGTACCTTGAATATCTGCTAGCAATCTCTTAAAATGTCATCAGTGCATAACGTATTTGATATATGAACACACACTACACTGCAACTAATCAAATAATCTACTCTCACTTTTATTTGAGTAAACAATGTGCATGACTTTAAATGTGATAATTTCTATGCTCATTTAGTCTGAGTAAAATCAGCACATAATTTTTCCAGAAAAATTCTGGTGTCCAAAAATATTTTTTGGTATAATGTTTGTGTTCAATTATATAGCTTGCAAGATTTGTTGAATAATATTACATGTTACAAGCAACGTCGGGAGAAGTTCAAGGCATTCAGTAGTGCTGCATCTAAATGAGTTAACACATTCTGAATGATAATAGTTTCCTTGTTTATAAGAAAAAATTGATGAAAATTGTTCCTCAATAAACCGTTTTGATTTTAAAGAGTATCAATAAATTGCCTTAAATTTATTTCATTTATTTTACAAATAATTCTTATACGATGTGCATATTTAGAAATACGTTTATTGCTTTGAGATAACTGCCGGTAGAGGGCTTTGAGAAAAATTAATTTGTCAATTCCATTTTAAATATAAGACTTAAAACCGTCTTTAAGGATTTATCGATACATCAACAAAACTAATAAATCCAAGGAAAGCAGTGGTCAATCCTATAATACATTCTTTTTATCCGTAGTATTCGTTTTCGTCTTTATTGTTTTCTTTCTTGTTTTTTCGTTCAATCTTCTACGCTCGTTTTCTTGGAATTGCCGTTTGTTTGTTTGACACGAAACAATGTGAGTATGTTGGGGCTGACCTTCAGTTGTGCAATCAACTTTTACAAGTTTCAAACTAAATTAGGGCTTCGTTTGGGACACATTTTATTCACATTCCAACAGTATTACTAGCTATGTCTCCTAAACGAAGTCGTTTGTGAGACATATTGTTTTCTTCGAGTTTCTTATTCTTCTTGTTTCTTTCTGTTTTCTATTTTCTTTTTGCCGATGTCTGA
Organism: Limnoperna fortunei; assembly: GCA_944474755.1. NCBI lineage: Eukaryota > Metazoa > Mollusca > Bivalvia > Mytilida > Modiolidae > Limnoperna > Limnoperna fortunei. The sequence goes on from OX104111.1 coordinate 8,642,426, forward strand.
TTGACACGAAATTGTGTGAGTATGTTAAGGATGACCTGATGTGACATCAACTTTTAAAATTTTAAATAGTATAGGAATAAGTTCATTTCTCAGATCTCTGAGACTGCTGAAGCGAACTTACTTGAAATTGGCACATTGTTACAGTTGACTATCATGGGAGTTTCTACAGAATATAAATTTGACGCAAAAACGGCCATTTTGTAAAGGCGGTTGTTTTACCATATTCCCCCAAAGCGTCAACTCTGTCAACAAATTATCTCTAGGCATATTTTTAATACACTTATTTCAAAGAAATACTATCAATGGGATTTTGGGCGATTTTTATTTTGGCATTACGTCAGAATATTACTAGTTTTCATTCTTCACATTGTTTTTGTCCGCTTCCGTAGTATGTCTTTATATTTACTTCGGTTTCTTCTTCTTCTTTTTCTTTTTTTTTCCGTTCTATCTTTTCCGGTTGTTTTTCTTGAACATGCGATGTCCGATCAAAAGGAAACTTTCTGAGAATATTAGGGCTGACTTTAAGTTATTCAGTCCATTTTTAGATTTTACAAAATGATCGCCGTTGAAAGGGGAGTTAAAGCGAAAACCATGATTATTGAGGATTACTGAAAATTTCTAAGTTCAAAGGCCATATTTACCATATATATTTAGGAATCAACAATTCCTGATAATATGCACAACTACATATATGGTGTACTAGTTATATACCAAGTTTCACAAAATTTTGTATAGTATTGAGTAGTATCAGAGTATTTGATCTGACAAGATAATTAATGGGTATTTTCAGCACATTTCTAAGTTCAAGGGGCCAAAATAAGCCAGTGGCGGATCCAGAAATTTCGAAAAGGGGGGCCACTGACTGACCAAGGGGGCCCCACTTTGGTCATTCTTCATTGATTTCCTATATATCCAACCAAATTTTTCCGTCAAAAGGGAGGGCCCCCTCTGGATCCACCCCTTAAAGCCCCCACACAAAATTTGAGGATCAAAATGCCCTGGTAACATGCACAATTACATATGGTGTACTTGCTACAGACCAAAATTTGTTGAATTCCGTTTTACATGTACATTCTTGTTTCTTAATTTGTAAAATCAAGATGTTATTGTGAACTGAATTAATTTGATAAAATAACAAATAAAGCTTATAAATTTGATTTTTTTTAACAAAACCATGTTGAACACAGTCATTGTTTGACAAATATGTCGACGGTTAAAATCCTAAATAAACATAATAGCACGTGGCTACGTTTATATAAGAACTATTCTGATTTGTAGACGATTATGTCACACACAATCTGATTGGTTATAACTATATTGAATTTCGAATCTCGAATCTCGAGTTTCGAATCTCGAATTTCGAATATCGAATTAGCCTTCTGTGCTTTCGTACAAAATTCTAATATTGATATCAACAAAATTTTGATCAAAATATTCTACCTCTGATACTGCTAGGTCAATTGGAACCAAGCGTACTATGATTAGCCCTAAAGATTCCACTTTCTAAATTGTATTCCAAAGAACCACTTACCTTTGTGTAAAATAAATCTATTGCTTAAAATGAAAAATTGTCCGTCAAGTTTTAATTACATTTCAAATAGTCTACTTAATACAAAATATTTTCATTCATAAAAGAGGGATTGGTGATTGCGCGTACATTGTCATTATAAGCATAACAGCAAGTTATATGATCATTTTATTAGTTTGAAACTTGGAATCAAACTTTTGAAAATTTTAATCCAGGATTTCTTTTTTAAATGCCTAAACAGAGTTATGACCATTCCTTAATTTTCATGTTTAGTTGATGGTACATGTTAGTACTCAAGTTTTCTGGTTTCCTGATGATGCGTAAAAGAGTACATACGGCATATATGAGTTAAAACTGATAGTTTACATTCATTGATTACATGTATTATTCTACAATTCGTGTCATTTTCGCTTCATAACCATCGCATCGTTACAGGCTAAATGTCGCACTCAGGTTTATTTTTCAATTTTTACTTTATTGATCTGTATAACATTTTTTTTTAAATTCAACACATTTGTAGAAGCTAAAAAGTGGTCTTCAAAAACCGACGACAGCAGCATTACAACCAGGAAACAAGATGAAGAACAAATATAAAGATATGTATGCATGTACGTATATGTTAGTTTTGACATAAGCATTGTAAACAGTAGAGATTTTCGTTATTTTTTATAGAAAAGGTATGCCTCTGTATTCAGCAAAATGAAGTATAAAACTGTTTATAAGTGTCACATTGTATTTATGTAAATGTATTTTAAAATTAAACTGAAAAATGTTTTTAATATTTGATTTTAAATTGGTTAATCAATTTAGATGACGAATCAAGAGTTGTATTGAATAAACTCGACGGATCAAACAATTCGGATTATATAAACGCATCATTTATCAGTGTAAGTATTCTGGATTGCATAATGTACAGATTATTGGTCTCAAGCCACAAAATGTTTATTAGATAATCATTGATAATTTAAAAATAAATAAAATGTACTGAGGAGAAAGTTCGTATATTCCGACACATTTAAAGACTGTGTATGCATACTGAAATGCATTCATATGTACATGTGATACATTTATTGGTAGGACTTAACGATGCAAATGATAAGGATCACATCTTATAACTTGTTTGTATAAGAATCATAAGATTCAAATACGTATCAAATGTACATCATCCAAGTACGAAATTACAAAGTCATGTCTACGAAATCCTAACTAACAAAAGATGCAACAACCCAATACGCACCAGAGAGGTAAAACAAAGTTAATAAATTTTATTCATATGGTGATCATATAATGCTTCACTACTGCACCATCGTGTTACTTGTGGTGAACATTAATGTTATGTGACACAGAGTCCAAATAATTATAGTGCTTGTTAGACCAATTTCACTACAGCAATTTTAACACATATACGTACCGTACATTTAAAGGAAGAATATACAGTGAATAGACAATCGTGTTCTTATCAAATATAAACATGAATGTTGAATAAAATTTTACACTATCATGTATTGTCGACTACAAAATAAGTCTTAAGCAATGTTTAAAAAATCGAAGTATTGTTTTAAACTTTTATCAACTTCCGTTTGCTTTAAAGATCACATATTGCTTATTGTAAGTAAAAATGAGAAAGTTGATAATGAACAGAAAATAGCACATGATAGTACTTTTTCTAAGTTGTTATTCCTTTAATCCATTCATACCCTGAAAGGATTTAGGAAAATGCAAAATACAGAGAACGGCGTTCGTAAATATTTAAATTATTCCGCATTTTGCAAAACAAACTTGTTATTTAACTTATGAACACTAAAGATTTCATAGCAGTATAAGACATACCAAAGAACCTTACATAGTTTATTTTCTCCAGTTAACGTTGCGTTTCTATTAATAGCGTAATATTAATTATATTATTTTTTAAAGGGACCAATCCATATAAGGAAGTACATAGCATCCCAAGGTGAGATAATTTGTAACCTAACTGAATAGTGCTGAAGAACATACACGCATTAGCCGTTGACATTATTTTTAATGGCAATAATCTTAAAAGCAATAATATAATAATAATACACGTTTGGTAATACAGTATAACGATATAAAATGCTGTAAACACTATAAAATACATAATTTCTGCACGAACTTAAGTCGATAAAGTCCAAATATAGCAAGGATTACAGTCGTTAAATTATTTTGTTTTAGGACCAATTGATAAAACCGTTGATGATTTTTGGAGAATGGTGTGGCAGTATGATTGTGGTAAAATTGTGATGTTGACCAATGTTGTTGAAGATGGAAAGGTAATACATGTGCACCAAAAATGTTTTAAGTTTATGAATGTTAAAATATTTCAATTACACACAACAGATGCAACGAAGCTTCCAATTGTTTCTATACTATGTAAACCTCGTTTAATATTACAATACAAAAAGACTAGTTTGTAATATTGCCACAAAATATGCGATTTCACGTTCATATTTTGCACATGGCTTTTTATTTGGCTCTTTAACTTGTTTACCTTGTTTTAAGAAACAAAGGTGCTAAGATTCGAAAATAGTTATGCAAATAAAATGCGAACGAATAACTCAACAGCGATTGTGAAATACACTGTGAAATAATTCCGCTTAACTGATTGATTTTATTTCAGCAAAAATGTGTTCAGTATTGGCCTGTCTCCGAGAAAGAAAAAATAAACTTTGGAGTGATTAACGTCGTTCTTTTGCATGAGGATGTTTACATAGATTTTACTGTGCGATCATTAGAGATACAGAAGGTTAGAAATGTTTTAGCGTCAGTATTTTATTATAACTACTACTTCTAAGTCAAAATTATGTCTTTAAAAAATAATGCTTGCTCATATGCTATGTTCGAACGAATGACAAGAGCGTAAATTCAAGAGACGATTATAAATCCGAAAAAAAACAAATACGAAACAAAAGAGCACAAAGCAAAGTGAGTAAACTAAACCCAAGAAAATCATGGGTACACCCTGGTGCTCCGGACGAGAAAGCAGTGCCTGTCTCTAAAAAGACATCCGTCGAGTTACTCATTTTCAAGTCTAGGAGAAAGTCAAATCCAGTAACAAGACTACCTATGACTCAGCAAAAATTATTGGAGGGATGGGGTTTTTTTTAAAACGATCAATTAAGTCATGGTGACGGCCATAGAACTTATGAAGGGAAAACAAACCTTTTTGGGTAGTCAAGAGCAGTGACCTGTTTAAAAAATCGGAATACCGATCACAGAACATAACATCATGTATAAGTTTTGAAATGTACACACCATACGCGGAGCTGACGGAATATTTATATCGAGGAAAGGAAAGTTGACAGTTGGAAAGAGACAGTCATCAAGTATAGTTTGTAGTTTTACAAAGTCTATTTCTAGTAGAAGGTCTGAGTAAGATTTAACTGTATAAGTGGTTTTTTAATTTCAAGGTGGCTTGGGATTGATTAATTAAAAATATTCAAGGAATTCAGTATTGTTCCGGACAAGACTTTATAAATTACTTAATGTAAAATTAAAGGTTTGGGTCAGTGTAATTTAGGTCATTTTTAGTTTTTAGGCTTTTAGGAACATGTACGAGCCTCACTGAGGGCAGTGTGCGTTCGACTCCAATCTTAATTGACACGGATTGCTAGTTTTCCTACGGAGGTCAGGGGTTTTCTTCGGTACTCCGTCTTCCTCCCCACAATAAAAACTGGACGCCATGATATAGCTGACAAATTGCTGAAAGTGGCGTTAAACAACATTCAAACTAACAAGACAAAAGAAACAAGTACTACCTATTGAATACCAACAGTCTGTGAAAAACATGTCCTTCACGAGTATTTTTCATTTATGACGAAGTAATTTTCTTCGTGGCTAATTGCCAGGTAGTTGTATCGACTCATTACGTTTTTCTTGAAAAGCAGCGTGTAATAATATCTTGAAACCGGGTTTGCATATAGGGATGACCTAGTAGAGTGTCGAAAAATCAAAGGTTTTAATTATTTTCATTAAAAAAGATCTAGACCTTGAGATATCTATCAGGTCTTTTGAATTTAACGTGTGACTCCATTGTTGACATACCGTTGTAAATGGTTAGATAGGCCTCAGGCCCAATATATGTATTAAATATTAGTTAAACAAAAGTATATTGCGTTTCTTGCAATAGTTATGTAGTATATTTGTTTGATTCCAAGTAATAATCAGCGACATACGAATAATATGTCATAATTTATGTAAAGGTAACCATAGATGACAATCATAATGACCTACTTTTTACATTTTGTCAATTTAAATAAGCAATTAGTAGACAGTAAAGGGCACGATACTCTATTTAAATACGTAACAAGTGGTTTAGTTCTTTCCAATGCTTCATTCTATTATTGTTGATACGTATTATAAATATACATAGGACGATGAGAAGAAAACAGTAAAACAGTATCATTTCACAGCCTGGCCAGATAAGGATGTTCCTAAGTATGGATCATCGCTTGTCTATTTTAGACACAAAGTGAATACTTCAAAGGTTACAGCCAGTGGTCCAATTATAGTCCACTGTAGGTAAGATAAATTTATTCATGCTAAACTCTTTTTAGTTGACACATTATTAAATAAAACTAGAACTGATGTAATATATTGGATTCATATGCAGATCAAATGATACTGTGCTAGCTGTCAACCACATAATATTCTTATAAGTCAAGGTGGGAACTGCATTTTGCAAAAGGTAACATTACACATTTGCCCTACTTTCAGCATAAAGCAGCATAATCCTGACGTATTTTTTTGTTGTTTATATTGGACAATAATATATTTAATGGTTATTATACTTTTAATAATAAATCGCATAATCTCGTAGATATTGTTGGCCTGGTTTTGTATTATATTTCATTAATCTGGTATTGATTTAAAATTTTAAATAGCAATATAGAGTCGTGTACTTAACCGTCTGATCTGGAGACTAATTATATCATATAACCTTGATACTTCTTTAAGTATGTAACGCAACTGTGTTTTATTATCGTCATCTTATTCTATGACATATTTTAAAGTAAAGTTTTAAATTTTAAGAGATTAAATAGTCATACAATTTAATAATATGTTATGTAATTAATTGAATATTTGCATTACGACCGGCAAGCACTATGGCAGCTATATTCCGAACGAAAGCCAGTAAACGTACAACATATCATGGGAAAAAGGATACACAAACGAGAAAACCTTTCTAAAACATTTCTGCTGCCACTTGAAATGTATGTAGTATATGGTAGGGACGATTTTTGGCGTTTTTTAGTAGCTTCAGGGTATCTATTCTTTGCCGAAATCTATAAAAGTTTTTTTCGCTTAAATTGCGTGGGATTTTCGCAACATGTTACTCAATATGGTCCGGGTCAGCTTTCCGTTTTATAATCTAACATCCGCTCAAAGAGATGTAAAGGAAAGAGAGAGAGGCACAAAGTAATAAACAGCTGCACAATGAGCACATTATATGGCCATCTGAAGCTGTACATTCCGTGGATTTAATTGATGCTTAATTCTATCTTTACTGATGAGACATAATCACATCTAATTGTAAGAAAATTGATGACAGTTTTCTTGATTTATAACCTAAGAACTAAAAGAAACCGTTTAGAAAAATTCCCATATTCAAGAATCAGACGTTTGATAAAAAAGAAACTGGTATATTTCAAAATAAACAATTACTCAAATGTTAAAGATTAATAATAGCTTCTCGCATATATCAAAATAAATATAAACTAAACTTTTTAAGACAAATTTATAAAGGCGTGTTTCTGTTATAGTCTGAAAACAAAAAAAAACACGAACAAAGTCCCATAACTCCATAAGAATAAATCAATAATTTACCAAAAAGGTATACTGACCATGAACCATACATAATCAACAACTGTTTCCTGCAGTTTGAACAAATCTGTAAAGGCATTCTTAAGATACACTGCTGCTTGTGGACGACGGACTGACGGACATTCGTAAAACATAATATGTCTGTCATAGACGGGCGTATAAAAGCAAATTTAAAATCCGCTCAAGATACCAATATTATACAATTTTACCACGGTTTGTGTAATAAAAAATCATCAAAGATGTCTATGCTATTAAATGACCCAAACCATATAAGCATTTTAAAATTCGTCAGTGACTCTCTAACTAGGCCTTGTCAACATTTCTAATTAAAAAAACTAAATCCGTATCATTCACAAATTAAACAATGACGATATAATTAAATTAGTTCATGATATGTTATGTATCTGAGCTGAGCTAGCTGGTGGTGTACTAAGTCATATACAAATCACCAATAGTCTTGAACAAAAGCAAAAAAATCTATATAACTCGTAAAAGACCTTTTTCACGGCAATTCTATATCCAACAAAGTCCACTTACACGTTCGGAATAGAAAAGCCTTCAGGGCTATAAATTAAAATATTAACGTTATCAGTAAGTCGATCAATGATATATCATGTCAACAGGAAGGAGGTGGGCATACTCCCAGGGTCTATCAGTATAATAGCATAAACATCGATTTAGTGCTTGTAAATTAATAAATATCATAAATAAATGTGAATACAATTAATCATTTAATAATAATTTTATCCACAAATGACAAATGACACAGGCGTTTTGTATAAACAAGACTTATCAGCGCTTAAAATATAGATGTTGGAAGGCTATAAAGAATAAAGAAAACGCTGTAGACTATCTATAAAAATTCTAAATAGGGATGGTTAATAGAAAACAAATAATACGGATATGCAGTTATTTCTTATTTCGTGTCAACCGATTTTGGTTTTGTGTCATGGTTTTGTCTGCCGCCCTTGACTCGTTTAATAAATAATACCTCTCATTTAAAATGTTAATATATATTTTTCTACCTTAACTCATATTATTTAAAAATGCATAATAATTTGAATGAAAATTGTATAAACATGTTTCTTAATGGTATGTGTAACTTTATTTCTGATTAAGTAAGCTTATATTTGACATACGTTATTTAATTTTTTTTTACTTTAGTGCTGGAGTAGGACGAACAGGAACATTCATTGCATTAGATTACGTTATTAATCAGGTTAATGAACTTGGCTATGTTGATGTCTTTGCATGTGTAGATGGTCTTAGAAATCAAAGAGTGAATATGGTGCAAACTCAGGTAAATAGAAACATTTGCTTTCTAAGCTTGTACATTGATAAAACACAGAGAAAGCAAAACCAATTTAAGGACCATTTTAGATTCATTTTGCTTTATATTAAAGTTTTTAAATGTATTGTTGATGTTATAATTTATGTATCACGCATGCTATTTATTTTAATATGTTTTGTACAAAGCATATCTAATAAGTTATTCTGCAATAAATCGAGTAAACAACTAACATCCTGGTAACTAATTTACCAAATATAACCATGCCATGAATATGCTCGTTGTCACAGGTATTATATGACATTGTAATTATTGTTTATATTTTGTCATTCAATTCGCATGTATGAAACATATAAATCGTTCTCGGTTTCTGTAACAATCAGAGTGAATTGCAAGAAATGATGCAGGATTTTACCAGACGGATATATAAAATGGCTCTTTAACATTAAACACATTTGAATGACCATTTATTCACATATATAGTTTTACCATAGATAATACTCCTTTCATTGGTACGTTTTGATACATTATTACAGCGCCAATACGTGTTTTTGCACGAAGCCATATTAGAAGCACTTATGTGTCCTAATTCAGGCATACTAGCCAAGGATTTTCCTGACACATACAAAGAATTACTGCTATTTGACAACAAAAAGAAGAAACACAACCTGCAAATTGAATACGAGGTATCTGTGAATGATAACAAAGCGTTGTTGTGGACTATTTGCAATTCTTTCTGGAAGTCCGCCTTTTATTCGTAGCTCATATGTAAATGGAATTAAACATTGCATATGATCATTTTGGATTCCTTGTGCATGTTGAATACTGTTATAAACTAATGGGCCTTCAAAACATTTAATACTATAAAAATTATTTAGATACTTAGCTGCACACACCGTCTCTTACTCGCTTTTTCAAACATTTTTATGTTACTTTCAAGTACTTTGATCAATATGCTACTGTACGCATTCGACTTACATGTAATACACAATATTTGATTATAAACAGTAACGACAATTTATAATAATTTTGCAAAATTATCCAAGATTTGTGTAATCAGTCATATTGTTCAAGTTAGTCCATCTGTTACAGATTATGAACAAAATATCCCCTAGACATGACAAGGGTGTATTTGAAATAGGGAAATCGTCGGAAAATAAAAGAAAAAACAGATACAGCAATATACTTCCAGGTAAGCAGTTAGATAATAAACTTGTGAGACAGTTAACGATTTCATTATAAATTCCACCTTCTTTACTAATGTTCATGTTCACCGCGTAGTATAAGATTTATTATCGCTCAAATGAAGGTAAATCACTTAGAATCTTTTTGCAAAAATGTTATAAATTAAGGAAAAAGGATGTGGTTTTTGAATAACTAAAACTTTACGAAACCCCTCCACTAAAAATATCCGAAAAACCTCCGCAGAAAAAATTCCTCGATGTATGAGAACAAATGTTTCCTATAATGATATGTGCAATAAGACAATAATCCGTACTATATTTACCTAATTACACATATACTTACATGTTTAGCCAAACGTATAGAATTTTATTGTAGTTGGATCTGAGGTGCCATTGTTGTCTACAGTAGTTGATGGTCACAATGAATACATTAATGCTGTGTTCCTACCTGTAAGTTGTCGTTATTGTGCTTCCGAAAGGTGTCTGTATGACTCGTTTGTATGCAAACGAGACGCCAGCAATCTGGCATGGAAATGTCGTGATTAAAATTTTTAAGTGACACATTTCTATCAAACATTTTTTTGAAAATGGAATTTCTTTGTCTAGTTTTTACCAGGCTTCACAAGTGTACAGTACATTTCTACGGAGCTTCAGACTTCTAAAATGCAATACTCTTTACCAGAGATTTTAAAACTTATTTGCATGTACATTTCCTACAGTTCTCAAACCTGTTGTATGTTCTAGACTTAAGCAACATTCTCCAACATCAGACATTAGAGTTCCCAGTTGCAGTATTGAAGTTCTTGTCATTTTGTAGTGACCGTAGATGCATATGAATACTCGTATGCAACTTCTGAGAAAAACTGTGTTAACATGTAATGCATATTAAACCCTTTTAAGGTTGGCATACTTTAACGCCTTCTGATGACATTTAAGTATTCAAATCAACGAATGTCTCTACATCGTAATTGTTTTAGTTTTTTGTTTGACTCACGCAGCTCCTTTCTAAAACAATATAATGCAAAAGCATATAGAAATACCACTGTATTTTTTAAACAAAACATTTGAGTTGCATGTTTTCACGAGACGAAATCGAATGGTATTTTTATTGTATACAGGACAGCATGGCTACGTAACGTATCAGATAAAAATGCTCATTAACTTTGCCTTTAGCAAATCAGTATTTGTCCAAGCTATGGAGACATAGTTTGCTATATATCTTTATTGGATTTTGTTAATGTTACACATCTTTCCACCGTTCATCCGCCTTGTCAACATCAGCCTTCGTTAACTTTTAGTGTTGTATCTGTATCTAACCTTATTATGCAAATATGTTGAAATAGAAAACACCTGATGTATTGCTTAAATGGCACGCTTAAATCAAACGAGCAGAACAAGACAATAAAACGGTTAGAAAATATGAAAGGTCAAAGAAAATAAAATCACTTTGTACAAAGTGTTCAAGTTCCGTTTCGGACAGAGTTTATCTTCAGTAGTGTCTATGCCTATCCTTTTCAGTTACTCTGTTGTAACGTTCAGATGTCATTGTAAATTCCCGTGAGGAGTTCTGTTCACTGGGCGGGTCGAAACCTTGACACTGAATAGTACATACTAAAAATGACGCACCACCCTATGGTCTTATTGTCTATACTGTGAACTTTCAAAACTGATCTCATGTTTTTATTATAACTATACGGGTTTAGCTTTAAATAACAAAAGCACACTTTGCTAATTTATATCAAAATGTTTCAATTCAGGGCTATCGAAACAGTAAGGCATTTATTATTTCCCAAATGCCACTCGAGTCAACATCCACAGATCTTTGGAGACTGGTGTATGACTATGAAATTTCGACAATAATCATGCTAAACCAATACAATAGGACAGAGGTTGGTTATGTTTTTAAATAATTTTCTTAATATTCTCAGAAAACAATTACATCAATATATAAATTAAATAGTCTTAGGGCACATTAACTAAATTAAGATTGTCAAGTTAAGATGATTTACTTTGAACTGCCTTGTATTTAGTTTGTTATACAGTACTTGAGATTGAAAACGCATCACTTTTAGCAATCCTTCACCGATCCGTCAGCGTTCCAAAATTCGTCAGCAATCAGTTATCAATCAGTCAGATCAATCAAATCGTTCACCATCTGCCAAATTGTTCCCAATCAGTCCATCCATCAATTGACGGATTAGGAACAATTTGACTGATCTGACGGATTGATTTGGACCGATCGCTACAATCCGTCCGTTCAACTTCCGGTCAGTAAAATTAATATTTCGAAATGTAAAAATTCGTTTTACCCGCAAATATTACAAGTACCTAGGTGTACCTCTCGTATTTGTCAAGCGGAAAAAGCGCTAAAGACGAAAACACGAAGGCGGAATCATATTTTTTTACTTTGCGCTTTTATGTTAGAATTATGTGTATGTTTGTTTAAAGTTTGTTTAACACCTTTTTAAAAAATTATATTACGATAAATATTATGGCATTGAGTGTTTATAATGAAGAGCCTGAGTACCGAGCGAAAACACCGACCTTCGAGAGGAAAACTGGAGTGATGAGTCGAGCACACCATCTTGCTGTAGGAGTCGAACAGACAACCTCGGTGATGAATATTAAATTACTGCTACCTTAACAACCAAGGTCGAGTTTCTTTTATTATAAACGCTTAAAAAGATAATTTTTCGCGGTTTGAACCATTTTTTTTTCTGTTCCACAATTCCTATGTATTCCGGGGTTAATACTTAATAAGATTTACGACAAAAGCGGAAACATCTATTGTATATTCTATTAATTGTTTCATTATGTATCATGAATTAACAAGAATTTAATTTCAAATAAAGAATAAACTACTAAACATGTTTGTATATAGATAATTCCGAGTTAAAAGCGTACGATAACAATCAATCCTGTTTTTCGCATTCTTGCCGTCACAATTTCGAGTTTTCGTTTAATAAAATATCAAAGGGGAAGTACTTTTAATATTTTAAACGAATTTTTGTTATCTATTCTGTAATAATTAAATATGATTTATAAATATTCCACGAGTTTTTGAAACATAGAACGAATTTTTTAAAGATAAGTTTTGTACCATTCTTTTTCGTTTACTAAAGAAATCATAAATGGTTGACGTTCATGGAAAATGATAATTAAATAAATGTTTGTTTTTTATCGATGTCTGTTTGAAGCGTGCGATTTTTAATGATAATTAAGCATAAATGTTTTCCTTATAAATCTGGAGTACATGTATTTGAAATAAGTTATTAGGGGTCACAGAACTGCCGAGCGTGTCCACAGGTAGCGGATAGGGGATGCCTTCTCGTTTTTTTTTGTTTTCTTTTTTTTTGGGGGGGGGGGCGTCATAATACGGAAAAGCCGTGCCGAGGACCATAGTGGTCGATGTTTTCTGAGAGTGCCACGCTACTTGCGCAATTTATGTCGCTTTTGAAAAATAGGCACAAAAAGGTAATTTTTTCGCCCCTACCCATACCCAATATGTGTCCAGTGCCTTTCAAAATGTTTGCCCTTCGGTCCATCATTCACTAATTGATTGTTTTTAAACTCGTTTTCGTCCTGAATAAAGAATTAAGCTGAAATACTGCTCGCGGGAAGTAAAGCAAACATCCAATCAATCAATGTAATTATTATTATTCAAATTGAAGGACGCTCTTTTAAAGTTTTGAAAAGGTTCTGTTTCATCGATATGGCGGTAATAACAATGTTTAAACTGACAAATACTATTTCATACAAAAAAAACGTGTCTACCTGTAACACATTTTTTATGCTTAACTGCAATATTCGCAGACTTTTCTCCCGAGGGTTATCGGGGCCTCGGTGGCTGATTGGTTAGTAATGTGAACAGCTTGCGGATTTGCAAATAACTGCAGGAAGGGTGTGCTCGACTCCAACTAATTGACTAGGATTGTCCGTTTAAAAACGTACTCCGGCTTCCTCCCACCAAACCCCCAATAAAGACACTGGATGCCATGAAATAACTGATATGTTGCTGAAAACTCTAAACAATGAAACAATCCAGAGTAATTGTATTGTTTGTTTGTTTAAATGATGTTTAACGCCATTTTCAGCAATAAGTCAGCTATATCACGGCGTCAAGTCTTTATTGGGGGAGGAAACCGGAGTACCTGGAAAAAACCCCCGAACTGCGGTAGGAAAATTGGCAATCCTTGTCAATGAAGATTGGAGTACACTCTGACCTCAGTGAGAATCGAACCCGCAATCTCGGTGTTGACAGACCACGTGATCAATCTTAGACAAAGAACCTTAACCATTCGGTCACCGAGGCCCGTGTAATTGTAAGCATACGTCTATAACTACTTTTATTTACTGTCAAATAAAACTTGCGACAATAGTCGCTTTATATTTTACAATATTTTCAACTTTATGTTTAGTAAACAATATGTTTTGTTTAACAATATTTGTTCAACAGTTCAACAATTGTTTATACATAACAGTTTTATAATTTGATTGAGAAAATGTTGTCAACTAAATAAAAACATGCACGCATACATTTAAGTAACTTGTTTTTTTTCTAACTGAATATAAAATGATGCATGTGAAAATAAGGACCTAAATGTAAAATAAATCTGATACTGAGTGGGAGGACGGGTCAGCACAATATTTACGAGAAAAAATATACATGTAATAGGACACATAAAATAGAAGACGCCGAAATCACATGTCGCGAAAATAAAACAGAGGATCAATAATGAATTACGAAAATAAAATATTCACCTCATTGCTACTGATATTCGTTGAATCGAACTGATTTTTGTTACGGTTTATAGGACTCGACCCGAATAGATGTCATGCCTTAAAGAAATTTGCTTCATTATATAATATAAATAAAAGAGTTGTTTTGTTTGTTTTTGTTTTTTTTTTATATTTTTTATATTTTTAACGAGAAATTTTTAGTAACTATTCTATTGAATACTTGCGATTATTTTATTATAAATGCATATATAATATATTAATGACGCAGAATTCGTTTCATCTTCAAATTATTAAGTTTTACGTTTCTACAAATAAACTGACAAATTTTTGCATGTAATTAAATGACGGATTCTGGATCGCACTGATTGGACTGATCGCACTGATCGCTGAGGTTACCCAAGTAATGACGGATTCTTAATTTTGGACGGATGTATTCGTCATCAATCAGGCAGCGTTCAAAAATCCCTCAGCAGTCAGTTATCAATCAGTCAAGTGTTGCGTTAACGGGTGCAAGCACTGTATGTATTAATAATTCAAATTAATATTCAGGAATGCTAATAAAAAGCACAAAAATGCGTTATTATTAAACATTTAAGGGAGAGAAAAATATAACGGGTCCTAATTATTGCTTATTAAAAAGAACTAGTCAAAGAAAAGTAAACAAGATGACTTTTATGGAATTACCTCCCCCTCAATACTATATTTTTGCCCATAATTACGTTTTTGTGTTTGTAAAGTTTGTATTTAATCCATTGATAACTAATTTGATATATGTTGGTATATGCATACACTAAGCAAAATTTAAAGAAATTTAAAAATGATATAACACTCACTGTAAAAAAACTCTTCTTGGCTTGGCAGATTTTCTGACAAGATTGAAATTAAAATTGGAATCATTTTATGTTTTATTCATTTAAGGAGACTTATTGGCCCGAGACTGCCGTTCCTGTATCTTACGGACCATTTTGCATAGAAAAAGCATCAAGTGAGAGCGCAAAAGGATACAAGTGTCTGACCTTAATGATAAATTACAGGAAGGTATGTCTTTGCAACACAAATGTAGAATATCAACACTGATATTTGCTGCACCTTAAGATAAAGGTCAGTAAAAACAAGTTTGATGTTAAGCTAGGTCATTTTACATTTTGTTGTTGACAATGCGTGTGCAGAAATGCTGATTAAATAATTGTCAATAACGTACAGATTACATGTCGTGAGATTCACACACACAAAGTTAGTATAGTTAATGTTGTCTACTTTTCCGACACTATTGTTTGTCAAACTATTTGATATGTGTATGATTATCGCATTGAACTAATTATCAGAATACACTGTGTTTAAGGTACAAAGACGAGTTAAATTATTTCAGTCCACATTTTGGGATGACGATGATATGGTGCCTAAGTCAGCAAATGATGCATTTATGTTTATGAAAGAGATTGAAAATTCTCATGATAGTAGTGTAGATGGACCTATCCTTGTTCACTGTTTGTAAGTTTGGAAAATATAGTTAGATACAACTGTTGGTCATATATATGAAATGTGTAGAAAATTAAAACGTTGTTTTAAAAATTTTCGTCCATGATCACTGATCTTGTCATATGTTGATTAGATAACTGTGTGTCTCTAATTTAAGTGTCGAAATAGTAAATAGTTTATGTTAAATAAATTAGTAATAATACATCTATTTACTATGTTTTCTAACTTATTGTTGACTAAATTCTACCTTATTCTACTTGCAATTGCTAAAGTGTATTTGGAAAAAATTAGCAGTCTTATACCGAACCAGTTGATTTGAAAACACAAATCTATCCAACCGAAATTAAAATAATGCAAGCGACGAAAAGTTTAGATTTTACGGGAAGACGTTCGTGTATTAAATCCTTAGAAACAATTTTTATATGCTTTATATATTTTATCACGAACACAAATGTAATAAACTATGCTTATCTGCATTTGCATGTCACTAAATGCAATAAAATGTTTAAGTAAACGAGTAGGATTTTGTTAATGTGAATATACTTTAAATTCGTATAGATTATCTGACCGTTCGGCTATTAAAGGCGTTGTACGCGAGCTTTCATGTGCCATTTTTTATGATGTTATAAATATAATATTATATATATAGATTTTAATTAACATTAAAGGTACAAGATTCTAACCCTCATCTAACCCAATATGATTTTGAAATTTCGTGGATTAGTATTAGCATACTATATATAAAATAGGCAGCAACGAACATTTGATAAATTTTGAATTTACAGCGAATTTTTGTTTATTATTCTTTTAGAAACGGATGTGACAAGAGTGGACTATACTGTGTACTGGCCACAGTTATAGAACGTCTCAGAATTGAGCAGGATGTGGATATACAGTACACCATCAAACAAATGAGGAACAGGCGTCCACAAATCATTCCTAACTATGTAATATTTTAATTATTTTTATTATACGAAACATATCTTGTTATAAAAAGTTCAATTAATAATTCAAATAGGTGCATAAAATAACACAATTCCAATCAATCAAATTCAAAAACATTTAGAGCGCAAAACAGGGAAAATTTGTCTCATAAAACGTAACACGATTCCTTTATAAGGACCATGAAATATTGTCAGGGCGACCGAGTAGGCGAAATTTTCGTTAAAAAAAATATTAAGGTACAAAAAATTCTGTGATACAAGGTTATTGTGTCTAGATCATAAAACAGTACGCAGGTAGAGACAACCAGTAATTTGCTTTAGTTGTTATCTTATCATAGACCAGAAAGAACACATTTACTTTGTATTTCCAGACCAGCTATTGACCCGGTTGTTTGTTTGTTCACTGAAATCTGTTTCAGCTTCTCATCCTATTAATAATGATTGCATGTGTATGTATGTATCGGATCATTGTGTGACCTTTATTTCAGCTACCTCTCTATTAGAGATGAAACTGTTGATTTAAATTTTACTAATTATTTATGAAAAGCTTTATTTATCTATTTAATATAGTGAATCGCATACATAAGCCTCCCATAGTATTTTGTACTTTGTTGTTCAATCGTTCTAAACATGTGGCCTACGGTGTGTTCGATAGTCTGATTTCTTGGTCATTAAGCTCAGTAATTCCCCAGGGTCATGTTTAGATCACCATACATACATGATTGAACATAGTGTTAATAGTGTTTAAAAGAAATATACGTTAGGTGTTTTGATTGCTAATGTGATGATGTAGTTGACAAAAGTTATATGGTATATACATTATTTATGCGAACGAGATAGATCTGCATTAAAATAATTAAACTAACCTTTTGCAGTATGGTCGTACAGTTTACATTATAGATCATTAATAATTTGAATATTTGTTTGTTTGAATGATGTTTAACGCCATTTTCAGCAATTTGTCAGCTATATCATGGCGTCCAGTTTTTATTGGCGGGGGAGACCGGAGTACCAGGAGAAAACCCCCGACCTGCGGTAGGAAAACTGTCAATCCTTGTCAAAAAAGATTGGAGTCGAGTACACCCTGCCCGCAGTGAGAATCGAACCCGCAATCTCAGTGTTGACGTGATCAGTAATAGACGAACTGCCTTGATCACTCGATCACCGTGGCCCCTCATTAATTATTTGAGTGGGATACCACTGTCTGTATGTCATACGTTTGTAATGAGTCTGTTTAACTTTGGACTGTGATAAACTTATCTTGTGATTTTTTTAATTAAAATACCGCCCCTCTAGACCTTCAAATTCTGAAGTTCCAATCTTAATATCACATGACAACGCTAAGCAATATATTGCTACCAGGAAGTGCCGACGACAAAAAAGTTTAAAGTGACAAATAATGAGAACTGATGAAATCTGTATCCAATCTTGAACGGGGGTAAGAAAAATAAAGCAGCTATCGAACACCCCTTTCTATCGAAAACACCTAACTGTTAGTTCATGAAAAAATTAGTGTAGGTCGAGGCTTATTCCCTGTGTATCTGACTGTACTTCGAATTTTCCTTACGATGAAATTTCATTACATCAACGTTTTTCCTTATAACGTCAATTTTTATTAGTTGCATTTCATATAATAACGAGATTCAAAGGAGTAGGGATACAGGGTGACTGGATACACTTCATTTGGGATACAAAAAAAGAGTTTATATATTTTGATTTCATACAGGATACAGTAATTGTAAAAAGCCCATTTATCCAACTAACAGACAATATGTTTAATAGCGTCGGACAAATTATTAACCATATTTAAGAACAGAAAAGACAGCTATTAGATATAGTTTGTCAGCTATATCATGGCGTTCAGTTTTTATTGGCGGAGGAAGCCGGAGTACCAGGAGAAAACCCCCGACATGCGGTATGAAAACTACTACATGTATTAAAACTAATATTTCTTAAAGATTTTTTTATTGTTGCAGGAACAGTTCCAATTTCTCTACGAAGCAGTTTTAGAATATCAAAAGCAGTTTGAGACCTATTCTAACTTTCAGTGATATAATATTTTTTCAAAGAGAGCTAAGTATTTTGTAATCAGCTAAGTAGAACAATATAATATGATAATTATGTTAAACGATATCTTACAACATGATAATAATGTGTATCCCTTTTCTGTAGTATTATATATGCATGTAATTTATTGTTTATTGTTTGTTATTGTTGTGAACAGGCCCACAAATTAACTGCTTGTCCAAAGTACAAAAAACTTCATTATTCAAGGAGATTTGACCAACAATGTGTGCATATTTTGAATAATTCATATGTCTAACACAAAAAAAGTGCAACCCTCATGATAATTCCAAAGAAAATATTATAAATGTTATCCTGCTCTTACATGATATTGTATTTATTAATTAAATTTATTGTAACTGTTTTCGATTGACAATTAGGATTTTTATGTCACTTTTGTATCTTTATTTATATGATTGATTTTTTTGTAATTATTTGCGTTGTCAAAGTTAACATAAGTCGATTAGAAAATTTACGCATTATACAGGTATGCAACTATAATATTCGATGCCAGATATGCATGTTGTAGTACTTTCGTATATACAATAACAAGTAAATGATATGTGTTAATGCGATACGTATATTTCTATCCATGTTAACTCTATGACAGACAGCTGTTGTTGCATTACCTTGATATCTACCTTGCGTTTTTAACTAGAACAACGAGTCGTTTTCATGTGTAGATAATTTACACCCAAAGTGCCTAAATGAATCCTTTAAGCTAAACCTTGTCTTAATTTAATGTATATAGTTTAAGTTTTATACAGCTCTAATTATAAAAAAGTTATTATTCAATGTTACATTTTGTCAATTTTCGAATAAATTGCAAATGAATCATATGTCCGATTATCATAGCGAAACTTTAATTACTTGTTCATGGTAATGGTATTCATGTTTTCCAACGTTATGATTTTATAATGCCAATAGGAAGAAAGAATTTTAAATGTAACTATAAGTAATTAATACTAGGGTTGCTCATCTCAATGCATTTGTTGTTGCGTTTCTCCACGACAGGATGACTTAAAATGTGTAAAATTCTCCAACCAGATTAATACTAACACAAGGGATTAGGTAAATGCATAGCTAAATACAATTCACTCTGCAAACATTTATACTTGTAACACTTATTGGTCATTTGATAAATTATCAAAAAAACGTACCTTAATACATTATGTATTTGCAGTATTTGTTAGCTCTGAGAATTCACTTGAAGAAAGTAAGAATACTACAAAATAGGGATTTGACTATAATTGTCTTTTTGAGTGGAGTAACTTTAGAAAACGTCAAAATAAAATCGTCTTAGATACAGTGTAAAGCAACAAAATTGTAAAAGTATATTGAAGCGAAAACAATGTAAACAAGTATTAGATAAAGCTATACTAGATAAACAAAAAATAAAGAAGTAGATTAGCAACTTGAAATCGAACATTTCGTATAAAAGGGGGTTTAAATATGCAGCAACCTAACATTCCTTTTAGCAAACAATTGTAAACGTTAAAAATGTTAAATTATATGTTCCATATGACAAAGACGAAATAACTTTTGATTGTGTAGATTCTAACTCTTTCCCGTGTTGTTTTGGTGTACGTCAAGGATGGTATTTGTCATGAACGATCAGATGTCATAATTGGTGGTTAAAATAGATTGGAAACGATGATAAACTAAAGTAAAATAAAATTTGAGCTATTTAAAGCTTTTTTTTATTCGGATTATTCTGTAATAAGCAGAAACAGAAGCAGATTAAAACAAACAAACGATTCATTCTAAGATTATTGTGCTAAATTGGAGACTTAAGTTAATTACGACAAATGTAACGTTATGATTTTTCCCAAAAAAATTAGTTATGACTGGTAACTTTGAATAAGCTATACAGTTTATAGTCATCAGGGCCACTAAAGATAAGTAATGAAAATTGAGCTTTCGTTTAATAAACGACTCGATTTTTTTTATAAAACTACGCGAAATGAAGTATGAAGTTTCAGTAATTTTTTCCATTTAAAATTGTGTAACTTAAAATCATGTATACCATGCTATATGAAATAAAGAATGTATCCTCCAGATATATAAAGTAGAATATCAAGCTTGTCTAAATATTGTGAGGGAAAAACTTAAAATTGTCAAAACTTCATACAATCAGTTGTCAATTTAAACGGAGAATCTTTCGTATGGTTATAACTTATACAACGTACTTTATTTTATTAACTCAAATTCACGTTACAGTTATAAAAACATTTTAAATCAGTTTGAATAAAATGACATTGTGTAATTGAAGAATCACCCACGGATACAAGCTGGTGATTTTTTAGAGAAAATCGTGATTTTGAAATTTAATTTAATATTTTAGATGACAAACATCTTTGTAAACTTTAGACAACAAACATAAGTTTCCCATTGAAACTGGCGATGTACAGAGCAGGAATTGTACATACTGGAATATGAAACTAGAGGATGCGCTTCGTTATATCATAGATAAGACTCTTTTCATACAAGAAAAAAAACATCACATTTTAACCTTAAAAACTTCAAGATTTAAAAAAAAATATTGATGTGATCAAAGAAACTTTTCAAACTGCAAAATAAATAAGAAATTTAAATCAAAAATGTAAACTGTGTGTACTTCAGGCTTAACTTAGTATATATGCTGATGAAATAGAAACGTCATTAAATACATTTTTATGATTTACAATATATAATGTACCTATGTATTTCTCTGTACATTGTCGAGTCTTTTTTTTTACTAAGAATACAGAGAGATGTTTGTCTCTTTTAGTTTTGTCTTGCTTATATAAAAATTTTGTCAGAAATTTTTTTCTTCTGTTTTCTTTATTGGCCAGGTAGTGATAAATAAATTAGAAATAATTTAAAGTATAGACTTTAATTAACAAATATAAGAACTGTATTGTCCACCTTTTTAGAAACATTAACTGAAATGACATCTGTTGGAAATGTTTCCATTGCTAATGACCAGTTTATGAAACATTTTTCTCACAAAAGTAGATTGTAAAAAGTGGGACATAAAAACAAACAATTATTGCATTATTGGCTTAGTGTATGCTTGAGAGTATTGTGCTTCTGACAATGGTAAAATAAGGTCGTCAGAAAATGAAGGTAATAACAAAACATCGCACCAGAAAACTGTCAAAAAAGATAATACACAAATCAAGTGTCCAAACCATCGACAAACACGAAAACCAACAACCAAAAATATAACAACTACAGTAATGGTCCCGACATTTAAAGCCATTTAAAAAGAAATTATAAGTTAAACCAGGTTTTTTGGCATGCCTCTTCCATTACTGTAGTGTGTGAGTCGGTGTTTTGATGACATAAGTTGTTAAATAGTTAGTAATAGGTGTATGCAACAATCATTGCAGCCCAATCACAATTAAAAAATTGGGAATAGCTATCTGCAATCATATTTTTAAAAGAGATAAAATATTGTTTAACAAGGAAATGGTATTAAAACTTATAAAGGGGCGGTCGAGTTGTTATTTCTTGTAACCTTGGTTTAAAAGTATAGTCAGAAGAAATTAGTAACGTTTGCACAAATCAGTATACTCACTGCAAGATCTTGCATGACTAATCAATTGAGAAATATAAACACCGTATGCAGGAGAAGCTGGCGTGTTGCTGCATAAGCGAGGAAAATTTATAATTTAAAAAATGGTCTCGTTTGGCGTAAATTCTTGTGCTGAGATTAACATTGGTAATGCATTTTTTGGTGCAAACGCTGTTTACAAGCCTTCAAGTACTCTCCAATTGCTGTATTCCAACTGTTTTCTGCATTATTTTCCGACATTATATTTAGTTTGTAGGTTTGATATTGCAGAGGTAATTTTTGTTTTATATGAAACCGGAAATACGAAAGGCCTACCATATACCCAACCGGAAATCTTTTCCTTTGTTATTAAGATATCTCTCGCTTTATTGTTTTTTTTATTTTCCGTCGCTGTTTCGAAAAAAAAATGTAAAAGTACGCAACATATGATTTCACAATAAATATCAGACAAACAAAGACTATAAGAAATTCACTTATTTAGACCGTAGCTTATTTTCTTTACGTATATATCTCTCATACCAACTAAAACATTGCTATCGCGTAATATCTCAGATCATAATAGACAGAAAAAACCAACGGTTGATAAATGTATGTTTATGGTAAAAACACACAAACCGTAAGTAGTAAGCACCTAGTGTCTTCGAATTTGTTAATCTTAGGACTTGACCTTGAATATAGTCTTCAGGTTAAAGTTCAAAAGTGATCTTCACCTTTAACTTAAAACACTGTTTCGTTTGTAGACCCCACATATTAGATAAGGCCTTTAAGGCCATAACTGATAGCAAAATAAACAATCAAAATACCGATGTTAGTTCGTCTTCTAATAATCACGTGATCTTTCAACACTGAGATTGCAGGTTCGAGACTCACAGCGGGCAACGGGCACTCGACTCAAATCTTAATGACAAGGATTGTCAGTTTTTCTACCGAAGGTCTGTTTTTCTCCTGGTACGGCGGCGGGAGTAAAGTGGACGCCATGATATAGCTGAAAAAAAAACATTCAAACCAAACCAAACCGATGTGTAGTCAGGAAACAATACGCCATAGACAAACAAAATCATGTGTAAACAAAAGAAACAACAAAGCAAAAAGACACAAAACACAAAAACAGAAATAAAGTAACACCAACCCCATTAAAATCCTGGGTTAAATTCAGGTCCTTCGTAGTGGTAAGTATTTCCTGCTCCACACGTGGCAATATCAGGTTATAATCCAGGGTAGTCAAAATACAGTAAGACGGATTGAAAGTGGTAACGACAAACGAAACATATCATTGGTAATTTGTGACACGACACAGATACTCATTAACTTTCAACTGTCTTGATGTCGATCGTAAAGTTTTTTACGTTAAAAAGACGTTTTCGACGAAAACAAACAATAGCAAAATCCTATGGTCCTTACCATTCGTCATCTTTGAAAATGGTCTTTATGTCAAATCTTAACAGTAACTTAACTAGACTTTTTACCTGCAACACTGTTATCCAAAACTTATAAAGATATACTAAAAGATAAAACTTTAAGTAGGCTGTAGAACTACCATGGGTAAGCATTTTTTTCAAAATTTCATCGAAAAACTACTTTCATTTTCAATTTCAGTCCAAAAATAGTGCATGTCCTTAATTGACACTCAACATGTTTAAGTTCAATTAAAACCAAAAAAAGGTGTTCATGTAGTCAAATGATCGGTTGAATAGTACTACTTTTCGTACAACCTCTAGATTCTTTCCTGTATTTGTTGGTCCAACACCTGAGGATTGTAAGACGGCATGAAAGTACTAGTCAATAAAAAAACGTAGAAATTCTTTTGTTTGATGTACTTGGCTTCATGAAAATTTTCATCTGTTTGAATTGGATATTCTGTTACGTATACTGCATATGTTTGCCATTGCAAGGGAACGTGTGCGGTATATACCGCTTGAAATTATGTCTTTTATATTCAGTGATGTGATTAATTTAGAGGATCCCTTCTTAATTCGTGGTTTTCTAAGTGAGGAAAGTCTAAACTGTGATGTGTGATTAGGTTCAAATTTATAAAAGACATGGTGGTCATATGGTTTTTATAGGGGTCTCTTAACATCACATACCATCAGTAAAAGGCAATAAAACTCCAATTTAAACGATAGGTATATATTCCTGTGTATAGTAACATTATAAAACACGAGAACAAATTCGCAAACACACGGGCATTAGCCAATGAGCACAACAACAAACCCTAAAAACACTCAAATAACACAAGCATAAAAAACATGAATCCCTCTGAACAGATGTCAAGTGTTAGGGCAAGTATGAGAAGTTGCAGAAGTATATTACATCTGTTTGACATATGCCGGGTGGTTAAACTAGTTTGTCATCTTCTATTGATGCACGTCCTATCAATACTTAACTTGTTAAATCTAGTAGGGTGTGCTTTACTCAAATCTTAATGCCAAGGATTACCAGTTTTTGTTCTGTCGGTATCTGGGATTTTAACTTGGTACTTCCGCTTCTTCCGCCAATGGAATTAAATCTTGACGCTGAAAGAATATAGGGTTAAACCAAATTAAAAGAAACAAAAAATAGATGAACAAATTCATTGTGGTTTCCATAAAATATACGAAGGAACATCTTGTTTGAGATATTATTGATTTATTAGTTCTTTTTTAACAAGATAAGAATTGCAGA
This sequence comes from Limnoperna fortunei, assembly GCA_944474755.1. Lineage (NCBI taxonomy): Eukaryota > Metazoa > Mollusca > Bivalvia > Mytilida > Modiolidae > Limnoperna > Limnoperna fortunei. The sequence continues at coordinate 8,667,711 of OX104111.1, forward strand.
CCAGAACAATTATGTTGTTATACTTACACTACATACTGATGTAGCTGGAAACTGTAGAAATGCGAAGCTAAAGTTATCTAATTTACAATGTATATGCACTTCGTTGTTTCAAAATATAGATTTATATTTGAAAGGTATGATATCCTCATTCGTGGACTTAATGGACATGGAGTTCATTGGACATTAACGGTATTAATCATCAACTGTGTTTTTTTAAAGAGCTAGCATATGTTTTTATTTCCCTTTCGTTTTCTATTATCATACCAATACGTCATTAAGCATTTCAGCATACACTAAAAACAGCCTTATCATTATGTGCGTTTTAAAATATTTACAAAACTCCACTGGGAATATATCCTGTGTGTTCTGTGTTTTGTTAGTACATTCATGCAGTGACAGTACAGTAGAAGTCCTCTATATCTGGCGAAGTAACCATTTACACGACGGCAAATCAAACAGTTACGCCATGAACTACATGTATATCAATGTCATGTGTTAATGAGACAAAAAATACGTTATCATGATCGAAGCGTATGATATTAACATTTTCAACGTAAAAGATAAAAATGTGGATAATATTTTTTTTTATGAAAGGGACAATGTATAGAGAAACCAAACAGAAGTCTTATGATTCAATATTGATTACAGAGCAACAAATCACCATTTAAGTTTAGTTTATCAGTAGTGAGTTGCTTCCCCATTTCCGTAAATCTAAATAGTCACGACTCTGTGACTCGTTTTCCTTCCTAGTATTACATGCTATTTAACTTGCAGTGTCATTAAGATAACAAATAACAAAACGTTCACAGATAATTTATCAGTTTTAATTTATCCGTTTTTTTATCTCCCTATCATACTGTAATCGTTCGTTTTCCAGTGGTAATTTATACCGATATCTTTATTGTTCCGTGCCCAAAGCGAAGCGGGGACAAAGAAATACTGGAACCAATGTTTTTGATCATGAGTTTTACAGTTTGTGCATATGACAACCAGAAAAACTATGGTTAGGGTTAATGGGCTTTTTACCATGTAAGTAAGTTATTTCATAGCTAATAAGGGATTAATATAGTTTTATTTCTTGAAAAGACACCGTTTAATAAGATCTTGAAGCCTGGGGTCATGCTGCATATGAGTGATAGCCGTATATAATGTCGACAAATCGATGGTTTTAATGCTGTTAAATTGGGGAAGAGATCCGGAACGATGTTAGGAGTTTCGATTGTGTTGTGTGGTACATTTTGACGATCTTGCTATAAAACGCTGATATGGAGTCCAAAGGATTGCCAACAATAATTTGTGATTTTCAATAATGTCTTAAAAGCGTAGTGGATATGTACTATAAGTCGTCTCTCCATGCCAAATTCATTTATTAAACATTATATTAATGTTTCTTGCAAATAAAAGCTAATGTTGGTGGAAGCTATATAACCTGATAATCCCCATCGAGTTTATAACCTGGATATGATCGGCAGCGATGTGTTTTCCTTGTCCAAAACAAGATAAATACCAGTGGCATAGCAAGGTTCTGATTGCAGTACACGCAAAACTTACGGCATGGGGTCTTGGTGCAGGGCAGGGACCTGGTAGCCGGTCCAAGGGGGCGAAGCCCCCTTTAAGCTCCGCTGATAAAGCCTTTTAGAATTAATTTTTTAAAGTATATTGAAGCTTACTTTTCCAATGAACTTGACCAGGTCACGAGCATTAAACGACATTTATTTCAATGCATTTTTATGATAGTTTTTTTACTAAAAAAAGTATTTTAAAAATGCATTGCAATAAAAGTTTTTGAATGCTCGTGACTGGGTCAATTTAATTGGAAAGGTAAGCTTCCATACACTTGTCCTTTCTTTTTAATATATGTAAAACAATCCCGTTTCGTTTGTGCACGCAGGTGCGTCGATGCGTAAATGGTAGCTACGCCTCAGAATATATTGTTGAAAATGCGTAGCGTTTAAATTGAAGTTTTGTTGCTTTTATTGTTGGTATGTGAAGGTTTAGAGAAAACTAAATTAAATTAGGGATAAAACATATTTGTACCAATTCAGCTTTGTAGGCATGTCACGAGTGTTGCAACAGTTACCCTCAATAGTATATATAACTGATTGCATAGTATCACCGAGATGTTCCGAAATACGGCTAACACATAATTAAATAAATTTCTAAATTACACAGCCATGAGAATGACAAAAGGTCAAACTTAAAGCACAAAGGAAAATTGTAAGAAAACCGCATGGTCCGTAGGGCAGTGAAACAAAATCTGAAATAAGACAGTAAAATACTATATTAAAAAGAAACCAAAAATAAGTAACCCTAACCCAATAAATACATGGATGAACTTAGGTGCGAGTAAGCAGTGCCTGCCTCATAATTATAAATTATTTTTGACTAAACATTTTCTACTACATGTATATATCGCGTTTGTATTACCCTGCAGAAAATGTTTCGTGTCACGAGCAAATGCATTGTGCACCTTTATCATGTTTTATCTGTAACAACATTCAATTTGAAAATGTATCGTGCTTTTTTTCGACCTATTTTATAGCAATGACCTTACGTCAATATTTTATATAAAATAAAAGGAAGACAGATTACTTCAAATGTTTGTTTTTGGACTCAAAGCGACAAAACACTTTGTCACTGTATCCGATTTGAGTACTACTTGACGGATTTAATGTCTTTATCATACGGATGCAATTACAGCAGTTAGCAATACATACTTGAAATTAACTTATTGATGGATACACAAAGTGAATCATCCTTGTACATGAACTTGCTCTCGTTTCTTTAAATTCATTGTTTCCAAAAGAAAAAAAATACTGATCAAGCACGTTACTTTAATGGTGTTCATTAGCTGCCATAGAGAGGTTTATCCGCATATAATAAATAACTTCAAGGCCAAAACTATAGCAGCTAAGGAATTGATAAAAATTATATCATTAACATCTAGCTGTTAATGATGTCAATTTTCCTCATAATAAAAAAATATCATAGCTTGCGAGCAAATTTGTGGCTAAGATAATGTGTGTCTTACTTCTTCTTTATCTTTTTTCAGTACAATCCTTTCCCAAAGCTTGTCAAAAAAGGCAAAAAGCAAGAAAACCGACCACCAAGAGTCGAATATAAAGGGTCAATTACAAATCTGGATTAAGCACAAAACAAAAACCAAAAACACAGAAAAAAACCAGAAAGTGAGTAACCCTGAAAGTTTGTAAATGCTGCATTTTTAACTTCTTTGCGACGCATTGTCTTGTCCAATGAAATTCAAATCCATGAATAGGAACGACGACCTATGACTCAACGAAATGTCCGAACGTATTAAGAGATGGATTTCCCATAACGAACAACTATGTCATTGTGACAGACATAGAACATACACCTAGGTGCAACACACTGTTGTTTGAGTAGGTTTGTTAAAAATGACAGATTGTTAAATTCGATTTAGCACTGCTGCTTTGTACTATACACGTGAACTGCGCTGGAATCAGTTTCAATATACTAGTATTTAATACCATAATTGTTTAGAAGATTGCAGTAGTAGAGTTATTGCTCTGCTATGCGTCGCAAAGCAATTTGAAGTTAATAATTCAATGACAGTTTGCTTAATTTACCGTCATTGAGCTTGCAAACAAGTAGCTGATTATCCACCGATTTCAGATTTGTGCAGTGACAGCACGGGTATTGTTGGTTTGCATGGTCTTCATGTTTGTCTACGGATGATCAAATATAGGATGTAGAAATACATGACGACCGTAATACAAACCCGTAACTTACCTGTAAATGTTTCAAATTCACTGTTGGAGTGCTCATATACACCAAATAACTTTCCTTCGGTATTCACGGAGAGTCAAACTTCACATTATTCCGTTAAGGTTTAGGCTTGGATTTTCTGCGTCAATAAAAAACACTCCTTGTAATCATGTGTAGATAGAGCCAGGCCACAAGTTGCGAGTGCCTCTTCCTCATTACCTTTATTAAAAGTTACAGCCCCATGCGCTTAGTGTTTTGCTTGAATTTTTTATTATTCCATTTTGTACCTTTGTAGTGTTAAAATCCAATTTCAAACAATGCTACACGATAACACGTCCATATTTTATATTATGCCTTTGTTGTTGGCATGTTCCGAATCGTCCTTGACATTTGCTATGGGAATTTTACATAGGAAGTCAGTCATTTGAGTTCCTAAAGGGACCTAGCGTTGTTTTCAAAAAGGTCGTCTGCTTTCGTAACGTTCAGTGGTCTTCGGACAAATCGCAAGGTTTTTTCCCGCCTTAACTGCAGACGATATTACCAGAAGATTTTCGAACAGACAACAATGGACTCTTCCAAACATACGCTTCGTTGTAATTTAGGTCAAACTTTACTCAAGAAAATTGCTCTATCACATTGAAAAATCCGCCGCATTTCAAAACGCTAAATATCTGTGGAAAATATTTGTTGAATTCAATTTACACATTTTATAACCACAAGAGAAGCGTAAGCTGGACCATACGCGGTAAGTAGTTTTTATTTGTCACGCAAAAACAATAACCAAAAATACTTCAACATTAAGTTACGATTTTTCGCCAATCAAGCATCGACTTTGACGATATTGGCAGGATAATTGTTGTAGTGTTGAATTTGGATATTTTTATTTTGATATTTAAAAAAAAATAATAAATTGATTTGAAACAAACTTTTCTAATTGTTGATAATTTAAATCCAATAATTATATCCTTAGGGATATTTACATGTTTTCATTATTCCGTGAGTCATGATAGGTTTTCACACATGCATTTCTTTATTTCTCTAGATCTTTCTCTTTTGGAAAAGAAAATTCTAATCCTTTAATATCTATTGGTTGATGTGATCATGTGTTTCTTTTGGTGGGAAAATTCTATTGTTCCCTCAGATTTGATTTTGACTTTGAATAGTCTTGTACTCATATTTTTCACTCTTTATTATTGGTGGACATCTTGATTCTTGATATGTAAGTTTGTTTTATTTCTACTAATTAACACATTTATTTCACACTGATAAAGGTATATGTGAGATTTTGAATAACTGTGCACTTTGAAAGATTTCTGAGTGAATAAGTTTATTTAAAATAATAAAAAAAACATAAAATCACTAAATTGGTTAAATTTATTGACAAAGTTGATAAAAGTACAAGAATAAAACTATTTTAATATAATTTTATTTGTAAACTTGATAAATATTTAATTATAGTCATTTTTGCACATTTCAAGTTAAGTGACTTGGAATATTTGTTTTATTCAGAATAATCAGATACATGTACAAATAAAATGTGTATCAAATAGAATATTTATAATTGTATTATTTATTACAGATTTTGTCAAAACGGATGAATTACTTGATTGTACTGATGAAGTAATATTATATTTTGTGCTGAGGACCTTTGTACCTCAATACATGGTAGGTTTTGTGTTTAATTGTATTTATGTGTGTTGTTGTGAATAATAAGTTTATTACCTGTTATTTTAATAAGCTTGCTATGCACGTGTTGCTATGTCTCGTCATTGCATGAAATGCTTTACATGTTAAATAATACTTTTGAATTTTAAATAAATTACTGTCGTAATATTGAGTAAAAATTGAGATTTTAATATGTCAAAATATTATATAGACAGATATTATAAATATATATTATATTGTTCTGTATTTATATTTTAGGGTCATTTATGTTATATTTATGAATTTTGGACATAAGCAGACATATTAAATACTGAACCCAATCCTGAGGTGTTGGTTGTTAATAAAGGCCAATTAGCTACCGGTTACATAATCAAAAGCGCGATAGTAATCAGTTTTTTAAAATGTATGAAAATGTAATACGATAAATTAAAAAACAGACTAATGGGATCAATCACTACTAGCTGTAAAAATGACTGCAAATATCAGTTGCAGTCGCATTTCGTCGCAGACAGATATTGACTGCAAATTACTGCAAAAATGATGGTAAAAGACTGTAAACGTGTCAGACAATAATTTGTACTGTGACAGACATTTTAGGTTAACCTCTACTAAATAGCCAATCAGTTAATGTCGTAGTCAAAGTGCTTAAAAAACCAAAGTAGTTCTCCTTTCACTTTGCATAAAAATTGTAATTCTGAATGAACCTGTTTAAAATTAAACGTTCATAGCTACTTTCAAAAGACAAAGCGTTTCAGAATAATTAAACATTAGCAGTGTATTTCAAATTCTTTTTTTTTCTTCCAATGTACCCATGCTCACTTTACATTTATAACTTACTTTTTTATTAACATCTTTCCTACATTTTAATTTTTTTTCGTATTGTACTATTTGTTCAAACTTAATGATGTGTGTACCTAATAGTAATTGCTGTCATCTTGATTATCATTATGTGTATTATTATTGTATGGAAAAGTCCATGTAAGTTGTTTTAACTTGTGGCCAATCCTTTTGTATATGTTTGACAATAAATATGTTTAAACTAAACTAAACTAAAATGAAGTTTATATGACGCACACATATTTTAGAAGTGCAATGAGTCCAAATTTAATAATTTCAAGCAAGTATTAGATTTTGTACGAAACTTAAGACTGACACCTGTTTCTATCCATCTGACAACTGAAACTATCTCTATTAGTGACGTCATTTTGTAAACTTTACAAAACATTCTTATTAGACTTTAATATTGTTGTGCCGGTCAGATATTTTTTAGCGAAGACATGGTATTTTGAGAAAATAAGGGTGTCACTAATAGTTAACGTAAGGTAAATTCAGTATTCTATAAAATGTTATAATGGTCACCTATGTAAATCTATTTAGTAGAGGTTAACCTTTATATCTGTCAAAGGCATTTTTGCCGTTGACTTGGTCACACATTGTCAATTACAACGGAGCTACCATTGCATCAGTCAAAAATATCAATCACAGACATTTTTCCGTTATGACTGTCACAGCGCCGGTTTTCGATTTCAAATTATTTCATGAAAATGTTCGGGATGAAAAAAAACCTCTCTATTTAAAAATTGTACGTATGCACATTTTACGATTACAACTGTATTTAAATAACCTATTAATCCTCAATTTATATTTAACTATATATGTTTTTAAAAATAAAACCTCGGGCATGACGACAGCTAATGGTCTTTTGTTTTATTTTAATGTTGAACAAACTGAATTTACCACTAGCTTACTGAAACAACTAGTTAAAATTAAAATTGTAATAGAGACATTATAAAGTAAGTTTTCTCTACGTTTTAACAACAATATGTTCTGCAAACACTGACAGACTTTCAGAAATTATAATAACTAAACTATAATATTTATTTATGTCGTTTCTATTCCGTACTATAATCCTTAATGTTAGTTATAATTTCTTTCAAGTATTTCTATTGTAACATTTAAGAAAAAATGTTTGAATTCTTATCTGCATCTACTGTTCTTTAAAGAGATCACGTACAATAATTGAGATTGAAAACGCTACACCTTTAGCAATCCGTTAGCGTTCGAAAACCCGTCAGCAATCAGTTATCAATCAGTGAAATCGTTCCAATTGAAGGATTGTAAATGATTCTACTGATCTGACGAATTGATTTGGACAGATCGTTTCAATCCGGCAATTCAACTTCCCGATAGTTAAATTAAATATTCTGGCATTTCACTAAGTATAAAAATTTCAACTGTTTATTTTCTCATTTCTGGCTAGTTTTACGTAAAAACGAGGCTTTAGTATAAAGTTATAAATGATATACATGGAAATTTCCTAAATTAATAATTAATGCATCTGTGACGGAATATAAACATAAAAATAAATAAATAAATAAATAAACCCACAGACAATGACTTCAAAAATGTGTATATTTGATTGTTTGAAGTTTGTTGAAAAACATTTTATAAAATGTATATTAAGCTATCGTCTAGTTTTTATAGCGGAGAGCTGGAGTACACAGTTAAACGCCCACTTTCAACAGGAAAACTGGTACTCTTAGCAAATTTAAGCAAAAGTCGAGCCCACCCTCTCGTTGTAAGTGTCAAACAGACAACCTACGTGATCAATAGTAGATTACTGCTACCTTAATTTCACTGTGTGACATGAATTCGAAAGCATCAAATCTCAAATAAAGAATTAATACTTCGGATCTGTAATAACTTATTTCAGTGTGACACCGTTTGTAAAACAGAAAAAAGCTAAACATATATACATTTAACTCGGGTAAAGATGCTAACACGTAAACGTCAGATGAAAATCAATTCTGCTTTCGTATTTTTGCCTTCACAACTTCGCGTTTTCCCTTTATAAAATATCATAGGCAATGTGTTATCCATTCAGTAATTCTTTAATAAGATTTAATAAATAACCAACGAACAGATTTTTTAAAACATGGAACGGATTTTTTTTAAAGATTAGTATTGAACCTTTCTTTTTCGTTTACTCAAAAAGAAATGAAAAATAGTTATAGTTCATGGAAAATGATGTTTTAATTAATGTTTGGTTTATTAACAATGTCTGTTATAGGCGTTCGATTAATAATGAAATACAAGTATAAATGTTTTCCTTAAAAAATCCGGTTTATTTGAAAGAAGTTAGTAGGGTTACACAGACCTGACCATCGTGTTCTCAGGTGGCGAATAAGGGATGCCTTCTCTTTACCGGGATTTCAGGTCATAATACGGAAAACCTGGTAGTGAACCATAGTAGGTGACTTGTTTATAGAGTTTATCGCTTCTTGCATTATAGGGATCCCTTTTGAAGATTTATATCAAGAGTAGGCTCAAAAAGGTAAATTTTCCGCCACTACCCATACCCCATATTTTTCCAGTGGCATTCAACACTTATGCCATTGGTACATCTTTCTCGAATTTATTATTTTTAAACTTGTATAGTCCTTAATAAAGCTGCTTGCTGGAAGTAAAATAACATCCAATCAATCAATCAATGAAATAAGTTATGATTTAAATTAAAGGACGCACTTTTAAACGGCAAAGTTTGAAAATTTCAGTTTTATCGATATTACTGTATAATGACAATGTTTAAACCGATATTTGTAGACCTTAAGAATTAATGACGTTTTGTTTAAAATATTTCGTACCATAAAACGTGTCTATCTGCAACACATTTTGACGCTTAACTGCAGTATTCGCAGACTTTTCTTGACATCATAATGTTGACCTCGGTGGCAGATTTTTAGTCATCTACTATTGATCACATGTACTCTAACATGTTATCGAGATCTCAATAAAAATAGATCGTTGTCTCGAAAAAACGATATTATGATATTAAGATCTGGATAAAAAATAGATCGTTATTTCGAGAGAACGATAAAATTGTTCTATCAAGATCACGATATAAAAATATCGTTTTCTCGAGATAACGATATATTTGTTTTATCGAGATCATTTTCTCTAGAAAACTACATTTTTTAGCGAGCTCACGATATATATATATATCGCTTTTCTCTAGATAACAATAGACTGTTTTATCGCGACCTCGATATATCAATTTCGTTTTATCGAGATATAAATTTTTTTATCCAGATCTCGAATTAAAAAATATTTTTTTCTTATTTTTAATGTCCCCTTACGGCTTCCGTACATTTGTATTAACTTTTCTTTTGAATACATGCGTTTGTTTTATTATAAAAACATATATACTACAATATACAAAGACGCTGAATTCGTTTCATCTTCAAATTATTATGCTATACTTATCCGTCAATAAACTGACCGAATTTTGCATATCATTAAATGACGGATTCTGGATCGCTATGATTGGACTGATAACACAGATCGCTTACAATTAGCATGGTAATGACGCATTCATAAATTCAATAATGTCAAACCGTAATACACGTTGTTATTTAAAGATTATTACATGCTCATTTCCATAAATAGCCATTAGTTATAATTTAATTGGAAAATTGAAAAAGTTGAACATTGTATTAAACATAATGCACGTTGTTTAAGTTTAAAATATTTTATTTGTTCAAATATGCAAATAGAAAAAGATACAAAGATAAAAGGCACAAGATAATCATTCTTATGAATTCTTCTCCAGTATACAGTATGAAACAAAAATGATGGAGCATTTTACATTGTTATACATTACAGATTATATTATGTTTGTTAGAAATGAACCATACGAAATAAAAAACAAAACTTTTGATGACAAATATTAAAGAAAAAAAGCAGGAATATCGAGAAAGATGTGATATATGTGAGTGATGTGATGATGGGTGTGATTTAAAATTCTTGTGAGTAACGTTATTATTTATAAATTAATACAAGCTCATTTTAATATCGGCTATGACATCAGGCCCGAGGTCAAACAATAAAGGCCAGCTATAATTAATAATCGTACCCTCGCTTTTTTGGCGAGGGTACGATTTTAGTCCCATTACGTGTAATGTAGCAGAGCGGGAGTGAATCACTCCCGGCACTTTGATGTCCAAAAGAAGATGCATATATAATCAGACGCGGTCGGTCTTAATATCTTTCGACAGTGTCACCATTTTTTGTATCAGTTTCGTGTTTAAAATCGATCATTATTGAAAGTTATTGCCGTTTTTAATAATAACCCGCTGTGCGTTGTGTATTATTTGACACTCGTGTCTCTTTTTAATTACGTTTACTACACGAAAAACTTCGAGAAACACGAAAATGAATGGCGTGTTGCATCTTGGGTTAATTACTAGATTCTAGATTACTAGATGGTTGTTATAGTATGCTAATTAGCACGTTAAAATAAAATTAGGTCACATTATCCATATACGGAAAAATCAATAAAGATCGTTCCTCGTTAGTTTGTCTAAATGTCTAAAGCTTTAATAACATAAAGAAAATGAATATTATGTTTGAAATTCGTATAAATAGACCGAAGTCAGAATTTTTTATTTGCTACATTACGAGCAATAGGACTGAATTCTGCCGTTAATCCGACAAATCACAAAACTTAATTCGGATTATAACGGCAGTAAAATTCGGCCTATAGGCCAGCAAGTGATGGATGCTTTGCACACTGCTGGAAATATAGGTACATTAGGGATATAGAGATATATTGCAGTCAATATCGTGAAAATGGAAATTGCCCAACCGTCTGTTTGCCTGGTTGTCAAGAATTAAATGCCAATTTTATCATTTTTTTACAGTTACTTCATGGCGTACAGTTTGTATTGGAGAGGAAGCCGGAGAGAACCCATACCTTTGGTAGGAAAACTGGCAATCCTTGTCTTAAGATTGGAGTCCAGTAAACCCTACCCGCAGCGAGACTCGAACCCGCAACCTCAATTTTGAAATACCACGTAATCAATAGTAGACGAACTACCTTAACGACGGCCACCGTAAATTCAGGAATATGGAAAAGTATATATACACTCGGCCATAAGTTAGGGACCACCAGGATTTTAGCGGAGGTAATTTTTAAAACCAATATTTTAATCAATATAAAACTATCCATTGTTCATTTCACGTTTCTTTTAAAATAGTCGACTATTTTAAAGAAGTTTGTGATTTTACTATTCAAAATGTATAGAAAAGATCAACAAGATGTCGTTTGTAAAAATATGCCATTAAATTGCAAAATCATAACTTAAAAAAGTTTCAGTTTGAATCACTGGAAATGTTACATACAAAGATTTGGCAGGTTGAGGGTTTTTAAGATCCAACACGCTTTGGTGCAATTCTTGAACTCGTCTCCTCATGCTCTGGACAAGTCTCTGAAGTCTACGTTTAGGGAATTGCCGCCACTCCTAATTTAAAGTATCACGCAATTCTTGAATGTTCTGATATGGCGGGTCACGTTCATTCACTTTGCGGCCGAGATGCTCTATCGGATTAATCCGGAGACATGGCAGGCCATGGTAATGTCTCAATTGCCTCATTTGCAAGATAATCTTTGACGATGCGTGCTCTATGAGGTCTTGCCTTGTCGTCAATGAACAAGGGTCTGTTTCCAAGTGGATGCACATCAAAATGGGGGTCCAGGATCTGATTTTAAAGCAGTTAGGGTGCCATCTAATGGATACAAGTGCAACTTACAGTCTTATGAGAAGCAGCCCCAAGCTGTCGGACCAATGAATTCTTTTCCAAGAGCGAATATTCCACTCAATATGGTCACGCGTCCACTGCAGCCGGGCATCCTTATGTCTTTGTGTATGTGCTTGTCGATTTATTAGTCTCCGTGCTCGAAGTCTTACGCAGTTTAGCCATTTGTTTACTGTCCGTCTACTGATTCTAACATGGACATTACAACATCTACGCAACCTGTTTGCAGTGGTAAAAGGTTGTTGTCTAGCACGTCTTCGAAGTAGTCTATCTTCTCTCTTTGTTGTCTTCTTCGGTCGCCCTGATCTTGGCCTTTCCTCAACAATACCAGTTTCATTATATCGTCTCATTCCAGACCTTATCATACCAACTGCTTTCCATCTCTCTGCATCTGCTAGTTTTCGACGTACCATGTTTAAATGATTTTAAAACAGGATAAATTTTACCTGTTACGCACGTGCACATGACAAAATGGAAAAAGGCGCCAAACTTGGGGTTTCAAAACCTGAGGGTAGTGTTTTTAAAATTTCTATTGTTATTGTATCGTGAATCGAGCGATTCAAAAATTTTAAAAATACAATGTAGATAATACAAACCTAAACTTTTGTTGATAACATATGTACAAAGAACCAGAAACAATTATTTTTTTTATTTATTTGATGCAAAACCTGGATGAAACCTGTTGGTCCCTAACTTTTGGCCGTGTATATATAGAAAAACAAACTCAAACACAAAATCCGAATTATATTATACTTTATTATCCATATTAATTTCCAAGCAACACATAAAACGTTTCCAAAAGTAAAATTGCATGTATTATTGTTTAACATTAAAATAAACAAAACCCAACTAAATAAAAAAAGAAGAAAAAAAAGTAAATAGCCTTAAATTTACTTTTAAACAAGAATTCTATGCATGGATCAAATCTTGGACTATTTCATTTTCTTATGTTTAGGAGTCAGCGTCCATAAACTGAGCTCAATGAGCTCAAGTGCAAGTATGTGTGTGCTATTTCTGTTAAATTATCCATTCCTTATATAAATATTTGGTTCTTAACTTCTGTTTCAGATATGGTTTAATTTTAAATGTCTGTGTGTGGTGGGGAGAAGATAAAAAATTGTTCTATAGGGGAGTTGAAAGTGGACTTTGACCTCCCACCATGCATTTTTATGTTTTTCTATTTGAAAAGTGTAGACGGCTTTAGCTTGACTTGGATTAACTTTCAGGATTTTGGTATTAAAGGCTCTAACATATACAATTTTTTGGGCTAATAATATTTTTGACCTGAGCGCCACTGAGTCTTGTGTAGACGACACGCGCGTATTACATAGTGGGTAATAACCGTGAAATATTTTATGATATTTTGTCGTATTAATGTCAGCTTAAACATTCGGGCCTTTTTTCCGTGATAATCTTTTCATGACTGGTTGAATTCTTATATACAAGTTTGTATTTTAAATTTACACTTATCTGCTTTCTGATAACCAATTGTTACTTCGCCCATTGCGCACCTTGCATTCACCAACATATTTTACCCATGGAATGCTAACAATTAATAAATTTTGTAGGAAATAAAGCTATAGGGTACGAAGTTAACAACACAACAACAATATAATATTAGGACCATGTCCGGACAAGTTGATATACGTTTTTGAGAAAAGAATATCATATTTAATCAACCTGAGAAAATCCATTTCGGTAATCAAACAACTTGGTACTAATTCCTCAAAAACTTCAATGCTAAGTTATGTGAATAAAGTTTAATTATTTTCAAAAGAGCATGTGCTTAGACAAGCTTTTCAATTATTAATTGATTAACATAAATGCCAAGTAAGGTATAGCTGTTAGCATATAGTGTAAAGTTTAAATTATTAAAATTACAAGAATGGTGAGATACATTTATGCATGTCAAGGTATTACTAAGGGAGAGGGTCTGGAATCACTTAAAAAAGGTTATCCCGCTCCATTTTCCTCTTCCAAGCCAGCAGTGCATGTCTCTATTTGTTTCCTTCTATTATGTGTTTTTCGTCAATTTTTGAAGATTTTTTATTCAGTCTTTAAGTGACTAATTGAATTCTGAGGTTTGTTTTAATATAGTTACAGCAAATTCGGCATTGTAGAATTTGACAAGGTACAATTGATTCCATGGAATACAGGTTAACTAAAATCATTGCATGATTAGGAACAATTATCGTCAAGTCCGGTCTACTAATTTCTAGGTAATAGTATTATATTAGGACAAAAGTTGATCGCCGAGATTGCTATCCAATGACTGTTTAGAACGCCTTTAAAGACACAACAATACACTTAGGTCGGCCTCTTACGTACATCTATTTCTAGAAATAGACTCGGGAAAACTACAAACTAGACTAAAAACCAGGGTATGTTGTGTACATTTCACAACTTATACTTTACTTTAGATCCTGCGGTCAGTATTCAGATTTTATAGACCACTTACTGCTGTTGACTACTGAACTACTCAAACAAAGGTTTGTTGTACCTAGGTTGATGTTATCTCTACAGAAATTCTATGGTCGTCACCATGTTTTAATCAATCGTTATGTGAAATCAATCTCTTAAATACGATCGGAAATTTTCGCTGAGCCATAGTTTTTTCTATTCCTGGATTTGACTTTTTGCTAGATATGACCATTCGAAACTCGATGGGTTTCTAATTAGAGACTTGCACTGCTACTCGTCCGGAGCACCTGATTATACCCATGGTTTTTAATGTGTTCAGGTTGCTCACTTTCTGTTTTTGTTTTGTTTCTGTTTGTATATGTTTCTCTATATCCGGATTTGTAATTGTAACTTTATTTTCGGCTTTTGTTGTGCAGTCGGTTTCTTTCTTTCAGATTTTTGTTACAGACCCTAATTTATAAATTTTTCAAACAAAATTGCAAATATTATACCGCTGTTAACGCGCCACTACAAAGTTCAACATGAAAACCACAATAAACAACAATTATCAGAGTCAGAAAGGATGATTCATAACTGCAATCAACTAAAAATAATATCGATAGTTTTATTTAAATAAAAAATGTCTCATCTGGAAGTCTCATCTGAAAAATAAAAGTATATCATTGAATGAAATATTTAAAATAGGCAGCAGGCTTTACCTTAACTAACAATAGTGTAATTAGCTTTGTATGAAAAGAAATAAGAATTGTGGGGACAATTTAATTAACATTGATAAACTTTCTACAATTTATCGAGCAATTCGTTATTACAATAACTCATAACCGTGAAGAAAGTCCACATAAACTTTAAATTGTTTATTCAGGCGTTTAAATTAAAGACTTCTTACTATTATGTCCCATGTCAGCATTTCTTTAACATGTGTTTCCTACCAATGGTGCACTGTCAAGTTCAGCTTCAGATATCTTCCCATCACCTGTTAAATAAATAATTATAATAATCAAATACTCTCAAGACTTTGCCTGTATAATTTTAGTTGCATCACTTTCGCTTAATGACCAGCAAACATCCTTGTGCTGGCCAGAAAGCAGTAACAACATAAAAAAACAACAGGACATGGGAAAGATATATATTAGTGGGCTTTGCTACTGCTATAGGTTGCAATAATTGGTCCGACAAACAAATAAGTAAACCTTATATTTTTTTCATGACTTTAGGAAAGATACTGTATTGTCCGATCATTTCGTCAGTGTTGACTGGCGCAAGATGGATTATAAAAAGAATCACTGGTTGAGTGAATGGTTGTTTAGTGTCCAGTGATCAGTATTTCAGCTAAAACTGGAAACACGTTAATTAACAACTAATTAATGTTTAAAATGAGAGCCCACAATAACATCTACATTTTGACTGCCACTTACACAGCTTGGAAAGCTAAAACGGAACAATAATCTATGCCTTTAGCAGCGGGTATAATGTGTCTAATATGTTTAGATATCTACAAATTGTGTCTTTATCGTGTGGAATTATAACCAGACAATTCCACAACGAGAGATCAAACACATGGTACCTTTCTACTCAGTTCTTTGCGTTGAGCCCTGGAAAGTCATATGTAACATTTATGACTAATTTACAACCTCTAAAATGCCTGTTAAATGCTTATATGAACCAACCACTTAGCTCTTTGATGAAATAAGTTAATTACAGTAATGTAAGACGTTAACTATTGTCAAATACATTCTTGTATTTTCGTAATGATGATACTTGCCATCCGTGTCCACTTTGGCAAACACATCTACTGTGTTCTTATCAGTGGCAGACGCCTTTCCTGCAGATGCCAACTCAGACAGGGATATGCTACCGTCGTTGTCAGTATCCCAGGATTCAAATTGACACGGTAAACCATCGACATTACTCTGTAAACGACAATATAATATAAATTATGTAAATTAAAATATCGATATATTACGACACTTCATTAGAACTTGTTTTACCATTAACCTAAATGCAAAGTTTAGGTTTTGTATTAGTCTTTCGTTGTTGTGTTTAATATCACCGCCGGGGAGATCGGCCATATATTTGTATTCATATTTTTTGCTAAGGATGGATAGAGAATACATTTCTCAATATACTGTTACCATAAAAGAAAAGAATGAAGTAAATCATTCAAGTTGAATGAAAAAATAATGTCAAATATCATGCTAGACTACCAAAATCTTGTGTGATGTCAGTTTTTCACCTAATAATAAAATATTCTTGGTATTCTATTTTACGGAACAAAATAATATATGGAGAAAATTTAGGTGATAATGCTGTCGATTAAAGTAGCTTTAAAACTACCTAAAACAAGAATAGACGGATATTTTATATACAGTTTGGTGCAGTCCTAACATAACATGCTAGTTAACTTGTAAAGCAGAGATTCTGACTGCTTTAAGTAATATTTACATGATGAATATATGACAAAATCGCGTGTATTTTATATTTTAGACTTATTAAGAAATCGGTAATTGTAATTAGTTCCGACTGTAGAACATAACTTAAATACACATGGTGTGTCTTTATTTCGATCGGACATCTGAGGTGCTTCGTACCGCAGGACTTTATATTCACTCCACAAACCAAAGGAAAAACAATCAAAATGCTTCCCTGATCCTCTACACCTTAAAGATATTTTTGTCAAAGAACAAAAACATAACCTATGCAAATAAGATATAAACATGCTTCAAAATGTGTCCAGTTATCATATTATTACATCAGACACACACGTGCAGAATAAGACTGCGGCGAATTGATGATCTGCACCGGATTTGATATAACGTTTTGGAATTTTGGTAATAAAAGCTCTACAACATCTTAATCATTTGGATTTTTACATATTGTTTGGGTTTGAGCGCCACTGATGAGTCTTGATTAGACGAAACGCGCGTCTGGCGAAGAAAAATTTTTTTGTTAACCTTGGTATCTTTGACGACATTTTATTATATTAACTTTTAAAAGTATTCTTAATTGAAAGAATATAAATACTTGCATTACGTTTTTTCCTTGCTGCCCAGTTGCACTGATCGCAATCAGTACTACAAACTGGGTCACACGACCTACATTCTTGACAATCAGTCGAACAGAGGATTGGGCAATTTCCTGTCACACGATTGCGTACATTATTGTTCAAACCAAATCCAGTTCGCCCCAATGTACCACCAAACCTCGCAGCAGTGTCCAAAGCATCTATAAATGTAGAGCCGATATTTCTTGACCCCTGAGTGCCGGTTTTCCGCCCAACATTCACTCTATTGTATCCCTTGTTGGAGCCGGTTTTTCCACCAGCATTGACTCCATAGTTCTTGTTTCCTTTAGTCTCGCCATCACCGACACATAACAACAATACAACAAACAATATTATGAATCGTACTTTCATCGTAATATTTCTGAAATAGAACAATAATATACTGTATTACAAAGTAAAATGAGGAACACAAAACACAAATAATTATTATTTGCGCTTCCGTGGTACTGTTTCTGCAATATAAGAATATTATACTATGTTAGATATAAAATGATGAGGATACAATAAACTGCAATATCAATGCTGCTTCTATTATAATATTTTTGCAATTTAACCATACTATATTATGTAACGTTTTAACTATACTATATTATGTAACGTTTTAACGTTTTAACGACAAATGTTGACAACACACAGAATTATCATTGCACTTTCACTGTTATATTTACCCAAAATATCAATTCTCTGCTAAATTACATTGTCAAATGACCAATTAATAACACCAGCAGTACTATGGCACTTTAATTGTGACAATTCTGCATCAGAAATATAATATACTACATAGACAAATTAGCAATACCCCAAAAAACTGAATAACTTTTTTTTAGCTACAAACTGTTTTATATTCAAGTTAAAACTCGCTTTTGTTCTCTAATACATTTATTATGCACAAATACTATTGCCGTCAAATCAAAGAATATATCAAATAAATATATACATTAACTAGGTTAACTACACTATATAATAAAATGACAAATACACACATACCAGAACTGAAATACTTACCACTGACAACAAACGGTTTCTTACTCGAGTAACTTTAAACTGGCTTTTATACCCTTATACATTTCTCATGCGCAAATATTCTTGGCGGCAAATAAAAAAATATTTCGGACGAGGAAATTATGCAATCGTGACAGGATTTCATTTTACCAATATCATTTCCTATATAATGACAAAACGTTTTTTTCTGCTTTAGAACATATAATTAATCATTCCGTAAAGTAAATTCTGAGAAAATTGACATAATGTGGGCATTGTGACGATATTTGCCATACATATACTTTGTTAAATTGAAAAAAAATATAATAAAAGTATCATGGTAATAAAATGTACATATTCATACTATTCCTGTAAGCACTGAAGTGCGACTAATTTGGTGATAACTGATAATTGATTTGCCGGTATCAGTTGGTGATTTGATGGTCGGCCATTGATTTTATTGGCGACGCATTAAAGTGCTATGGCAAACCCATCGGTCATCAAACATCATTGATAGCTCTGTTTGTTGTATGTTCCTAATTTTATGTCTAACATGGTATATAAGATATTATTACTGGACACATTTAAAAGCATGTTGATATCTATGTTACATAGGTTATTCTACGTTCGTTTGTTCTTTGGCATATTTTGAATGTGTAGGTGACCAGAGAAGCATTTTAATTTGTTTCCTTAGGTAAAGCCCTGCGGTACCTAGGATTTCCGATCAAAATAACAAAAACACACAAGTCCTGCAGTTTCAGTTACCAAATTCTGAGCAAATTCTTAAATGTTTTGATACATGGATGAGCTCATTTTGTGTGTTTGATGGTAAGATAATATTATTTCCTGATGCATTTGAAGTTTAAGTTTATATCTATGTTACAGAATTTATTCTGTAATCCTTTTTTCTTTGGCAGCAAGAAATATTTTGTAGGTGTAGCGGACCAGAGAAGCATTTCATTTTTTGTTTACATTTGGTGACCATATTTAATTAATAGTTCTCTGGTAATAAGCATCTCGGATTTTTTATCGAAATAAAATAAACACATTTTGTATATACTTATATCTAAGAAACATTCGCATGCGACGATGTCCTGCAAGTGGAGTTTGAATTTCCGATTTCTAAATTATGTCTGAAATTTTAAAATACACGGATAAACTCTTTTAACTTTTGGTTTTAAATCTACTGAATCAAATATATATGTAATAATATGCGGAAACATGTATCGGACAGTCAATATCTTCCGCGTTTTTATGCACAAGTAATCTTTTTCATACATTTGTCATATAAAATATTGTGTCATATTATAAATCCAATATTCTTGAAAGTTAATGTTCACGTGGTTAAATTTATGACAATTACAATAACATTTATGTTTTGCACCGTACCTAAACCGGTAAATCTATTTTAGTATCTCATTTCATGCATTAATAAATTGTTTGTTTACTTGTTTCCGAGTTTAGGTCAAATAATGGTCAAAGGACACTAAACAACTATTAATACAAACAGTCTTTTTTTAACCATCTTGCGCCAGTCAACAGTGACGAAATGATGGGACAATTTTGTATCATTCCTAAAGACATAATACAAATATAAGGTTTACTTACCTTATGTCGGACCAATTATTGTAACCTGTAGCTGTAACAACGTCTACTAATATATCTTTCCCATAGCCTGTTGTTTTCTTGGTGTTTTTACTGCTTCATGTCCAGCACAATAGCTAATCGCTGGGCATTAAACGAAGAAGGTGCAACTAAGAAAGATCTAGTGCAACGCCTGTCTTATTATTTAAAAGATGATTCATTTATCAGGTCATGGGAAGATATCTAAAGCTGCACTTGACAGTGCACCTTAGGTAAGAAAAACATGTTAAAGATTTCCTGAAATAAGATTATTGTAATTAGATTTTTTATAGTTTAGACGCTTGAATAAACAACTTAAGTTTATATAGACTTTAATATACTTACATCACTGTTTCAAATTATTTTCGTAACGATTTACTTCGTTTCTAGACAGTGTAAAAATGTTAATTCAATTGACCATACAATTCTTATTTCTTTTCATACCAGGCAGATAATATTTCTGTTAAATGTTAATCCTCGTGACTTTTTTAAATATAATATTTGATGATATTCTTTTATTTTGTCAGATGAGACTTCTAGATGAGACATTATATTTCCGTTACATAAAAATATCAATATTAAATTTACTTGTTGGTTTAATTGTGAATTTTCCTATCTTATGTTTTTTTTTCCCGCAAACCTCAAAACTGTCTGCTCACATATTTTATTCATTTATTCATCAAACTAATCAATAAATAAATCAACGAGTAAAACAAAGGTATCTGCCTCATGTCGAGTCAAAAGCAACAGCAACGCACTGTTTTCATTGAATAATCTGAGATTCGGTGACTATGTTGGTCGCATCTACCCCACTGAACTTCAGCTGAATCAACAGCTAGATCTACCTCATACTTTGACCTGATAAAGTAATTGACTGAAAAAGGTATGTTGAGAGCGAAAATCTACTATATAACTTTCATATTGCGAGTTTTTTATTTTTGTGTGGCAACGCAACATCCCAGCATCACCTGCATATGGAGTATATATTTCCTATTGATCAGGTATTAATGAGTCTGTATTTTCTATCCAGATTGTCTTGATAAAGGATGTCTGTTGACAGAAAAAAACTACTCAGCACGTAAACAGTGGAAAAATTGAAACCACCATGACTTAACCGTTGCGGAATATCAGTGATACAAATGACCATTGATTCGTCCCGCTTGACGTAGTCATAACAGTCGATCCTTCTTACTGAATTATGAGTACCCCAGGATAACTACATGTACCTGATTTTAATCCTTAGTGATAAGACGAGTGTCACGCATAGAGCAGAAGTTTCTTACTCTTCATGAACACGTCGATTCACGCCTGGTTTTTCGTGGGGTTCTCGTTACTCAAGTTTGGTTTTTCTGTTGTGTGTTTTGTTGTTGTCCCCTATTTTGCTTTGTCTGTCTTTGATATATCGTTTTGTGAATACTCTTCGGTATCTACGATCTTTTTGTCATATGGCAGCTAACAGTGACAATATTAAACACATATCATATACAAAAATGAAAGGTTATTCCATGACAAAATTAGGAAAAAATAAAACGTAAAAGAATTCGCATGAAGAAAACAAGAGAACATTGGAACGTGTCTATTTAGAGTTTCTGTGCTACGCATGTTGTAATTTGAACTTTGTAGTCACGCGTTAACAGCAGTATATTACCTGCAATTATGTTTGGAAAATTAATAAATCATGTCCCGTCACAAAAACTGAAAGCGCTACGCTTTCAGTCGTCGTATAGTCATTGGATAGGAGTCTCAGCGGAAAAATATTTTTTGTAATTTAAAACCACTAGCTAGAATTAGTAGACCATACTTGAGGATAATTGTTCCTCATCATTCAATGATAATATTCATTTCTAGTTGACAATGATACCATGGAATCCATTGTCCCTGATCAAATTCGATTCCGCTTGATTTGCAGTAAATAGTGTAACACAATGGCTTCTGGATATACAAGTGCTTTTCGTGTTTTACATCCACGTCTTGTGAAAAGTCAATTTTTCCATCATTTTGTGAATCTCATGCATACCAATTGTTTTGATGAAATACTAGTTTTCAGTAGTTTGCTTATTTCAGTTTTCAGTTTTCCATATTGACAAGATTATTTTGATTTCAATATGCCATCACCATCTTTGTTATGTTTACGAATGTAAGTAAATAAGGTATGTATGTGACATAACGTGACCTTAGTGTATTTGTCAACATGGCGTTTACTACGAACGCAGGGGTAGGAATACCTACTCGTTTGTAAGTGGAAGTTTACATATTTTGTTAATTAAAAGATTATGGGAATGAATTAAAACCTTGATGGAACATATTGAAGTTCCGTAAAAATAATATGTTTTCAGTAAGATATTTTATTTTTACTATCGGGAACTTTTTTATAACTCAATGGAAACATTGTTATTTCGTCCGATGGTTTTCCTGTCGAATTGGCTGCATCCCCGTTTATTCACCAACGATCTCTGGAAATATACAAGTAGATTTTTCAGATTGCCCGACGTCCTTTAGCAAATTGACTAAATTAAACGGTTATAGAAATAAATTAAAAACTTTTGATGGAAAGTTTTGAAGTTCCTTAAAGATAATATTTTTTCAGTAAGATATTTTATTTTTACTATCGGGGACCTTTTTGTGACCCATTGGAAACATTGATCTCTCACCCGATTGTTGTCCCGGCGAATAGGCTGAATACCCTATCTCTAGCACTATAAAAGTAGATTTCTCAGATTGCCCGATGTCCTTTTGAAAGTTTTGTCTTAGCTGCCTATCACCGGAAACAGAGTTTTGGTTAATTTACGTGGATGTTTTGGATATTATCATATGATTTAAAGTTTTTTTAGAGCATAGTCAAAATTGCTACACAGATTTATGGACTTTCACTGAATTCTAAATCTGAATTCAGATTTTGGTCAGTGCTAAATCGTAAATCAATTTAATCTTATTCTTTACTTATTGTTCGGTCGGTTTTCTTTGCTACTTTCTTATTAATAGTTTTCTATTTATTCAGAATTTTGGTAAATTTGTCAAAACATGGAAGAAAAATAAATTTATATTCCCCCTGCCCTTGTTTTGCTAGTAAACAGAGTAATATGGTAAGATTTTTCTTATTAGGATAAAATTTAGTTTGTTTTGCCATTTATTAACCCCCAACCTTCTAACTAATGTTATCAAATTAAGTATGGTTAAATTAAAATATACTACCAGGTAATTGTTTATCAGTTTTTACATTGAGAAGAAGTCTTAGTAAATAAACAATTATAATAAATACGTATTTAAATAAGATACATAATAAACACTATAAGGTAGAATATGGTAGTTGGTTGAACACCGTGACAAAAACTAAATCTTTGTTAAGCTGAGAAGGCGGTGGTGGTTTCCTTGGATTGCACTTCTTGAGTGTTGTTGACAGCTTTGGTCATAGAGAGTTTGTCCTGTTTGGAAAACCTTCTGTAAACGATACTACCGCAGTTTTGTATTTGAACACTGGTTGTATTTTCTAAAGCCTCGCTTCTTAAATGCCTGTTTTTTGGTAGTTGACAGTTATTTAGTGCTAGTTGTAATGTTCACACTTTATTCTTGATATGAACCCCTTTGTAATAATAAATAAAATTTTTAAAATATACAAGACTGGTCAACTAATTTGATGGCGATTTCATATCTATGCTCTAGATTACTTTTCTAAGTTTACTGTGTACCTAATACAGGTGGTGTCAGCTTAAATCATAAAAGTTATATTAAATTAGACCTCACAAATCAATTAGACACCAAAAGACTAATCTAAAAAAATGACCAAAAAATAATAGAAGGAAACGAATAAACTTCTGGCTTAAAAAAGGACCATGTAGCTCTGGTTTAAAGGATTCAAAACCCTCTGTTTTTAATGCCTTAAAACATAGACATGTATACATGCATCGTACCATTTGTTTTAATATTTAATGATTCAAACTTTAAAATATATGTAAACAGCAATACCTTACTTGGCATTTATGTTAATCAATTAATACAAGCTTATCTAATCATATGTTTTTGAAAATTAATTAAATTTTATTTAAAAAACTTGGCCACGGAACTTTTGAGGAATCATTACTTAGTTGTTTTGTTATCAAAGTGGATTTCCTCAAGTAGATTATATTCTTGCCACAAAACGTACATCTGTTAGCCGGGCATATTTCTTAATATGATAATGTTGTTGTGTTATTAACTTCGTACACTAGAACTTTGTTTCCTACAAAATTGTATTTATTGTTGGTATTCCATGGACAACAATGTTGGTGGATGCAATCTGATCTGTTACCTGTAAATTAAAAACACTAATTTGTATATAATAATTCGACCATGATGTTACTGAACAATAAAACCACCTGGTATTAGTTAACATTAATACCACAAAATATCTTCAAAGATAGCAAGACTATAAAATATGACTTTATACGCACGTGTCGTGAAGACTCAAAGGCGCTTAAGTTGGATTTTGGTAAAAATGCTTTTTAACATCCTAATTATTTGAGCTTATAATCTGTTTGATAAGTTATAGAGCCTTTATTACCAAAATCCTAAATGTAATACAAAATCCTTTTTTAATAGAAAACAGGAAAATCCATGGTCGGAGGTCGAAGTAAGGTCTTGGAGATACTTTGATAAAGGAATTATGCATCTGCAGACAATGTCTAACCACTGACTGGAATGCTATTACGTTACGTTGGTCTACTCTACATGTAACTTCGTCGTAATACGGAATAAACCGTAAAAGTACTACTAATTCAAATTTCATACTTATTTAGAACAATTCAGGTTAAATTAAGACCAAATTTTTAAAATTTGAAATGTTCGAATGTTGCTAGGACTTTTGCTAAAAGTCGAATCAATTAATGCTACCTTAATCAACAAGGGTGTAAAATTCGTTTTTTTTTCTAATCCTTGTTATGTTGCCAAAACTTCTACTAATTTACGTTAGAAGTTTTCTATCTGATTAGACTAATAAATTAAATAATTAAATGAGTAACAAAATTGTGATTTTCGTTTAATGCATTTTATTGTTGCCCCAATCAACCACTTGACATGTATTATATCAATTGGACTTTAGGGGGAGGATTATAGTACAAATTTTTTGTCATCACACAAATACTAGCTTGAATTTAACCAAACCTTAGACGTAGCATCAATGATCATTGGGACCTGTTATGCTTTTTGCCTCAGGCAAACACTATGTTGATTGGCTACCACTGCATACTTTATATCTTAGGCATTATGTGTTGATATTAATATGATATGCATGAAAACGTTTGTTGTCATCCGACTCTCAGTACTAATATATTTAAATCCTTTACAGGAAATGGTAATGGTGATATTGTTGTTAAAATATTTTAAAATATTTTAAATCTAATTTTTTACATCAATCAACACACATTCTTTTGCAAAACGTCGTTAGATATCTTTAATAATAAAGTAAGGATATAGCAGTGTACTACCGTTGCAATATGATAGTACATCTATCAAATTTAATGTCGCCTTTTTTATATAGTATTAGTCACCTCTAGAAAAAAAGATATTCAACATATATAGACGATTAAAATTTATAGCTTTCAAATTACAGTGTGTTAGCCATGTAGGAATATACAAGAACATCAACACAAAATTATTTTATTGACAAAATGGATGTAGTGTTGTACCCGTACATGCAATTTGTGTTTACTGTGAATGATATTTCACCAACAACAAGTAAGAGCAATTGAGTTGATTTAAGTGTTTCTAATTAGATATTTTATAATTAAAATAATATGAAATAGCTAACGCTTGTACATTTAGATTTCGTATGTTTGTTAAGCCTTCCAAATTGTTCAATTAATTGTTTTAACCACTGTTGTTATGAATAATTGTTTGCTAGGCATCTATGACTAAATCACGTTAGGCCCGACTATTCAAACTACTTTAATTTTATTTAATCACTTTAATTTAATTCTTCCCAAAACACCATGACGAGCAAGAAATAAACGTGTAGACGTTTGGAATGCATAAACCAGTTAATAAACAAATAGGAATCTGTTTAACTATACTGGATGTGCTACTTGCGTTTACCTTTAAAGGTACCAGATAACGCAAACAAATCATTCTTAAATCAAGTGAAGGTTCCCGTAATATATTATTATCGTCCTAATAAGCACATTAAATGCCACTGAATGCTACACTTCTGCATGTGTTGCAACTGTTAAATAAAAATGAACGTTTCTAGTTATAAAGAGGTTAAAAAATTGCTTGCGATTAAATGCTTCTAACATTTAACAAAATTATCCTATTGCGATTCCAATATTTATTTCTTTTTCGTTTTTTATTCCCTTTAAAAAGTAATTAGAAATTAGAGTGTATATCATGTTAGAGGTAGCTGATTTTTACTTGTGATGAGCTACTTCTCAAACATTTAAAAATAATACTAGTATTTTCTTTCCTTTTGTGTTTGATGCATATGAAGAGCGAATTTCAAAATTAGCTGTTATCTGTCAAATTATAAGCATCATGTATGATGAAGGTGAAGTACTATTAACATTTAAAAAGAATACCAGAATGTTAATCCAATGTTTGTGATGCCTTTAAAACAAGAATTTCAAAATCAGCTTTATGTTAAATGATAATTATCATGTTAGAGGTAGCTGATCATTACTTGAGATGAACTACTTCTAACGTTTAAAAAAATACCATACTGCTAATCGAATATTATTTTGCCTTTTGTGTTTTATGCCTTTGAAACAAGAATTTGCAAATTACATGTTATCTGTTAAACAATAACTAGACTGTTTATTATGTTAAAGGTAGCTGGTCATTGCTTGCGATGAACTACTTCTAACATTTTAAAATTTTGAATATTATAATTCTATTTCAGTACTTTAAACATTACAAAAAAACATTCTAATGCTATTCCAACACTTTTTCCTTTTGTGTTTGCTGTCCTTAAAACACGAACTTCCAAAACTGCTGTTATTGTTAAGTAATAATTATAGTGCATATTTAGTTAGAGGTAGCCGATAATTGCTTGCGATGAACTACTTCTAACATTTTAAAATTTTGAATATTATAATTCTATTTCAGTATTTCTTTTTTTATTTTTGTTTGATGGCATTGAAAACTAGTGTGTATAACATAGATGTTTTGCGTGTGTATGTACAAATTGTCTTGTTTAATTCTTAGAAATGGAGGTTATATTAGATGAAGCACAAAACACATATTCCAGTGGAGATGTAGAATTGCCACTTGACGAAAGGAGTGGCGAGTCATTCATGCACGATTCACCAATTAGTTCGTGCATTCCACCACCAAATCCAGCTGTATCAAAAACTTGAAGGGGATCTTAATATGCCAACAGAATGTTGTCCTCCACCTCCTTCTCAGATCTTATATGATGTAAAAACACATTGGCGATGCTTTTATTGTGATAAAATATTATCAAAAAAAGACACGCAAGATGAAGTCATATTAATGCAGTACATCGCCGTATAAACAAACTTCCTCAGCGCATCAGCAACAACAACGATATCCAACCTCCACCATGAAGAGTATGTCGGCCAAGAATATTGAATATCGAGTGATTGATTGATTGATTAATGGTGTTTAACGCCCGAGCAGCAATGTTTCAGCTATATTCAGGCGATGAACATGAAATGAATGATAAAATGAACATGAAATGATGATGAATGAAAATGGGATGGGACACAAGGAAAAAAGGGGTAACGGATTTTAGATTGCCATTGGCAAATGGGAGGATGGATAGGGTCGGGCAATTTAGCCTCTTGTAGCGGGATCGAAATCCCTTCTCATAGCGAATACTACAGCAGCGTTCTTAAACGTGCGAGGAACGTGGCATTTTTCCCAACACGGTGCAATAATATGGTTTGCGGTCAGGTTTTGCGTATAATGGTCTGACAACCCCAGCATGCCCGAGGTACCCCATTCAACCACCTGGGGCACACATCCCAGTCGGTCTTTAGGCAAACCGACCTGACACGCCTTTTACGACAAGCTAGCGCAACTGCGGTCTATTCTTTTAGCCACCCGGATCCCGCACGGGGCTGAATATCGAGTGTACAATATGCACAGAAATACTTTCAAAAACAAGATTGACTGAACACTATTTACGGAAGCACAACAGTACTGTGCCAGATACAGAAAATGGTAACAGGGGCAAACAAAAATCGCACAAAGGCACATCTAAGGGGTTATTCTTTGCAACAAGGAAATACCATCTGAAACATTACACGCGTAGGGTATTGGAAGAGCGTATTCCTCTACGCACTGTACGAATTAAGCGTATGGTAAGATTTCGTCGAAAAACTATTTGTTTGGTATGTAATACACGATGCACGTCTCACGCTGCACTACGAGCACAGTATAGGCGTCAACATAAAGCTTCTTCTGGTCCTCCCGTTGTCTCCAAATTACAAACTAACATTCGCCCCGTGCGATATCCGGTGGCTAAAAGAATAGACCGCAGTCGCGCTAGCTTGTCGTAAAAGGCGACTAAATAGCGCCCAGTACCCTGACCGGCGTGTCAGGTCGGTTTGCCTAAAGACCGACTGGGATGTGTGCCCCAGGTGGTTGAATGGGGTACCCCTGGTAAGCTGGGGTTGTCAGGCCATAATACGGAAAACCTGACCGTAAACCATATTAGTGCACCGTGTTGGAAAAAATGCCACGTTCCTCACACGTTAAAGAACGCTGCTGTATTATTCGCGATGAGTAGGGATTTCGATTCCGCTACAGGAGGCTAAATTTCCCGACCCTATCCATCCTCCCATTTGCCAGTGGCAATCTAAAATCCGTTACCCCTATTTTCCTTGTGTCCCATCCCATTTTCATTCATCATCATTTCATGTTCATTTTATCATCCATTTCATATTCATCGCCTGAATATATCTGAAATATTGCTGCTCGGGCGTTAAACACCATTAATCAATCAATCAATCAATCAAACTAACAGTCTCTTATTGTAAAATACGACCAAGGTTATCCAGCACCACATGCACATTCAGTACAATCGAAAAATGAAATTGTCAATGAAGATGATAATGTTTCAGAATGGAACATACAGATGCGGTCGCGTACTGTAATTATCAAGCAATATGCTGCTGGCAATGAAAAAGGTATTGGCAATTATCATCATTGTCACTTTTTTTTAAAACTGCTAATGTGAACACGAAAGTACATGCGCAGGTTTGAGCAACTGTGTTCGACATTAGAAAAATATTATCGTACACTTACATTTTACTTGCCATTGCACAAGTGTATTGAATAAATAAGTTAATAATGTTGATGTTATCGTAACTTTTGCAGAATGTTAGACGGATATAAATCTGTGAGTCGTCTACGTACATTTCATTAATGGCTTGCGTCTTAAGATAATGTGTTTCTTGATCAAAAGTTACACAATGAATATACGAAGACTACTTGCGGGTTTACATGATTACCGCCATAAATGCTGTTTTTTGTCTTTTTAAACGGATGGATTTATCCACAATTTAAATCAGGAAAATATTTAGATGTAAAACAAAAATATATAAAAAAAAGGAAAGACGTAGTCAAGTCAAATACAATCAAAGGAACAATCGCGAGCAACAAACACAGAAAACACAATTCAAGCAAAAGGCATTACACTTTAAACAGCTGCTCTTTGTAAACTCGGAATGAGCAGCAATTATTTATGATTTCTATGTGGCATCCGACTTTCTACTTAAAGCGCCGTCCAATTATTATTTAAGAAAGTAAAGGGAACATACATAATTACGAAAGTGCAAAAATGTGGGATATAGGCCTCCTTAAAAGTGGTTACAATACAACATACATTATGCAGAAAATCCATAAAAAGGGCATGTCAAATATTAGTGATATCATTAGATTTAGTAAGCAGCATACATTTATCTTAAAACTGAAGTTTTTTTGTAGGCATATATATGTAATTATGGTAATAATCAACACTTTAAACAAATAATTCCGAACGACCATGTGATAAATTTGTAAATACTTACTGGAACTTTATATTGTGTACTACCATTTGATCTTTCAGAAACACACACAGTCTGAAGGAAGAAATATTTACACATATTTACAAATTATTATATTCTGGTATATCCAACAACGTAAACAAATTACCGCCATTTTTTTTAAAGATAAAAGACGTTTCTTGTTGAGTCTTATATTATTGCACATCCTGTATGCAAATTAGAACTGATAACATTCTCAATAATATTTGTGATAAAATATTGACGGATTAAAAAATTTAACAATAATCACCATTTTCTCATTGTTGCAGTCCGAAAGGAATTACAAATTTTAAAAACACCATAGTGTTAGATTTTGTAGCAGTTGTATTTGTAGCATAAGTTATATTTCCTTTTGGTCTTTCAGGAAAACACACAGTCTACAATAAAACAAAGTTACATATAGCAGCAAGTTATCTTGTTATAATTGCCCTACAATTTAAACCAGTTACCACCAGTAGGATTTAATCAGTTCAATTTGCGTGGCTACCATATTGCATTCACTTGCTTAGTAGAATAAACTATTTCTACACTTTAATTTTTATGTAAACGTTAATTATCGTGACTTGCATGAGCAACTAAAGCTCCATGGATTTCAAAGGTTACCATTATTATCTTACCACGATTGATGCAGTGTCAGAACCTGTCACAGTTTCCGTACTCTACAACGAAAAACAATTCAAAAGGTTTTTTGTCAATTGTACCAAAGTTATCTATGACTTCTGTGATGAACTTTGTACATGGCCCTTTTTAGGGCAATTCAAAGCAGTGTAGTAATAAGATGTTTTGTATGTTTTGTGTTTTCGGCTTTTTTCGAAGAGGGTATATACTACTTTCGTCCACTGTTCAGCTATATCAAGTTGTTAACGTTTTAATGCGAAGATCTGTAAATCCTTTGCAATTATTGTTAACATCGGATAGGCCTCACAACACACTATTTTATTGCTAAGAAAGATTGTAGATAACTATAAAAAATGCCTTAGTTGTTCGAGTATTGCAATGGATACAAACACAAATTCTCTTATTGTCTGCATCAAATGATTTAAATTGATTTACATTTCTACAAAAACCTTGTGTAGTACTTTAAACTCGTTTAAACACATTTAATATGCTAAATTTTGGCTATGCTAATTATTTCTGCTATGAAATCAATTATATTATACAATCACTTTGATATATCTCTTAAAAACATAAAAACATAAATATCGTATTGGGCGAGATCAATGATAAATCACAATACGAATGAAACAAACACCTATCTAGTTGAGTTGGCGCTCCGGCAGCATCAGCAGTCTTTAATTAAACATAAGAATTAAATGAACATTGAAATAGCTACAAAAGTCCCATCCATAGATTTTCCGTGTATGCTTATATATAATTCAAATATAATTCATGAATTGAAAGATACGACAACAAGATTCACTTGCATAAATTATGTTATACCTTTGAACTTTTTATGTCACACCGTACTAAATTAATGACCTTTTTTATTGTTTGTTTTGTACATTTTGCAAAACTTTGATAACAAAATTTGCATCTGTATGTTTAAACATAATTCATAGTCAAAAACAAAGACAAAAAAATGTGAAACTGTACCTTTATACCTCAAAAAGATTTTAACATAGATCACCTTAAAACGAGATTTAATATTGTAACATTCCCTTATGTAAACACATACGGAGGAGAAATACTCAAAACAATTCCAAGTACATAGTAAGAATAAAACCAGATAATTGTTGCTTTGACCTATAAGAAGATATATGCAATATATATAGTGGAATATAAAGGTTGAAACGATAAGTTATTTCTTAAATCATGCACTAGTAATCAACATTTTAACCTGTAATGATTGTTCAGACGATCAAGGACCGAGTGACGTTGAGCTGTCATACTGCTCTTATCGTAGTATCGATCTGCCGTTTCAATGTTATGAGCCATATGCTTGGCCAGCGCATTTTGCTCTTTATCAGAAGATCATATTTCTCTTAGACTAGAAACTGATAGTTTTCTGTTCAGAGATGCTGTAAATTTTGGCAAGTTGTACCCGTTTTGAATTCCAAATGATTGCCACTCTTTATTGATCAGTTTTGACATTGCCTACAAATTGAAGTCAAATATAAGTAGTAAAATATATCGAGGACAAAATTAGTCCAATCGAATTGCAGCAGTTGTGCTAATACTCAAACAATTCAAAGCAAAATTATTAAGACGGTATAGCGCTATATCAATATTTAAAATGTTACGCCAAATCCAGAAAATATCTTTATAAGAATGCTAAAAAATAAATTTTAAAATGGCTAAATCGATTAATAAAACAAATTATGCTATTAGAGAAAATGCTTGTTTCATGACATTTACAATTACTATCATATGCATCGATCAAATGGTTGTAAAGCAAAGATACAACAAACAACACAAATAAATGAATTATATAGAAACCTATTGTTCTAAACTATGCATTTGGTTTCGTTGCCAGAATATGCATACAAAAGAGCTTACTTGGACATTGTTCGTTTGTTCTTGGTAATGAAATATATACTAACAGATGGTGCAAGTTTGTATCCAGACTGGGACAGCATCAGATATGGTACGTCTGTAGTAATTAGGTGCCACATATATTTGGCGTATAGCTTCAAATCGTCTAAAATGAATGGGGCACTTCTTGCCTGATTTGGCCTCCTTGTGTTGGGCAACCTTAAACAAAAATATCAACAATTAAATATTCATATCCTGACATTAATGCTTGTCGAAAATTTTCTGTCCTTCAATGAAGACATTAACTGAATTAAACCTTTATAATAAGAAAGTTGAGAAGAATGAATTCGTTTTTTAGAATGAAAATCAAATTCATCAGATAAGTCAAATGCATTTTTCAGAACAATACTGTAACAAGAAAACTTGATATTATAACTGAACGATACTAGTTTCGACTTACATTTTTAATCTCACAGAAGACATTTGTCAATGTGATTAAATTTAAATGTATATTGTATACACGATACTAACAAACAACTCTGCAAATCAATCTTTTGCTTCAGTTTGAAGGACCATAGCTCGTGTCAAATGAGCAGCATCACCTGCTGCTTTTATAAGTAATATTTGTGTACACAGGCTATCACTAGAAATAAGACGATCAGTGATTTTAATTGTCCCGGTCTTTGCATACTCCAGAATTTTTTTATCCAGATTGTTCGGCTGCCACTTAGGTAAGCTTTAACCATCAATGGTTATAACCCACCTGTCCCATCATTATTTCCATCTATAGATCTATAATTGATTGAATGTTTTAATTTGTGTATATATAGACAACTTTTTTATGTAAATTAATATTGGTTGGTTCATGAATAGACTAAATTTATATAACGAAAGTAAACATGTGGGTGGACATGTATTATTTATCAGGGAAAAACTAAGAGGTATATCTTGAATATATGGTCACAGAAAACTAAATGTAATTATAAAAGAACCTGACAGATAATCAGTGAAAACACGCTTCAGTAATGAAGCTATACTAAATGTCACATCCCTTTGCTGTGGATTTTTTATAGATATTTTGATTATGCCATATTTTAAGAAAATCCAGTAGAAAATTGAGATGCGATAGCCTGTCCATAATAAGCCATATTTGTTTCTAAAGGGACTTTAAGTTGTTTACACAATTTCGTCCGCGAGACTCTTTCTGTCTTAACTGCAGAGGACATTAGCCAAAGGAATTCTAATAAACAACAATCGATTCCGTTGTAATTTAGGCCAAATTTTACTATGGGAAATCGTCCTATTAAAATGAAAAAAACCGCCTTATTTCAAAACGCTGAATATTTCGAGGAAATCTTTTTACAAAAGGAGAATAAGCTAAACCATACGCGGTAAGTAGTTTACATTTGTCACACAAAAACACCCTCACTAAAATACGTTCACTAGTAGTATGTATAGAAACTCTTGTGATAATATCAGAGTTGAAACAAATACCAAATAACCAATAAACATCATTAATCTGTTTTGATAGAAACTCAACGTTCAACATTTGTCCTTTCAATATCGGGTTTGAGGCTTTTTGTCATGTTCGTTATTAGTGGACGTAGGGTAACAACATCTGTAGCATCCTCACAAGTCAGGGTTTCTATGTACACTGTGTGTCCACGAAACCCTGACAAACTTAGCTAGGAAATTCCCGGGCTAGAACTCACCAATTTGATTGGCTACATCATACCTGAATGTAGCCAATGAAAAGCTCGCTTTCATTCACGACTTGGTTAAGGGATATCCAGATGTCGATTGTAAATAAACTAAACGAATGTGTTGCAAAAACCATATGAAAATCAGTGTATTTTGTACAGTGGTGTTAATAGTTTGTTATTACCGCGTTATTTATTAGTTGGGTTGCGTTTTCGTCCCACTCAAGAATGAGTAAGAATGACTACTGCCACACACTTGCTTCTTTCAAGCAATTTGATTAGTTGATATTTTGAAGGTTTGACGTCATATGAAAATCTTCTAGCCCGGGAATTTCCAAGCTACGTGGCTTCATGGACACATGTGGACACAGAAACCCTGACTTGTGAGGATGCATCTTTAGATGAAATGTTGATTTTTCTCAGCCATTTGATTGCTCCGGCAAGGAAATCTAGAAATTTAATCTGCAAGTATACCATCACAGTCTCTGGTTTCAATCTACAACTTAAAAAGACAAATATACAATTAGTGTAACAGTTTGTGATAAATTTCGTAACGCCAACAGCTATTTTTAGATTAAGGAAATGTCAATTCGTAAAAGCGAGATGGATTGTGTTTTTTTTAATAGTTTCTTTAGTACTAAGTACTTACTTATGCCTTCGTTTTATCCAAATTATGTCGTAGCTTTATTTTGTTTATACCTCCAAGGAACTTTATTACATCAAATAAAACTCTTTGAGGATTTAATAATTAAATCGAGTGAGAACGTATACTTTCCCGTATGTGACGTCATATAAAATGTGAGATATGTAATATGTGTGCCCGCATTGAATTTAATTTTGCAATAAGCATTTATACCTCAGTGTTTACACAAATCATCTAAAAACAAACACCAAAACTTTAGGAATAGTAGCTTGATAAAATAGAACCATCACAAAGTAGCAATCAATATATTTTACTATATTAACTGTATTTACAAAATCGTTTTGCTTTAATAAAGTTTACGCTTTATGATTTACAACATAAGTAAATGTATTCCAATTTATTAGACAATAAAAATTATAGAAGCGATATTTTTTATAAATTTTGGTATATTTGCCACGACCTCTTGCTGCTCAGAATCGAGTTTATTTCCCCGTCTTTTTTTCCTATCTCAGACAAATGTAGAATGTTTTTGTTTGAGAGTCCACTCAAGAACGTTCTTATAGCCGTTACGTGGCTTTGCGAAGTAGTATTGTTTAAACTGGCTCCGTTTGCGCGGTCTTGTAATGAGCTTCTGTAATGTTTTTATTTATTTATTGAGCTAATTGTTATCGTGAATAGACAAGTTCATTTAAATATACAAAATGACAAAATGACAGTTTTGATGCGTTAGTCGGATTACTGCATGAGAAAACATGCAATACATAATTTGTTATAAAAAACTATTGTACTATTTTAACTTATGTTTTAAAAATATAAGGAGCAATATAAGACACGCTTATACGCTTAACCTGTCGACGTACCTGATAAAATTCGTTCGGTGTATTTCGTATAATATGCGACGTCATATTCTTTACTTAGCTTTGCGAAATCATTAGTATCCAACATTCAATATTTACCCATATTCTTATAGAAATTTATCAAGTTCTTCACTTTCTGCTGTCTCGGATGTCCACGTGATGGCAGAACGTATAGCCGCCAAGTACTCAATTGTACCTCGGCCAAATTTATGAACCCTATATAAATGCAGGTCCATCCTTGTGGTGGCCGAATGACAGTTTTCTACCGGGCACCGTTTTCGGACTTCATCAATCCTTTTTGGTGTTTTCTTGTCAGGTTCAAACCCTAGGTGGACACTTTTGAGGTGTCTAGAAATATTTACTACTGAGGCGTTACAACCCGGGAAAGGACATTCTTTTCTTGGTCTTATCTGTAAATGTAAAATAAAAGAAAAACACAGTTTATTTGAATTGTGTTTACTTTAATAAGAAGCACTCAACTAAAACATTTCTCATTGTGTCTATTTGTCTATTGTCGTAAACAATGCAAAACAATTTTTAAAAAGTAGATATGGAAGGTTCCTTTTTAAATAATAACACTGTGGTTACATTTTTAATCGTGGCGTACCAATTTTTGTCGTTTTCGTTGGTGGGTACAAACCACGAAATTAGGAATCCAACGAATAATAATGACCTCTAGACAATCTATAATGACACAAGAGCCCACTATGGTACGGTTGTTTACATGGATTATGACGTCTGATTTAGATAGATATGACAATTTTGCATAATGAACAACTTTAGTGTGTTTATGACACTAAACAGAAATAAAATTAATAAAAATCATTGCTGTTATTGTTAATTGGGCAAACTCGTCAGTAATGAAAGTACTTCCTGTTGCGCCTTTTCGTTGTAAAGTGTTGGTGTAAACACAAATATTAAGGTAAATTTCTTAATTGAAATAAAGATCAATAAAGTAATCTATTAACACATTTTATACTGATTTCCATTGTTTAAAACCACTAATTATACTATCAAGTTTATTGTCAAACAAACAAACTTAATCTTTGCACCAAGGAATGCACGACGAATTAAAAGGAACTGTTTATTTATATTGATTTAAAAAGTGACATGTTTATTATAAATTATGTTTACGGTTACAAAACGACATCAGTTTAATCTTGGCAAGATATGTAGTTAGATGCACACTATCACGTGATATCGCGTGATTTTATTTAGGGCACTTTATACTCAACGCACTTTCTTTTAAAATTATGTACACGATATAAAATGGCATAAAGCTTGACCCCCTTCTGGACATATATGTTTAGTGTGAACTTTGCACCAAGGCACAAAAAAGAACAGGTTTCGTTTTGCATCGTCTTTCTTAAGCCGTCCTGTTTCATTTTAATGTCGCCGCTTTCCTCTAAAAGTACCGTAAATTTCTATTAATTCTCGTGATAAGCATTATAATTGTCACTTCCCGAGAGCGATTATATCTTGAAAATGACGTATAAGAAAATGTACAGACTAACACTGTATGTGTATACCAAAAATTTGCAAACAATTAACTCATCTTTTATTTTTTTATTTTTCCGATTTCGCAAACCACAAATTTAAGAATCACACGAAATGTCCTTTTTCATCTAACCACGAAAATTGATACCTAGGAAAATAAAGTCATCTAGTTCGCCATAAGAAAACCATTATAGATTGTTGGTTTGTTTGACTGGTGTTTAACGTCACCTTCAGCAATTTTTCAGCTATATCATTGCATACAATTTTTATAGGGGAGCCGGAGTACCCGGAGAAAACCCCCGACCTTCGGCGGTAAATCCATTATAGAGTATAAGTACTATATATATAAATATACCGAAGCAAATTATTGTACCTTTACTGTTAAACGTGTATTCAAAGGCAAGCGCATCTAAATATTATAATGTTTTACATTCGTTTTTTATAACGAGAAATTTAAAACAAACCAAAAATTTAGTAAAGAACATGTGTACATACTGTGTCCCCTTTTTGTGTTACAAATATGAGGGGCGACCTCTTTTTTTGTCAGACAATCTATTGCATATTCGTCAATACTGCCAGAAAGTCTTTGGCCTTATACTCCGATCCAGATGTTAAAACAATTTAAACTACACTACAGTAAATACATTAAATACTGTATATTAAATTAGGTCATTACAATTTAACATTATGCGTTTAGTCTTTATATAAAAATGTATATACAAGAATATGCTTATTATTTAATATCACAGATAGTACAATTGAACAGACTAGTGTACTCCCAATTATTTAACAAA
Organism: Limnoperna fortunei; assembly: GCA_944474755.1. Lineage (NCBI taxonomy): Eukaryota > Metazoa > Mollusca > Bivalvia > Mytilida > Modiolidae > Limnoperna > Limnoperna fortunei. The sequence goes on from OX104111.1 coordinate 8,705,782, forward strand.
AATGTAGATTAAAAATACAAATGCTTACAGTTGTATTCTTCCCCACTCACTTAATAAAATCTTTTGCACTTTAGGTTTCTTAAAGACATGTCATGTACTGATTTCTGCAACTGGAAATAATAATTTCGTTAGAGACATACGCACATACCACGATAATATTTGTAAATTGTGTTGGTCATTAAGGTCTTTCCCACTACAGTGGAAAGACCTTCTTACCTTTCTTATGATTATTATTAAGGTCTTTCCCACTACAGTGGGAAGACCTTCTTACCTTTCTTATGATTATTATTAAGGTCTTTCCCCTTTCCAAGGGAAATACCTTCTTGTCTTTTTTATGATTATTATTATTAAGGTCTTTCCCCCTTTCCAAGGGAAAGACCTTCTTGTCTTTCTTATGATTATTATTATTATTATTATTAAGGTCTTTCCCCCTTTCCAAGGGAAAACCTTCTTGTCTTTCTTATGATTATTAAGGTCTTTCCCACTACAGTGGAAAGACCTTCTTACCTTTCTTATGATTATTATTTTTTTTTTCCGCCATCATTTGCAAAAAAGAGTCGCGACATATCATTTTGATACTTGGTACAATTAATCGGTCATATTGTCAGATGACTCAGTTCACCCTGTGAAACCGATCTATTTTTAGTAACAGAGTTATCTGCCCCAACACCGTAAACCCTTGTTAGCAGATAAACTCAGAAACCGTAATCGATTCTTAAAATCTGAAGTGTAAAAAATGTCGCTGGACCTATAGCAATGATTTATCATGCAAACTTTTGTTTTCGAATTGACTTCCTGTTTACGTGTTTTTGACCTGAAAAATGTCGCAACGCGTCAAAATTTTTTTCTCAAAAACCTTAAGTCCTAGAGACTTGGGACCACCACCATTGATCCTAAGTGACATATGTTACATTAAAAAATGTCAAGGTCAAAGGTCAAAAGTCAAGGTCAAATGTCACCATAGGTCTTGTTAACACTATATCTCACAGACCATAAAATACTCCTCTCATTGAGACCTTCATTTGGTACATTGACCCAAAGGTGTACAATGAACCATTTTTGAGTTACTGCCCTTGACGCGTTTCGGTTAATCGGTTTTTTGGTTAAAACTTGAAAACGGTTAGAGATAATATAGGTTTAAAGTGATCAGTATGAAAAGAGCTTCAATTTGAGCCAAAGTCAAAGGTCATAGGTCAAGGTCATACCCTAGCAACAAGGTGACTGTTATAAAAAGTCCTTAGCAACCCTATATTTTTAGAATCAGAATGATGGACTGTACTGAAATATGTAATATCATGACCGGAAGTGCCATTTTGTCCCTAGCAACGGAATGAAGGTCCTTAACAACCATATATATTTTGGCTCGGGAGCAATTTCTATACTCAAATAACTCATTTTTATGACTGAAAGTGATATTTTGTGCTTAGCAAGACACAAAATCCAAAGCATCACATATATTTTCTCACTTTACAAGAACAGTGGGAAAGACCTTCTCATTTGTTCTCAGAACAAATGGCAGTTTAATTAAGGTCTTTCCCCTTTCCGAGGGAAAGACCTACTTGTATTTCTTATGATTATTATTTTTCTTCTTCCGCTGAGGTTTGCCAAAAAGTGTCGCGACATATCATTTCGATACTTGGTACTATTAATCGGTCATATCCAGAGATGACTTGGTTCACCCTGTGAAACCGATCTATTTTTAGTAACAGAGTTATCTGCCCCAACACCATAAACCCTTGTTAGCAGATAAACTAAGAAACCATAACCGATTCTCAAAATCTGAAGGAAGTGTACAAAATGTCGCTGGACTTATGGCGATGAGTTGTCATGCACATCTTTTTTTTCGAATCGACTTCCTGTTGACGCGTTTTTGACCTGAAAAATGTCGCAACGCGTCAAAATTTTTTTATTAAAAACCGTAAGTCCTAGAGACTTGGAACCACCACCATTGATCCTAAGTGACATATATTACATTTAAAAATGTCAAGGTCACAGGTCAAAAGTCAAGGTCAAAGGTCAACATAGGTCTTGTTAGCACTATATCTCACAAACCATAAAAGATAGAAGCAGACAAGAAAGGGGAAAATACTCCTCTTATTGAGACCGTCATTTGGTATATTTGACCCGAAGCTGTACGATGAACCATTTTCGAGTTACTGCCCTTGACGCGTTCCGGTAAATCGGTTTTTTGGTTAAAACTTGAAAACAGTTAGAGATAATATAGTAAACATACAGGTTTAAAGTGATCAGTAGGAAAAGAGCTTCAATTTGACCCAAGGTCAAAGGTCATAGGTCAAGGTCATACCATAGCAACAAGGTGACCATTATGAAAAGTCCTTAGCAACCATATATTTTTAGAATCAGAATGATGTACTTTACTGAAATATGTCATTTCATGACCGGAAGTGGTCTTTTGTCCCTAGCAACGGAATGAAAGTCCTAAACAACCATATTATTTTGGCTTGGGACCACTTTCTTTACTCAAATAACTAATTTTTATAACTGGAATTGACATTTTGTGCTATAGCAAGACACAAAATCCCATAGCATCAACTAACTTTTCTTACTTCAGAGGAACAGGGGGAAATACCTTCTCATTTGTTCTCAGAACAAATGAACTTTTTAATTAATGTTTTTCCCACTACAGTGGAAAGACCTTCTTACCTTTCTTATGATTATTATTATTATTATTAAGGTCTTTCCCACTACAGTGGAAAGACCTTCTTGTCTTTCTTATGATTATTATTATTATTATTATTATTATTATTTTTCTTCTTCCGCGGAGGTTTGCCAAAAAGTGTCTGGACGTATCAGTTCGATACTTGGTATCATCAATCAGTCATATCCGGAGATGACATGGCTCATGCTTTTAGACCGATCTATTTTTAGCAACAGATTTATCTGCACGAACACTAAAACCCTTGTTAGCAGATAAACTCAGAAACCGTAACCGATTCTTAAAATCTGAAGCATAAAAATGTTGCTGGAGCTATGGCGATGATTTGTCATGCTAATTTTTTTTTCCAATCGACTTCCTGTTTACGCGTTTTTGACCTGAAAAATTTTTACCTTGCATATATCTTAATATTATTGGCCAATGGGCCGTTTTAAGCCCACCGGGGTCTGTAACAAGTGTACGTGTTTGGTTTTGTTCTTGTGTACGGTTTGGTAATTTGGTTACCAAACACGTACACTTGATACAGACCGCGGTGGGCTTAAAACGGCCCATTGGCCAATAATATTAAGATATATGCAAGGTAAGTGTTAATTTATGATGCCAATGAATATAATAAAAAAAGGGCAATATATGGAAATGAAATCATGTCGATATTATTGTGAAAAATTGACGTTGAAGTCGAAAAGTTATGCGGAACGATGTAAACAAGTTGCATTATTTTTGTCATTTTTGAAAAGCCTGTTGGTATGCTATGTTGGAAATAGCTCTGTATCTGACACAAATTATGTCCTTAATAAAACCTTGCTAATTGACATTCATCGAGGTTGCAAGTTTTTAAGAAAATAGCATTTAAAGTGACCTACATGTTGTGTTGTCTTCACATCCACCAAAACCGGAAATAATACCAAACAACCGTTACCGTGACACTTTCCATACAGTGGTATGGCGATGATTTAACATGCAAACTTTTTTTTCTTAATCGACTTCCGGTTTACACGTTTTTGACCTGAAAAATGACGCAACGCGTCAAAATTTTTTTCGCAAAAACCGTAAGTCCTAGAGACTTGGGACCACCACCATTGATCCTAAGTGACATATGTTACATTTATAAATGTCAAGGTCAAAGGTCAAAAGTCAAGGTCAAAGGTCACCATAGGTCTTGTTAGCACTATATCTCACAAACCATAAAAGATCGAAGCACACAATAAATGGGAAAAATACTCCACTTATTGAGACCTTCATTTGGTACATTTGACCCAAAACTGTGCGATGAACCGTTTTCGAGTTACTGCCCTTCACGCGTTTCGGTTTATCGGTTTTTTGGTTAAAACTTGAAAACGGTTAGAGATAATATAGTAAACATATGGGTTTAAAGTGATCAGTATGAAAAGGGCTTCAATTTGAGCCAAAGGTCAAAGGTCATAGGTCAAGGTCATACCCTGGCAACAAGGTGACTGTTATATAAAGTCCTTAGCAACCATATATTTTTAGAGCCAGAATGATGTACTTTACTGAAATATTTCATTTCATGACCGGAAGTGGCCTTTTGTCCCTAGCAACCAAATGAAAGTTCTTAACAACCATATATATGTTGGGCCGGGAACACTTTCTTTATCCAAATAATTCATTTTTATGACTGGAAGTGACATTTTGTGTCTTGCTATAGAATCACCTAACTTTTCTAACTTAAGAGGAACAGTGGGAAAGACCTTCTCATTTGTTCTCAGAACAAATGGCAGTTTAATTATTATTTTTCTTCTTCCGCGGAGGTTTGCCAAAAAGTGTCTGGACGTATCATTTCGATACTTGGTAACATCAATCGGTCATATCCGGAAATGACATGGCTCATGCTTTTAGACCGATCTATTTTTAGTAATAGAGTTATCTGCCCGAATACGAAAACCCTTGTTAGCAGATAAACTCAGAAACCGTAACAGATTCTCAAAATCTGAAGTGTACAAAATGTCGCTGGTTCTATGGCGATGATTTGTCGTGCAAAAAAACATTCTTCGATCCACTTCCTGTTTACGCGATTTTGATGCAAAGTTTGTCGAAAACGTCAAAGTTGTCGGATTTACACAAAACTTGGTTTCCATGTAGATATGAGGGTCCTAATTACATGTATCGGATTAAAAAAAATTTTCGGTCTACCATTTTCAAAATGGCCGCCATTAAAATTTTGTTTTCAATATAACTAAAAAACCATAAAACATTGAAGCAGAGAATATATCAGAAAAATGTTCCTCTCATTGAGATCTACATTTGATATAAAGGTTCGAAAACTGTGTGACAAACCGTTTTAGAGGTTATGGCCCTTGACAGGTTTCGGCTAAATTTTGTTTTCGAAGTACCTCAAAAACCATAAAAAATTGAAGCAGACAATATATCAGAAAAATGTTTCTCTCATTGAGATCTACATTTGATATAAGGTTCGAAAACTGTGCGACAAACCGTTTTAAAGGTTATGGCCCTTGACAGGTTTCGGCTAAATTTTGTTTTCGAAATAACTCAAAAACCATAAAAAATTGAAGCAGATAATATATCAGAAAAATGTTCTTCTCATTGAGATCTACATATGATGTAAGGTTCGAAAACTGTGCGACAAACCGTTTTCGAGGTTATGGGCCTTGACACATTTCGGCTAAATTTTGTTTTCAATATAGCTCAAAAACCATAAAAAATTTAAGCAGACAATATATCAGAAAAATGTTCCTCTCGTTGAGATCTACATTTGATATAAATAGTTAAAAACTTTGCGACAAACCGTTTTCTAGGTTATGACCCTTGACAGGTTTCGGCTAGTGGTATTAAAGAAAGTTTGTGGTAGCCATGTTCTACATGTAGTTCATAATAAAGCCTTATGGGGGACCTAGTTGCACAATTGTTTATACCAGAAGAGTCCATTTGCTACAACTTAAAATACTTAGGGTTTATTTGAAAGAACATAGCGAAAATTAGTCCAATGTGGTACCTAGCACAAACACATAACATGACACTCCTTTTCTATTCTGTACAGATAATTAACAATATATTACATTAATGGATTAAAGTCTTCTTGGACATATCAAATTAAAATTCAGCATTGATGATTATTATTTACCTTGATAAAAAAAAATGTCAATGCACAGTCATTTTGAATGCATATACAGTTGTTTATACTTGTTAAATTGTTATAAATTTTCATTGAAAAGTATAGTGTGTAGTAATCTTTCCATTTTATTGTCTGGTAGGGCTTTGGATAATAGTTTAGAAAGAAGTTGTGTCTAGAAGACAACATTAATATTCATTGTTGTTTACAAAGTGAAAGAGGGTTACAAGAGAAATAAATAATTATAACACTAGATTTAGTGCATACAATTTGTATGTCCACCTGTAAATGGGCACTCAATTCAGCAAGCAATCTATACTATAATGCCATCAAATATTGGAATGGCCTGTCTGGTGGATATTAAGAAAATGAAAAGTTTACATGCATTTCAAGTTAGATTTTCTCCTTGGAAAAAATAAATTAGTAACTTTTCTTGCTATTAATATCATATAGTTAACTATACAATGGATAATTTTATACTTTTATATTTTAAATATTGTGCAAACCAGATTAACATTAATTTATACTGCCTCAACCTGTATGTTTATTTTAATATTTTTATTGTTTTATTTACTGAACAGTGTTTAGCTTCTATGACAACAACTACTCAGCTATATGTACAGATAAACAGATAAAGCTTCTATCATGTACTGTGAAGTAATATGTACTATCTATCCAGTTTAGATGCCCCCCCCCCCCCCAAACACACACACACACCATCCTTCTTGCAAACGGTTGATGCCGAAAATCTGGTGAGTTATTTTTCAAGTGTTCATATTCCTGTTTATTAATTTTAATTATTTGAAAAATTCCTTGGCTATATAATTTATTTTTGACAAAATACTCGTAGTCTTGTACAAAAGTTGTCCTTTTTACTTTTCTAGTATTTTGACGTATCCACTCCGTATACATTCCGATGTTAATTCGACGTCATCTTTACGTTTGAATGTAGATGTTGACGTCATGACAATATGAATAAAATAATACGTGACATGTTCGATCGAAAAGTGCGGTGGCTTGTGAATAATAAAATATCGTTGTATATACATATAAAGATTTCTCGTGGTCTAGATATTCAAATAAATAGCGCAACAAGAACGAAAACGTACCTTAAATTGGTTTTATCAATGAAATGTTGTGTAATATATTCAAATCGTGGTAATATTTGTGTTAACAAAACAAATAATTTGTTTATTAGATAAGATATTGGCTTGTTGGGGCACTAAGTTAACAGATAACAATTATTTACAAGTGAGGACAGTTTCATTGTCCTTTATAATTGACCGTAACCCACCGCCCTTTTGCTTAAATTGTACTTGGCTAAAAATAAAGTGTTTTGGTCACATGACTACTTTCGCTTTAGATGTTCAATATTTGGCGAAAAGAAATAAAACAAGAATGAATTGTTTATCGTCAGAAGAAAAAAAATGGATGATTTTATAACTGTTTTTCGTACAAAGTAGTGTCTTAAAGATCGGCTTGTATTGCAACATGCAATTTATGTATTTCTACAATATTGCCTTAACATCGCTGCGTATCCCGCTCCATTTTCCTCTTCCAAGCCAGCAGTGTATGGCTCTATTTGTTTCCTTCTATTATTTGTTTTTCGTCAATTTCTAAAGATTTGTTATTCAGTCTTTAAGTGACCAATTGAATTCTGAGGTTTGTGTTAATATACTTACAGCAAATCCACCATGTTAGAATTTGGCAAGGCACAATGGATTCCTTGGTATTAATGTCAACTAGAAATCATTGCATGATTAGGAACAATTATCATCAAGTCTGGTCTACTGGTCTACATTTCATAACTTATACTTTACTTTAGATCCTGCGGTCAGTATTAAGATTTTCTAGACCGCTTGCTGATGTTGACTACTGAACTACTCCTCGAACAAAGGTTTGTTGTACCTAGGTTGATGTTATCTCTCCAGAAGTTCTATGGTCGTCACCATGATTTAATCAATCGTTATGGGAAATCAGTCTCTGAAATACGATCTGACATTTTCGCTGAGCAGTCTCTTCTATTCCTGGATTTGACTTTTGCTAGACATGACAATTCGAAACTCTACGGGTTTCTAATTAGAGACTTGCACTGCCTACTCGTCCGGAGCACCTGAGTGTACCCATGGTTTTTAATATGTTCCGGTTTCACTTTCTGTATTTGGTTTTTGTCTTGGTTTGTATTTGTTTCTTTATATCCTGATTTGTAATTGTTACTTGATTTTCGGCTTTTGTTGTTCGGTCGGCTTCCTTTCTATTTTTCTTTCCGATTTTTTTTTGTGCCTGACCCTAATTGATAAATTTTTCAAACAAAATTGCAAATATTATACTGTTGTTAACGCGCGACCAGAAAGTTCAACATGAAACCCTAAACAGTTCTTTTTCATGAAACATTTTTTAATTTCATTCGTCTTAAATGTGGTTATTAAATTAACTTTTGATGTTTTATTTAATATGTGTTTCCCTTTGCCATAATATGATGTCATATGAAAGATTGTTTGTTTGAATTTTGTTTAACGCCACTTTCGGCAAGGTGTTCCGGAATGGTAAACAACTCCTTGTCCAAGCTACGCACCCGTTTTATCAGCAAGGTTTAAATCCGGTAGTAAGTGATATCCGGGGTACATGTAGTCATAACCCAGTAAGAAACAGGGAAAGTAATTACCACAAACGGAACAAATCAATGGCCACTTGTAATAAAGATGTCCATAACGGTCAATTCAGTCATGATGGCTTCAATGGTGCCTATGTGAATAACTGGTTAAATAGCTTTTCTGTCTTTACACATCATTTATTGAAACAATCTGAATAGAAAGTGCTGGCTCTTAAGTACCTGATCAATTAGAAACTGTAGACTCCATATGTGAGTGCTGCTGGAATGTTGCTACTCAAAAATTTTAAAATTCACAATTGAAAAATGTGTAGAAAATTTTGGTTCGTTGTCAATTACTTGATGTAGGATATGCGTGGACATGGTCAATAAAAATTGCATTGTCGTTGCTGTTGAGTCAATTCGACTTCATGCAGAAACTGGTGTGTTACTAATTCTTACCATTCGCTGATTTATTTATTGATTAGTTAAATGAATTAATGACTGACCTATTTAAGCAACCAGTTTTGATGTTCACGGAAAAGAGCATTTTCAACAGAAGGAGAGAGTGGTTGGGATCTGGAAGATAATAATAAACGTCATGAGATCCAACCACTTCTGAACACCAAATTTTAAATCTTATAGAGGTCGTAAAGACCAAATGGTTTTAACCCGGTGTCGTCTTGGCTATACCAGGGCGACACATAGTTCCCGTCTCGCACGACAGGATAAATAATCAAAAGCTAAACTGCTGAAACCACTCGTACCTGAAGGATAACAGATAAACAATGCTTGTCTTGATTGGCTGTTAAATCAGGGGATAGCTTCCGATTGGCCAACAAATAAGCAGCTCTAAATTAGGGTTGAAAATCCCGCATGATTACGGTGCGGTAGTAATCATAATATGCCGACCTCCGTTTATAGCCACTCGCGAAATGCCGAGCGATCACGAATAGGTAACGATGAAAATGGGAAAGAATATGCAACATAATGGGAACTTAAACGGGGGAAAATATGCAAGATAAAATGAATCAAACTGTGTTAAAAGGATTGATTGATTGATTGATTGATTAATGGTGTTTAACGCCCGAGCAGCAATATTTCAGCTATATTCAGGCGATGAATATGAAATGGATGATAAAATGAACATGAAATGATGATGAATGAAAATGGGATGGGACACAAGGAAAAATAGGTGTAACGGATTTTAGATTGCCACTGGCAAAATGGGAGGATGGATAGGGTCGGGCAATTTAGCCTCCTGTAGCGGGATCGAAATCCCTACTCATAGCGAATACTACAGCAGCGTTCTTTAACGTGCGAGGAACGTGGCATTTTTCCCAACACGGTACACTAATATGGTTTGCGGTCAGGTTTTCCGTATTATGGCCTGACAACCCCAGCTTGCCAGGGGTACCCCATTTAACCACCTGGGGCACACATCCCAGTCGGTCTTTAGGCAAACCGACCTGACACGCCGGTCAGGGTACTGGGCGCTATTTAGTCGCCTTTTACGACAAGCTAGCGCGACTGCGGTCTATTCTTTTAGCCACCCGGATCCCGCACGGGGCTGTGTTAAAAGGAAAGTTGATTTCTGCATGTTTATCATAAAATGTGTATCATACAATTTAGACGGAGAAACACGGAAATTGCCGAAAATTTCCGAACCGTGACATTTTTCGAACAGGTCTACATCAGCTATATTGGTGAATATGATGCATCTTGGAACTGACCCCAAATGCATTCTTGGATATTGCCTCTTATCTGTATTTCATGGACTAATGACTCGGGTTAGAAAACGATTTTAATTCTTTCATGCTTACTGACAAGGTTAACATCAACTATCTTACCACGTATGATTCATTATAGATGCTTAGCACAGTGCATGCTTCAATTGCTGCCTCAAACCTATATTTTGCGGTTGTCATGTAAACATTGTGTACTTATAATGAAGTGATGTAAATAAAAATACATATTGCCATTTAATATTAAAAACAGTATGTATTTGTGTCTACAAATAAAAATAAAGCTTAGAGACAGCTATTGTTTTAGGAAAGTTACATGTAAAACTTGTTATATTTTAAACAATGAACCAAAACCGAAGTGTGTGCCATGCTTGATAGACTGTGTTGACGTGGCAAACATTCGGAGAGGTTTTATACTGTAAATTCATGTTATAATCTTTTTACAAATGTCGCAGGAGACACAATTTTAAAGCTTTTATTTAAAAGAAATTAAATATACAGCAAAATTTAATTTGAAGGTAACTTATTGTGATATTGATTACTTTTTACTGTTTTAGATTTCTTTTTTATATGTATATAATATCATATTATTGTACGAGATCAAGAGGATAAAAAAGAGTGATATTTGATATTCTTAAAATAGTTTAATTGGATAACTTTCTAATTTTCACGTCCTGAATATAGCTGAAATATTGCTTGCTGGACGTAAAACAACAATCATTCAATCGGAAATGATGATTCATAACTGCAAACAATTAAAATAATATTAATATTTTTATTTCCTAAAAATGTCTCATCTGGAATTCTCATCTGAAAAATAAAAGAATATCATTAAATGTAATATTCAAAATAGTCAGCAGGTTTAACATGAACTAACAATAATGTAATTAGCTTTGTATGAATAGAAATAAAGAGTTGCGTGGATAATTGAATTCATATTGATAAACTTTCTACAACTAAACGAGCAAATCATTATGACAAAAATACATAATCGTCACGATAGTCCACATCAACTTAAATTGTTTATTCAGGCGTTTAAATTAAAGACTTCTTACTAATATAGCATCAGCATATCTTTAACATGTGTTTCCTACCAATGGTGCACCGTCAAGTTCAGCTTCAGATAGCTTCCCATCACCTGAAATAAATAAATATAATAATCAAATACTCAGACAGACTTTGCCCTGAATCTTTCTTAGTTGCATCTTCGTCGCCTAATGACCAGAAACCATCCACTATGCTGGCCAGGAAGACAGTAACAACATAAAGAAAAGAACAGGATAAGATATAGGACAGATATATTAGTGGACTTTCATACTGCTACAGGTTACAATAATTGGGCCGACAAACAGATAAGTAAACCTTATATTTTTCATGTCTTTAGGAATGATTCAAAATTGTCTGATCATTTCGTCACTGTTGACTGGCGCAGGACTATAAATAGAATGACTGGTTGAATGAATTGTTGTTTAGTGTCCAGTGATCAGTATTTTAGCTAAAACTGGAAACACGTTAACTAACAATTAAATAATGTATGAAATGAGATCCAACAATAACGGCTACATTTATATGCCACTTACACAGCTTGGAAAGCTAAAAAGAGACAATAATCTATGCCTTTTTTCAGCGGGTATAATGTGTCTAATATGTTTAGATATCAACAAATGGTGGCGTCTTTATCGTGAAAGTATATTTGCATTCGACAGATTAGTTAATCACTAGTGTCCGCAACCACGAATTTTGTTTATAACCTGACAATTTCACAACAAGAGATCAAAACACATGGTAACTTTCTACTTTCTTTGAGTCGATCTCCGGAAAGACATATATAAGGTTTTTGACTATTTACAACCTCCAAAATGCCTGTATAATGCTTATATAAACCAACCACTTTGCCCTTTGATGAAATAAGACAAACTACAGTAAAGGAAATTATTAATTTTAAGACGTCAACTATTGTCAAATATATTCTTGTATTTTAATAATGCTGATACTTGCCATCTGTGTCCACTTTGGCAAACACATCTACTGTGTTCTTATCAGCGGTAGACGCCTTTCCTGCAGATGCCAACTCGGATAGGGATATGCTACCGTCGTTGTCAGCATCCCAGGATTCAAATTGACACGGTAAACCATCGACATTACTCTGTTAACGACAATATGAAACAAATTATGTAAATTAAAATATCGATATATTTCGACACTTTATTAGAACTGGTTTATCACTAACCTTAATGCAAAGATTAGGTTTTGTATTAGTCTTTCGCTGTTGTGTTTATTATAACCGCCGGGGATATCGGCTATATATTTGTATTCATATTTGTTCTTACAGATGTATAAAAGAAAATTTAAAGAGAAATTAGTTTATTAAATTGAACTACGTGAACATTAGTTTTAATTATTCAAGTATAGTATTGATTTAATATACAACAAACGATTAAAAATTACATATGACAAAATACTACATGTGCATAAAAACGCGGAAGATAATTTAAGGGTTAATTATTAATTTTAATAATGACTTTTCCGATATATGTTTTAGCATATTTTTAGCTATATATTTGATTCGTTAAATTTTAAACCAACAGTTAAAATGAAGAGCTCATGTGTGTATTTTTATTTTTGAGACATAATTTAAAAATCGATAATTGAAATAAGTTCCCACTGCAGAACTAAACTTGGATATAATCTTGTACAAATGGTGCGTTTTTATTTCGATCGGACATCCGAGGTGCTTCGTACCACAGGACTTTATATTCAATCCACAAACCAAAGGAAAAACAATTAAAGTCTTCCCTGATCCTCTACACCGTAAAGATATTTTTGTCAAAGAACAAAAACATAATCTATGTAAAATAGATATAAGCATGCTTCAAAATGTGTCGAGTAATTCTATTATAACATAAAACACACGAATGCAGAATACACGGTGACAGAAGAAGACTGCCGCGGATTGATGCTCTGCATCGAAATTTGTCTTGTTTCATTTAATATAATTTGGATTTTAGTTTAAGTTCGTTTTCTATATATATATATTAACTTTTTCACGTATTCTTGATTGAAGGAATCAAAGTATTTACATTACGTTTTTTCCTTTCTGCCCAGTTGCACTGATCACAATCAGTACTACAAACTGGGTCACAAGTCGTACATTCTTGACAATCAGTCGAACAGAGGGTTGGGCAATTTCCTGACACACGATTGCCTACATTATTGTTCAAACCTAGTCCAATTTGCCCCAATGTACCACCAACCCTCGCAGCAGTGTCCAAAGCATCTATAACTGTAGAGCCTATATTTCTCGACCTCGAATAGCCGGTTCTCCGCCCATAATTCCCTCTATTGTACCCTTTGTTGAAACCGCTTCTCCGCCCAGCATTGACTCTTCTGTATCCCTTGTTGGAGCCGGTTTTCCGACTAGCCTTGAATCTATTGTTCTTGTTTCTTTTTGTCGCGCCATCCTCGATACATAACAACAAAACAACAAACAATATTATGAATGTTAGTTTCATCGTAATATTTCTGAAATAGAACAATGATATACTGTATTACATAGTAAAATGAGGAATACACACACACACATAATTATTAATTGCGCTTCCGTGGTACTGTTTCTGCATATAAGAATATTATACTATGTTAGATATAAAATGATGAGGATACAACAAACTGAACTGCAATATTAATGCTGCTTCTATTGAAATATATTTTGTGCAATTTAACTATAATATATTATGCAACAAAAAGAATTATCACTGACACTTTCACTATAATATTTATCCAAAATATAAATTCTCTACTAAATTACATTGTCAAATTACCAATGACATGAACAGTACTCTAAATAGCACTTTAATTGTGACAGCTCTGGATGAGAAATATAATATACTACATAGACAAATGAGCAATAGAAAAAAGCTGAATAACTTATTTTTAACTACAGACCGTTTCATATTCAATTTAAAAATGGGTTTTGTTCTCTAATCCATTTTATAAGCGCAAAGACTATATCAAATAAATATATACATTTACTAGGTTAACTACACTATATAATAAAATGACAAATACACACATACCAGAACTGAAATACTTACCACTGGCTACAAATGGTTTCTTATTCGAGTAACTTTAAACTGGCTTTTATACTCTTATCCATTTCGCATGCGCAAATATTATTGGCTACAAATCAAATAAATATTTCGGACGAGGAAATTATTCAATTGTGACAGGATTTAATTTTACCAATATCATTTCCTATATAATGACAAAACGTTTTTTCTGCTTAATTAAGAACATATAATTAATCTTACCGAAAAGTAACGTCTGAGAAAATCAACAAATGCGGTCATTGTGACGACATTTGCTATGCATATACTTTGTTAAATTGAAAACAAATTATAAAAATATAATAGTAATAAAATGAACCTATTGATAATATTCCTGTTAGCACTGAAGTATGACTACTTTGGAGATAAATGTATTATATAATTGAAAATTTGCCGGCATCAGTTGGTGATTCGATGGTCGGAAATCGAGTTTATTGGCGACACATTATAATGCTATGGCAAACCCATTAGACAACTAACATCATTGATAGGTCTGTTTGTTGTATGTTCCTCATTTTATGTCTAACATTGTATATACGATATTATTACTGGACATATTTTGAAGTATGTTTATATTTATGTTACATAGGTTATTCTATGTTCTTTTGTTCTTTGGCATATTTTGAATATGTAGATGACCAGAGAAGCTTTTTAATTGGTTTCAATATTTAAAGTCATGATGTGGCAAGCATCTAGGATTTCAGATCGAAATAAAAAACACACAAGTCCTGCAGTGCGATCTAGTTTCAATTACAAAATTCTGAAAAATGTCTTAAATGTTTTAATACACGAATGAGCTCATTTTAACTGTTGGTTTTAAATTTAGTGAATCAAATTGCGGAAAATGAGATATGCTGTGGACAATGTTGTGAATGGAAATTGCCCAACCGTCTGTTCTACTGTTTGTTTAGAATATACAACTTGTGACCCAGTGTGTAGTACTGGTTGCGACCAGTGAAACTGAATAGAAAAGAAGAGACACAATGTTAATATTTTCATACCTTAACTTATGAATACGAAAAGAGATCATTCATATATAGAAAAACAAACTTAAAGAACAAATAATCTAAATTATATAAAATGAAACGAGACACATTTTGATGGAGAGCATAATTTGCTGAAAAAATATTCTGCATTTTGCATGTGCGTTTGATGTTGAGATAATATTATTTCTTGACCCAATTTGAGTTTATATCTATGTTACAGAAGTTATTCTCTGTTCTTATCTTCTTTGACAAAACACAAATATTTTGTAGGTGTACCAGACCAGAGTAGCATTTAATTTTTTATTTACATTAATTATTTAATAGTCCTGCGGTAGAAAGCATTTTGGAATTTTGATCGAAATAAAAGAAACACCTTTTGTACATAATTATATCTAAGAAACATTCGCCTGCGAATCTGTCCAGCAATAGCGAGTTTGAATTACCGATTTTTCAAATATGTCTGAAATTTTAAAATACACCCATGAGCTCTTTTGACGTTTGGTTTCAAATCTACTGAATCAAATATATATGTAATAATATGCGAAACATGTATCGGAACAAAATAATTAATCAACTGCTAAAATATCTTCTGCGTTTTTATGCACATGTAATCTTTTTCATATATCTGTTATATAAATTATTGTCATATAATAAATCCGATATACTTGAATTAAAGCTAATGTTCACGTGGTTCGATGTATGGCAATTACAATAACATTTATGTATTGCACCGGACCTTAACATGTAAATATATTTTAGTATCTCATTTCAATTATTTTTTTACTTGTTTCCGATTTTAGCACAAATACTGGTCACAGGACACTAAACAACGATAAATACAACCAGTCTTTTTTCAAACTATATTGCGCCAGTGACGAAATGATCAGACAATTTT
The DNA here is from genome assembly GCA_944474755.1 of Limnoperna fortunei. Lineage (NCBI taxonomy): Eukaryota > Metazoa > Mollusca > Bivalvia > Mytilida > Modiolidae > Limnoperna > Limnoperna fortunei. Next base: position 8,721,869 of record OX104111.1, read on the forward strand.
GTATCATTCCTAAGGACATAAGAAAAATATAAGGTTTACTTATCTGTTTGTTGGACCAATTATTGTAACCTGTAGCAGTAACAACGTCTACTTACATATCTTTCCCATATCCTGTTGTTTTCTGTATGTCCAGCGAAATAGCTGATTGCTGGTCATTAAGCGAAGAAGATGCAACTAAGAAAGATACAGGGCAATTTAGTCTTAGTAATTTATTATTATAATGATTTATTTAACAGGTGACGGGAAGATATCTGAAGCTGAACTTGACCGTGCACCATAGGTAAAAAAATAACATGTTACAGATTTGCTGAAATTATACATTATTGTAAGTACATTTTTATAGTTTAGACGCCTGAATAACCAACTTAATTTTGTATAGACTTTAAAACACTTTCATCACTGTTTCAAATTATTTTCATAACGATTTACTTCGTTTGTAGAAAATGTAGATATGTTAATTCAATTGACCATACAATTCGTATTTCTTTTCATACAGAGCAGATAATATTTGTGTTAGTTAATGTTAATCCTCGTGACTATTTTACTATAACATTTAATGATATTCTTTTATTTTATCAGATGAGACTTGCAGATGAGACATTTTTTATTTTTTAAATAAAAATATCAATATATATTATTTTTAGCTGTTTGCAGATATTTATCCTTCTTTCCGATTGATTGATTGATTGATTGATTGTTTTACGGCCAACAAGCAAGATGGGGCATTATATTTCCTTTACGTAAAACAATCATGATTATTTTTAGTATTATTATTATATTTGTAATTATAATTTTAAATTTTCCTGTCTTATGTTAATTCTTTTTCATGCGAACATCAAAAATGTCAAATATTTTATTCATTTATAAATGAAACTAATCAGGGGCATCGGTGGCCGAGTGATTAAGGTAGTTCGTCTACTATTGATCACAGGGTCTGTCAACACTGAGGTTGCGGGTTCGATGCAGGGCATGTTGTACTCGACTCCAATCTAAATTGACATGGATTGCCAGTTTTCCTACCGAAGGTCGAGGGTTCTCTCTGGGTACGCCGGCTTTCTCCCCCCCCCCCCCCAAAAAAAAATTGGACGCCATCAAATAGCTAAAAAATTGCTAAAGTTAAACATCATTCACACAAACCTAACGAAATGACTTTAAATGACTTTCAATGGCGAGCAACAAACAAATACATTGTGTTCAAAAATATTAATATTAAATTTTCGTCCATTAAAATTTAAAAGACAATATTCTACGAACTGTCAAAGAAAACGAGCACTATATTGGAAAAGTCAATTTATATGTGTCATCATCAGATTGCACCACACATCCTCATGATCCCGGAAAACCCAACAGATTCCTCTGGATCATGACTTAAAATCTCGTCATCGTTTTATCCTATCTGACAAAAAAAAAACAGATGTCTATAAATATCCTTTTCAAGTAAAAAAGGAAAATTAAGCCAATTAATACATACATAATATGACCAAAAATAATCAAAGCATCTTATTCAAGCAGGAAAGAAAAAGTTAGAAAGGGAGGGCTGGGCTGGGAAATGCATTATTATATCTCACTTTAATCTTATCATTTAATCTATATTTAATTTCGGCACTTCGCGCCCTTACAAAATCTCAATTATATGTCAAAGATTTCCGTGAGATATAATAATGCATGTTTAAAGTCGTCAACCTACCAATTCTAATACTTTATCAGAAAAACTGCTCACTACTTCAGGTCTGAAATAGAATATTTTTATAATTGATGCGTAGGAACAATTTACCATATCAAGAATGTCTTGCATAGAAACACCAGCGACAGCAGCTTTGCTCACTGATGCCATTCGACAGTAATGGGCTTTAAAAGCTTCAACATCATTACCTGCCTCAGACATTATCCCCTTCAACCATGTACTTATTATTTGGGGTGAAAGACCTTTAAACGGTTTTTTTGTTAGACCTTCAATGTGGATCTGGTTCAAACAAGTTATCTGATCAAAACAAATCTTTTTCTTGTTAAATTTTTTATAAACGACTTGTCTACTAGCTGAATCTTTCTGAGTTTTAGATAAACCTGGTAGTTATATAATAATATAACAAAATAGCCAACTTCTTCCCTAAAAAACTATCCTTATGATTCTTATTCATTGAAAAGTAAGCAAATACTTTAAAAATATTAATATCCCATGTCATTTGATATCTTGGAGGAGGTGGTTTAAACTTCAAGATATCTTTAAGTAGCTGCTTAACAAGGGGCAATTGACCTACGGGAAGTCCCTCTTTATACGGCAAAACCGAAACAGAAGAAATAGCCGACCTATAAACACTTTTAGTTCTGTAACCATAAATTTTAATATGCATACTAAAAAATCTAAGATAGCGACTAAAGGGGCTTAAAAGGGATTAATTTCGTGTTCCACACGCTAGCTATCCCATTTCTTCCAGGCACTATCGTAAGCGCTGGATGTACCTGATTTCCAGGAGCGAAGCAAAATTGTTCTGAACTGTTTTGAAAAGCCCATTGCTTGGTAAGAGAGACCGTCCACGCGGCTAAATGTAGCGTATTGTTCTGAAGAAGCGGGTGTACTTCCCCGTTGGGAGATAGGAGAGTTTTCCTGTTCATTAACAACGAACTGGCAGTGAAACCGACATTTGCATTAATAGGGTAAACCATGGTTGAGTTTGCCATGTTGGTGTTACCAAAACTATCTCTGATTGTTCCCTCACTTTCGCTAAACAAGGTCCCACTAAACAAATGGAAGGAAACGCATAACCCTGAACTAGTCTCTAATTTTGAAAGATGGCATCGAAAATTCGGCAACTGTGTCGGGTTTCCAACTGAAGTACCTCTTCATCAGATTGTCTGTCTTGTCGCAAACAAATCTACATTGCAATGGTCCAGTACTGTCATGATGCTCTTGAAAATCTGGGGATTCAGTTGCCAACTAGTTTTGTCGGAAAAATGTCCTAATTCCCGCTTGAACATTTTGGACCCCCGGTAGGAATTCCGCGGTCACAACTATGTTTCTTTCCAGACACCAATTCCAAAGAATGGTCGCCTGTTCTAACAATTGTCTTGAGACACTGTCCCTAATTTTGTTCACATATGCGACTGCCGTTTTGTTGTCCAACTGAACTATTACATGTATGTTGTTCTCGTCTTTCAAAAACGATTGTACTGCGTTAGTTACTGCTTTCAACTCAAGGAGACTGATATGGACAGATTTTCTCATTGTGTCCACAACCCCCTATTTTCACCTTCTGATTCACAGCCCCCAACCCAAAAGGCTGGCATCTGATTGAATTATTACATGGGGCATTGATTTCAATTGAATTTTCCCGTTCCAATTCTCCAAAATGAGAAAGCCACCAATGGAGTTCCGATACTGAATCTATGTCTAGACGTATTTTGTGATCGTAACTCCCCCCGGAATGTAAACCTTGTGTTTTTAAAATTTGTAAATGACGGTAATGGAGCGGGGCAGACATTACGACCTGATTCGTCGCCGTCAATTTCCCAATTGAGCTAATTTTCGTACATTTATCAACGGATCCAACAAAAAATCTAGACACATTTTCCCTGTCCTTACAATCCTTTCCTTCGAAAGAGAAATTGTCATTTCTTTTGAATTTTCAGTTTTGCCCAAAAGTTTGATCTTTTGTTTTTTAACGCATTCTGATTTTTCCAGATTTATCAAAAACCCTAAGCCTTCAACCAGGGATTTCACTAACTGCAGATCCATCGTAACGCCTGGATAAGATTAGTTCATTATGGGAATATCGCCTAAATATATAATTAGACGTATTCCCATTCTTCGCAACACTACAATCGGTGTTCGAAGAAACTGGGTTAAAATTCTCGGTGCAACTGCCAAGCCAAAACCCATGACTTGGAATTGCATTTGTCTCCCTTTCCATAGAAATCTTAGAAATGTTTTGTTGTCTTTGTGAAACCGACAAGGCGGATAAGCATCTCTTAAATTTAACTTTACCACCCTTTCTTTGTGCAAGAGGAGATCGTTCAAAAGGTGAATCCCTTCCATTTTGAAGTGCTCGTATTTGACAAATTTGTTTAAATTCCTGAGATTTATAACGGGCCTTTGCCCACCCCCATTCTTTTGGACCAAGACGATGTTGCTTATGAAAGAGTCCTCCATCGAGTCTGCAGGACACACTGTGTTCTTTTGAACTAAATTCATAACCTCTTTGTCTATCATTTGTTGTTCTTCTTGCTTCAAAAAGGTGGATTTGGAAATTTTTCCTGAAAAGAGTAGCAAAAAAGTCTAGCTTTATTCCCTGAATCGTTTATAGAATCCAAAGTTGACAAATTTTCTACAAACCTTGCCAACCGCCAAGCCCCCTACAGGGAAATTTGAAAACAGTGACTTTATCGGAAAATGAAACACATTTTCCAAGCTTTCAGCATGATTTTGGCTTACCTGCCTTATCTTCTGTTGGGGCTTCTTGTAACTGTTTGTATTCTGTCCCCTGCCCTGTCTGTGTGTAGGGCTTCTTGAACTGGGGATTCTTTAGAGCATAGTTCCTCCCTTGGTGTCCTGGGGGCAGGACTCCGGCTCCCAAACTGGTGGATGTTGGGGAGCCTTCATTGAAAAAAATGGTTTCCAGAAGGGTTAGTAAATTTAGCAGAAAAACATTGCAAAGGACGGCGTTGATTTAAAAAGAACCAGAAGCTCTCTTAACTCTTTGTTATCCTTACTATCTTTAGCTACCAATTTCAAAAAGGCCTTGCCAAAAAGGTCACCTTTACTTTTAAAAAGAGCTTTTACAGCACCCTGTTTGTCAGTCAGAAGATCCATATTCTCCGGCATACACTTTGGCCATGATAATTTTTCTTCTTTCTGTGTTATAAACTTAATGAGCGTTACCTAAATATACAATCGCCCTTTGAACTAGCTGAATAACATCAGTGGGATCTATGCCCTCTTTCTAACTCTGAATCTTTTCGGCCTCAGACCAAAGAACTGAAACGGGCCCTAAAGCATCAAGGATCCTGAGTTGTCTATTTATCTTGGACTCTTCTAATTTCCCATTCCATTTATTTCCATAAAAAAAGTCAATGATTTCAACTTTTTAGACTCGGGAATTGGCCAACTTGAACTAACTTCTTGGAGAACCTGTTTTTCATACCACTTAAAGTATATATAGAGATATACTTAACAATATGCTTAAGAACCCTAGTACTAATTACTTTTTTCTTTTTTAATTTAGGTTTGAATGGTTTCTTGGTTTCAGTATCGGACGACGAGTCAGGAGAACTATCGCTCGACGCAGAACTAGAGCTAGAGCTACTCGAACTAGAGCTACTACAGCTAGAACTAGAACTAGAGCTACTATCCCGCTTACGTTTAGCTGCGGACTTATGTTTGCTGGGGATTTTGCGCTTCTTACCCGAAACCTGTACCAGGTTCTTTCGACCAACGTTGGGATGTTAATTCTTCCGAAGCATCGAAAACAGATCATCTCTGCTGTTATCTTCTGAAGGGTCTACCGACCCGACTCCTGAATTACTACCGTCCACCAATGTGGGGGTAGTTTCACTCTGCAAAACCCTACGGTTGTCTACTAAAACAGTTGTATCATCTACTGAACCATAAGAGTGAGCCATGGCTCAAAACTTTAACAAAAAAGGATTAAATACTGACCAAGTAAAGTGCAAAAAAACGTTCGATTCTTAAGCAAGCTGAATTGAAAGTCATTTAAGGTCAGTTCGTTAGGTGAAACAACACTAAAGTAGCATGCGCAGGGGATTTTATAACCGGTTCGACCAGTTTTTTATTTTGATTTATAAGCTTTAAAGAACTGTAATTTTTAATTGATTTGAAGGTCAATGCATTATTATATATCACGGAAATCTTAGAAATATAATCTCCCGTAAACGACACGACAGAAGTTATGTATTCTAACACTAACTGTATGTTCTAAAGCCCCCCCCCCTTTTTTTTAAATATCTGTTGATTTTGGTAGTTTGCAGTTATTTGGTGCTATTTGTAATGTTCACCCATTATTTCTGATATGAGCCGTTTTGTAATAATTAAAAAAATATAAAAATATAAAAGACTGGTCAACTAATTTGATGGTAATTTCCATCTTTGCTAGGCTAGTTTTCTTATCTTGTGAGTTTCTTGTTTACTTAATACAGGTGTTGGCAGCTTTAATCATAAAAGTTATTACACGTCAGGACCATTTAAATATATTAAGATAAGATAACCAAACGCAAACCTCACAATTAGTCACTAAAAGACTAAACAACAAATCTTCAAAAATTGTCATAAAAAATAACAAAAGCAAACAAAATAAAGAAACATAAACTGCTGGTTTGGAAGAAGACCATGTCGAGGGGTAATCTGGTTTGAAAAATTCGAAACCCCCTCACTGTATAATACCTCAATAGCATATACATGTATACAGGTATCGCACCATTTGTTGAAATCTTTAATAATTCGAACTTAAAACTAAATGATAACAGCAATACCTTATTTGGCATTTATGTTAATCAATTAAGCGTATATAAGCAAAGTTTTGTTCTTTAAATAATTAAACGTTATTTACACAACTAGGCCTCGAAACTTTTGAGTTTCGGCTCAGTTTGTGTACTGACAAGATTTCTAGACATTCTGCAAGTTGTTAAATGCAGTTCTAGCTTTCGAAAATGTCAGTTTTAGCTCCGCCTGACTGTTCAACCGAGGTAAGTAAATTTTGTCAGTTTGTGGCAATGCTTGACTATCTAAAATTACTGGTGATGCTTGGTTGTTGTTTAATATCATAACCTCAGTTTTCTTGCAGTTGATTCTCAGACCAATTTGGTTGACAAAAGATCTTAGTCTGGTAGTTTTCTCTTGGATATGTTGATTAGTGTGCGATAGTAGGACAAGGTCATCAGCAAAAACCATGTTTTCTAATGTTGAGAAAGTGTTCTATCTGATGCCTCGTGGTGAGTCTTTGGTTTGTTTTAGTATCAAGTCAATGGCTATGATGAAAAGGGTGGTCAGTACATCCTTTCCCTTTGCGATAGCTTCTGAAATTCTGTTGGCCATGATCTTAAAAGGTATGGACAGTAGCGGTATCCCTCGCCAGTTGTTGCAGTCATTCAAAGCTCCTTTCTTGGGGATTTTGATGATGGGAGCTTCATTCCAATTGTCTTGGAATATTGGGTACAAGAGGTTTGCAGTCAGGTTGTAATCTGCTTTGAAGAGCTCTGTATTAAGGCTGTCACATCCTGGAGCTTTCTTTTTTAAAGACTTTTGATGGCTAAAATTATTTTAAAACAATTGAAGAGATTTGCATTAAAGTTGTCACATCCTGGAGCTTTCTTATTTTTAAGACTAATGATGGCTAGAATTATTTTAGGTACCTCTGGTGGTGCAATACTGATACTTAATTCTTGTTCAGGTTCTTCAAGAGGTGGTGGTTAATTAAAGTGTGGGTGAGAGGAGTATTTTTCCAATACTGTCTGCTGTGAAATGAAAAGAAAGTGGGCGTTTCAAATTTTGGATTCTCCCGTGACTAATTACACGTGATTTTATTCCCATTACAAAATCGTTGCAAACAGTGTGATCGTTCTAACAATCGGTGCTTGCATCCTTTGGTCCAAATCAAAATCCAAATCTATTTCGTTTAGACAGAAAAAATACCATTATTTAGTTGTTATTAGAAAAACCTTAAAACACGTTCAATTTAACGTGTTTTAAACATTGCTTTACAATGCTGCAAAAACAGCATATATATATTTGCATGCAATTTTAGTAGCAATAAAAAAGAAGCTACTGCAGAAATGACATCTGTAGTTTACATAATAAAATAACCACAATCACGTTCACCATAACGCTAGTTAAATTATTGATGGATTCAACAGAGGTGATGTGAAAACTGGAGATCCAAACATTGTTTACAATGCAAGACTGCAATATTTTGGCCAAAGACAAAACTACCATAAACTAGAATTACAACTTGAAATAATTGTTGGCTTCAATAGAGGTCACGTTATAACTGAAAGTCTTAACATTGTTGACAATAAAAGACTGCAATATTTTGGCCAAAGAACAAAAATACCATCATCTGGAATTACAACTTGAAATTATTGATTGATTCGATAGAGGACTATGCCAGAAAATTGTAAAGCAAGAAGACCAGGAGGTTGATAAAGGCCCATGGTAATGCAATCCTACCTACATACTACGCTTTCATAAGAGGAGATTTTTGAAAATCAAAAATCGGTGTTTGCATCCTTTGGTCCAAATCAAAGTCAAAAGTTGTGATATCCCTTCTTGTATTGATACAAAACTTCACAAATTCTTACAAACAGCGTTACATAGCATGATTGTTTATTTGTACCACCAAAACATTATCGCAACTCATGACCACTATTTAAACAACAATAAAAAAGAACTTCAAAAATACAGTGACACTTTCTACTCCCGGAGTGGCATAAATGGTATGTGGATATTAAAAATTCAAAAGACCCGATAGACATCTTGCTTCCATCCCTCGTATGCCACCTTAATCCAGGCTAAAAGATCTTAAAAAACGCTGATTTTGCAAGAAAAACGGACAGAGACGATATAAATACATCGTAATTAGCCATCATAGAACTTACTTCGTCATCATTAACTCTAAATCAAATAATAAATATAACGAAGACAAAATCTGTCAAATGTTAGATTTTCTTATTCATGCTTGGATGACATGTTTTTCAACAGACTGTGGGTATTTCAATTATGCACCTCTCCTCACCAATCGGTTTTTATTAGGCTGAGTTTCTAGAACCTATTGAGCTTGAAATTAAGGACATCAACAATACTCTTAATTAGGCCTTTTACTTGGACCTACTTCTAGATATAGACTCGGAAAAACTACAAACTAGACTCTACGACAAACGTGATGACTTCAACTTTACAGTTGTTGACTTCCTGTTCATCGATAGCAACTTCCCAGCACCTCTAGCTAGCAGCGTATGGTGTGCACATTTCACAACTTTTGCGTTATTCTAGATCATGTGATTGGTATGTCGATTTTCTACACCGCTCACTGTAAATAAGTTGATGTTTTTGTCCGGAAGTCCTATGGTCGTCACCTTTACTTTATTAATCGTTATGTGAAATTAATCTCTCAAATACGGTCGGACATTTTCGCTTAGTCATAGGTAGTCTTTTATATTTTAGGATTAGACATTTTCCTAGACATGACAATGAGTACCTCGACGGATGTCTAGTTAGAGACAGGCTCTCGTCCGGAGCACCTGAGTGCACACATAGTTTTTATTGGGTTTGGGTTTTGTGTTTTTGGTTTTTGTTTTATGTTGTATATATTTCTTTATATCCGGATTTGTAATTGTATCTGGTGTTTCGGCTCTTTTTGTTTCGTCGGTTTCCATTGCTAGTTTTGCTGCCATTAGGTTAACAAAAATTAGTTTGCAAAAATTCTGAATTTAAGTATTATAAACCACACTTCTAATGAGTTAACATATTTAAACAAACGAATCCGTATGTTGATATGTCATTTTTACGCTAAAAAAGCTTGTATAAGTAGCGTACAAAAATTGAATGGTCGAAATCATGAGCGGCAGTCATTTTGAATCAAGTATGGCCACTACAAATGCTTTGATTTGAACGGAACGAGGTTTCCTGGTAGATTATGATGTTGTAAATGGTGGTTTATAACATTTTGAACTTGAGGGCTTACGGGTGCTGTTTCGAAGCCAATCTCGATACATAATATCTTAATTATGTTTAATTAATATTGTTTTAAATCTTTTACATAGCCAATGATTAAAGAAAAAAATCGAACCGTTTAATTTGTAAAGATTTTAATGTGCATAAACAATCCATATAAAATGGTCAACATAACCGTAGATATCAACCAATAATAAATAAAAATAATAATACGAAACCACACAAAATCAATATTTCTCCAATAAAATTAACCATCTACGCGATGATAAAGCACTTATACAGTTAATTGCAGGTCATGTATTGCTGGAATCTGAATGGCATTTGTCAATTAGACAGATAACACATTCTCATCAATATAAGGAGCCTTACACATTTTGGAAAGTATGGAAAAAGACGTTAGAGTTATCTTTCTTTTCATACTACTACAGTAAAGTACATACAGATAAAGTTTGTTTTGTTTGTTTGGTGTTTAACGCCACTTTCAGCAATTTTTCAGCTATATCATGGAGTCACGTTTTTAATGGGGGAGAAAACCCCAGACCTGCGGTAGGAAAACTGGCAATCCTTGTCAATTAAGTTTGGAGCCGAGTACACCCTGCCTGCAATGAGAATCGAACCCGCAATCTCAGTGTTGACAGACCACGTGATCAATAGTAGACGAACTACCTTGACCACTCGGCCACCGATGCCACCATAAAGGTAAAGTCAGAGTTAATTATTAATTTTACCTAAACAGGTAAGAAGTAGTTCTATCGTAAGTTGGAATGTTTGGGGCATATGGTGGGAAATGGGGAGATACAACCAACATGAGATAAGGTAAGTGCAATATTAGAATTCAAACATCCTACAACTAAGAAGCAGGTAAGATCGTTCATCGGACTGATAGGATTCTACAGTTCAGTCTGAATTTCTCAGAATATTCATCACCAATCACCTATCGTACTAAGAAAGCGTTTCCAAACAAGGTATGTTGGAAAGCGGAACACCAGGAATGTTTTGAGAAGTTAAAATCATTAATTGCTTTAAAACCAGTATTGAGAGCTCCTGATTTTGAAGGTACATTTATTTTAAGGACTTACGCATGCAGATCTGGAGTAGGTTGTGTCTTAGAAGAGGAGTTTCAAGATGGTAGACATCCTATTTTGTGTATGAGTAAGAAGTTCAGCAAAAGTGAGAGTTGGTATTCAGTCATCGAAAAGAAGTGTTACGCAATTATATGGGCTGTAAAATCATTATGGATTTATTTGGCAGGTAAAGAATTTATCATAGACACAGATCACGCACCATTTCAGTGGCTACAGAAAATGAGGATAAGCAACGAGAGGTTGTTGAGATGGAGTTTGACTTTACAGGAGTTAAAGTTCAAGATAAATTATATACAAGGTAAGGTGAACATTGTTGCGGATGCTTTGTCCAGGGTAAATAAGTAGGAGTCCCTGGTGTTTCCGTTTCCTATCTTTTATATAAATTATATATATATATATATATATATATATATATATATATATATATATATATACTTCTACAAATTAAGCCCAACATTGTTTGAATTAGATTTTTTAACACTGTCAAATTTTTGTTTACCCTCAGCGGGATTCGAACTCACACCGTTGTGACACTGTGGCACCAAATCGCCTGCACTATGTCCACCGGTCTAGACCCCTCGGCCAAATCCGATATATATATATATATTTATATGTGACGCTGTTTGTTGTTATGTATCTCTGTTTTAAAAAAGTTCCAAACCAAAGAGTCGCCTTTCACCCAGTGTTCATTTACAAAGTCGTAAGCCTGGATCAAATATGTAAGTTAACATGATCGTCGAGTGAGTGTCCAAATATCTTCTTCAGTGAGTGTTGGTAATAGCTTTAGAATAGATACTCGTCTTATCAAAGTCTTTACGTCGTCGTTGCTCTGTACGGAATCTGTAGACCGGAACCTTGTGCCTTTCTCCAATATACTTTGTGTGAATTTGTAGATTGTGTGTTTGTTTGTTTGAATGTTGTTTAACGCATTTTTCAGCTATCACAATGCGTAGAGTTTGTATTAGGGAGGAAGCCGGAGTACCCGTAAAAACACCCAAACTTCGTAAGGAAAACTGGCAATCCTTGTCAATTGAGATTGAAGTCGAGTGCACCCTGACCGAAGTGATACTCCAACCAGCGACTTAGGTGTTGACATACCACGTGATCAATATAAGACGAACTACCTTAACTACTCGGCCATGAGGTCCCTTCTTAAGTGGTAGAAACGTACTTTTGTAGTATTCCTGGAAAGTCAGTTGTAGCGTTATCGGCTGCCATCTCATAGTCTACTTTTGCTTTGGTGTATCTAACCTGTATGCATATTATTTTAACAAATGTTTCATATATTTCATTACATTTTCCGTTGAACATACTTTTTGATTGTGAAATGATAAAATATGTCAACTTAATCTTATTATCTTTAAGGCATATTGTCTGCGAAAAGCGTATTTTTATCAAGTATTTTGTACAGAATTATATTACATTATATGCCAAAAGATGATAGAAAAATTTTTTACGTAAACAATTTTGGGTATCAGGGAATTTTGAAGAAAAACATTGACTGACATCCAGTGGAATCTTAATAAGTATGCACTGACCTCGATTTTTAAGGGTGAAGTTTAACTTATTTTTTAGAACATTAACATAAACAATCAAGTACAACGTAGTTTCATTAATTTTGCGCAGTCGTATGATTCTTATAAAAAACACAAATGTTGATTATTTAAAGTGAAATATTGCTGGTCTCATTACAAAAAATATATGAAATATATTGACACACGTAAAATGATTGAATAACATAGAGAAAATGTTAGCTTCGGCGTGTGAAAAGCATTCTTTAAATGCGCATGCTCGGTGTGAGTTAGTGCGAGTTCAAACTCCAGGCTATATGAATAAACGCGGGTTTACATCGACTTATTGTACTCCTAGACAATAATTCGTGAGATGTCTTAGGTTAAATCATCTTAAAAGATTTACATAGCTGACCATGTCTTCGCTAAATCATATTTGACTGGCGCAACAAGCTTAAAGTCTAATAAGGATGTTTTGAAAAGTTTACAAAATGACGTCACCAGTAGCGCTAGTTTCAGTTTTCAGACGGATAAAAACAGGTGCCAGTCTGTGAAATTTCGTACATACCCTAATACATGCTTGAAATTAATAAAATTTTATTTGGATTCATTTCTTCTTAAATATTGCAAGCTCTGTCCACTATTACGCATAACGATCTGCCACTTCTCAGCTTCACTTAATTTCCGTCTAGGCATTGTAAAAATGTAAAGATGAAGTCGAAAAAGACCAGGAGATGAACACTAAAACGTTAAGGAAAACAAGGCTTTTAGGCGTGCTCGACTACCGTATGACCAACTGGTTTTACTATTTAAAGATCTACCTCAGGAGTTAATTAAAGAAACTTTCCTGTGCTCGAATGATGGCTTTAGTACATAAATAACACAAAGTTAATATTCTCTCAGATTTTTAAAGTTATAAAAAAAATTGTACGTGTTGCTTAACGTATGGCGAGGTGTATAAAAGTATGTATTCATATGATAATTAGCCAGATTATTAATAAAATGACTGAACTGATTTTGTTCAAAGTAAATGTCATGCCTGACTGGACACCGTATTCCAGTTAGTTAACGAATAAATCGTATACCAGTCTTGAACACTCCATTATAATTAACCCACAACTTTGATACCAGTCAAATCACCCCCCTGTTGAAACGTCCCTACTGTAACCAAACTGAAAATCGAAAAAGTGTAAAATCTATTCACTTCTTAAGTGGAGAATGTAAATATGTAATTATATTTCGATATTTTCGTTGATGAAATGTATAGAAGCATAAAATAATCGAGGACTGTTGTGTTGTTTTTATTTCACACATATTATAATACCCTAATGATTTTCAGCACGAACTATATCAGCAATCATTGTTTTGTAATTTTAAGATTTATTTTAAGATGTATTACAGATTTTAGGTTCTTAATTACTAGTCTATTGTATGTGGGTGTTTTGAAAGGGATATTTTTCTAAAATTGGGGCGTTTTTGCAGAGGGTGATTTTGATAAAAGTTGGGAAGCTTTGACGGAGCTAATATTTACGTGGGGCGGTCTATTATAAGATAATTTCTAAACAAACACACTACAAATACAAATAAATTGACATTTACATAAAAACTATGGATATAGAAAAATTTTAAGAATTTAAAACGTCTGACTCGACAAATCTTATTTGCAGATATTTTTGTAAGGCTGAAGGCGACGGACCCGCGATCAGCGCCTGATCGGCATCAGTTTGACGTTGTCAGCAATTTTACCTGCAACAGAAGCTCAGACCGTCTTTTGCAAATGCTAGATTTTAGGCCGTAGATTTTCAGCAAATTAACTAAGTCAAACAGTTATTATAAAACTTAAGTACAATAACTAAAACATATATTAGGAAAAAAAATAACGCCAATTGCTTCAGATATGTCATTGCTCTACAATTTTATCGGGAGCCGAAATAACTGGGGAGAATCACTGTTTTTTACAGGAAAACTAGCGATTGTTTTTCATTTGAATATAGGAGCAAACAAATTTATAGCAACGCTGACCATTTCTTTAGTGTTGCTTATGGTCATTGGTAATTGTATATAATCCTGACTGTTTACACCACTCGTCCACTGAGTGATTCAGTAAAACGGCAAACAAATAATTTAATAATTCTCTAAACTACACATCCATGCTAAGATTACAATAAGATCCCACGGTCAAAGTTGTTATAGAAAAATGTCTTAGATTAGTATATTTGTCTGTATATTTGAGGTTTTAAACACTTTTTGCAATTTTTCAGGTACACCATGGCGTTCATATATCATTGGGGTAAAACCCATAGTACCCCAAAAAAAAAACTCAGACCTTCGGCAAGAAATACAACTTGCAATCCTTGTCTATTAACGTTTGAGTCACATACGCAATGCCAAGGGCAGGCTCTAATACGCACCAAATATATATTTCATGACAGCCGTATATTTTGAATCCTAGAAAACCCACGCAACTTATATAGATATATGAAAGAGGTCGACTTATTTACTTTGTTTGTGAGTCACATCGATGAATTACGGAAAATAAGTGTTTAATCCTATAGCAGTTTTAATTTGTCAACATTGTCCATCGTTCTGAATATATGGAATGTTTCTCGACTTGGTACTGACGTTGATGGATGTTGCTTCTAAACATTTTCAGAGGGATAAACATTTATTGTCAATTTGTATTACTGTGCAAATATTTAACATGAATACAAATTTCAAATAACTGTCTTCACCAATTAATCAGAATAAGAAAAAATTTTCAAAAGGTTGCATCTCTCCCTACAGAACAATGTTATTGTCCACAATATTCCAGCAATATTAATAGTCAGTAATAAATATTGGCTTAAAATCATGGAATTTTCACATTTATCAAATATTATTGCATGAAATCTGCAAAAACAATGTAGTCTCGTTTAAACGTTACATATTCTGTTTTTAAATGTTCCCGTCGAAGGACTACACATCAGAGCTTTTAAAGTAACACCAAAATACTTTAGTAAATAAAATTTCTGGATCAGTGGGGTGATTTTCTGGTCTTCATTTACTAAGCTGAAACGATCAAGTAAAATGTTGGCATTAAGACTTGAAAGTTGAACGCTTAACAGTAATTGTAGATTTATATGATAGTACATTGGAATTTGGCGATGAAAATGTGTCACTTTAACTGAGGGTAATTTCGTTGAAATGTCCTGTATTTTTATTATTGAGGAGTCATTTGTTAAGAGCAATAAATAAAGATATTTTTACAGTTATTTAGCATTTGATTCATTGTTTACATGCTGAATGAACGAAAATCGCCGAAATTCGAGTGTGAACGAAATTCGAGTGGGGACCATATATAGTTTTAAAGTTGATTTACAGTTTTAAGTTAAGCTTTTAAAAAGCAAGACGAGTAAAATGCAGTTCGATCGTTTAAATATGAGAGAAAAGTGGATATTCGCCTGCATTTGACGCAAATAAGTACATCTCTAACTAAACTTTCGGTAAATGAGTTGAACATGTTTATTTGTTGTATTTTTTGAATTTTTAACATCCGTGATGCACTGCTGGTGGAGTTTGATTCCCCACTCCGGCATCAACACTTTTGTGTTGAAGAACACATCCAAGATATGAAATTTTCAGTGTAAATATCAAAATTGTCAAACTCTGAAGGTTCTTCCTACCCCATAATTTGGTTTTATTGTTCTATGCTCTTCATATTCATATAGTGTTTTGCATTTTCTTTTTTTTTTGGTAAAGAGCGCTTGAGTCTTGAATAGACGAAACGCGCGTCAGGCGTAGCCAAATTCGTTGCCTATAACTTTGTTGTATTGTTTTATTTCTTGTAATGTCACGTGATTTTCACTCTCTTCATTTTTAAGTCTTAATGATCACGATTGCATTTAAGAAATATAGCCAGACAACCGACCGAACAATAACAGTTCAAGTCAAGAAACGATTACAAATCCGGATTAAGACAGGCATGTACAAAACGAAACAAAAACCACAACACAAAAATAGAACGGAAGTAGTCCGAACACAATAAAACCATTGTTGTACTTAGAGTTACTTATTGCAATGTCTACGAAAATGTTAAATCCAGGAATAAAAAAGACTTCATATGACTTAGCGAAAATGTCCGATCGTATTTGAGAGATGGATTTTCAATATCCATCAATTAAGTCTTGGTGACGGGTATAGAACTTCTGAAGAAATAAAATAAAAGCAGATACAACAAACCTTTGTTTGAGTAGCTTTGTAGTTAAAAGCAGTGACCAGTCTAGTAAAACGGAATACCGATCGCAGAATCTAGCCTAACGTATTAGTAGTTACATGTGCACACCATACGTCGGAGCGGCTGGAATGTTGCTATCGATGAAAGAGCAGTTCACAATTGATAGTTGAAGTCATCATATTTGTCGTAAAGTCTACTTTGTAGTTTCTACGAGTCTATTTGTAAAGCAAGTCTAAGCATCTAGACATAAATCTAAACATTGACAATGATGGTCGATTGAGAACCACAATTTACGACAAAAAAGATTATATTGATTTTCCCATTGTAAATTTTCCAATTTTGTGTGATAAAATTGCAGCAAAATCTGTCTACTAACATTTTACCTTAATTGACAATACTTTTCCTAAATAATAAAACATTATGAAACAAAATATATCTGTCCTTATCACTTCTTCTATGAATGGTTGGTTTTTCTTGTTACTTCCTTTGAACTAAATTACCCTATGAGACATATAACTTACATACATATCGTAAAACGTATTCTCTGCATATCATAATTAAACTTCTGAAATAGATATCAGAACAAATATTAATAAGGAGTGTATCAACAACCCAGTAGTAACACCCGTGAAAAAAGTGTATACCCATGATATTTTTATGACATTTTATGTGTTCAGTGTAACAAAGTATATGTATAAAAAATATTGTCACAACGATCATTAAATTTATGTTTGTTTGTTTGTTTTGTGGTGTTTAACGCCACTTTCAGCAATTTTTCAGCAATGTCATGGCGTCCAGTTTTTATTGGACCGGTGAAAACCCCCCGACCTGCGGTATGAAAACGTGCAATCCATGTCAATTAAGATTGGAGTCGAGTACACCCTGCCTGCAGTGTGAATCGAACCCACAATCTCAGTATTGACAGACCACGTGATCAATAGTAGACGAACTACATTGACCACTCGGTCACCGAGGCCCCCCCTCATTAAATTTATCTCTATTCACTAATAAAAGTTACTTTTTGCAAAGATATTTTTTCAAGTTCTATAGTATAGTATATAAATAAAATTCTGTACAACTACTATTTGATTCAAATAGTTAGCATTTTTATGTCTTGGTTCAATTTTCACCTCTTTACTTGTTTAGCAGAAAACACCACCGTTTTGACATTTTAAAGGATATGATATTGTTTAAATGAAATCCTGCCACAACCTTTGAATGAATAATTTCCATGTCGGAAATATTTATTTGATTTGCCGCCAAGAGTATTTACGCATACTTAATGAATAAGAGTATACAATTTAGTATAAAATTAGTCGAATAAGAAACAGTTTGTTTGTTTGTTTGATGGTGTTTAACGCCACTTTCAGCAATTGTTCAGCTATATCATGGCGTCCAGTTTTTATTGGGGGAGGAAGCCGGAGTACCCGGAGAAAACCCCCGACCTGCGGTAGGAAAACTGGCAATCCTTGTCAACTAAGATTGGAGTCGAGTACACCCTGCCTGCAGTGAGAATCGAACCCGCAATCTCAGTGTTGACAGACCACGTTGTCAATACTACCTTGACCACTAGGCCACCGAGGCCCCCAGAAACAGTTTGTAGTTAGAAGTAAGTAACGTATGTATTGCACATTTTGCTATATAGTATAGTATATCTGTGATGCAGAACTGTCACATTGAAAGTGCCATTTATAGAATTGTGGGTGTTATTCATTGGTTATTTTATAGTGTAATTTAGTAGAGAATTGTTATTTTTGGATAAATATTATCGTGAAAGTACCCTTGATAAATCTGTGTGTTGTTTATTTCTCGTTGACTGATATGTTTACCAACATTTTTCGTTACAATGAAACAAATATAGTATTGATTAATTGCAATTTTTTCGGAACAAGTAACTATTTTATTTCAGCTTTTAACATTATCTCCATCAACTTTAGCTTTCGTTGGCGGAGCACCCATTTCTTCATATAAGTATGTTATACCGATAGATTAAATAATTATGTTAATTTGTGTTCAAAAAACACATGTTCATTGTGTCACTAAGAAATTAGCTTTAATTTGTCGGGCTTAACGGTGGATTTTATTGAGTAAAAATAGGATTTAATCTTGATTGGTATAAAAGTAAGTTCATAAAGAAATAGTTTTTTTATAATACGGGAAATTATTATCAATTTAAGTACTGTACCCGGAATTTAACAATTTATTGGCAATAAAATATTTTTTTTTGGCTAAAATTGAGAAGTAGTGTAATTCTTAAATGAAAATCGCAAAAATGTTAACTATTTTTTTCCTTTGATATGAAGAGCTTTATAAACGGCCAAGCCAGTCAATGCAATAATAATTAGATCAGCGTTATCTTGTTGCAGTATTTTATAACCCAACATAGCGTTTTGAAGTCTTACCTTTTTCTTTTGAAGTCTTACCTTTTTCAAAAGCCTATAAGTTCTAGCTTTATGTGAATTGTATTCAAAAATTCTTTTAAAAATTTACATTCTTTGAAAAATGTTCATAATTGTCTGTAATTTTGTATAGCGGGCATTTGTGTGTGTCTGTTTTTTCTCATTTACACAAACATTCTTGATTTGGCAAAATATTACTACTAATATTTTCCATTTAAAATTTTTTATTTTGTTTAGTTTTGAGTTTTGTATACTTTTTGACATAGCTCGAGGCGATATCAAATCGTTTGCTCCCAAATTTTCGAACATGCTTTTCTTGAAACTAATTCTTCGTATATAAGTTTATTGTTAGCTTTGTTTTTATTTCGTATAGCGTTCTATTTAACACCAGAAACATTTTCGTTTATTTATGTAATTTTTAGTTATTGAGTCAGCTGATTTTATCATTTTAAGCCACTCTCGTGGTATGGATTTCTAATAGAAAGTTATAAGATTTCTGAAATCCAGTTATCCAGTTGTGTTTTCTTTTTAATTAATTAAAGAAGTACTCTTCGTTATTTTCGGCATTTTCAGTCAGAATATAATTTAAATAAATTAAATTTGCTTTCTATCTAATTTTCCATAAGTAAGCTTTGATTTCTATTTTTGACCTATATTTCTTTCCCTAAATAACTTGTTTGCGTATTTCAACCAATTTCTTGGAGTTGTTTCTCGTTTAAGACTAATCCAACATTTTACAATGTTTTTGTAAAAGTAAATGTGTCGAAGCTGGTATTGTTTAAAACGTTTTTTTCTGTCTAAATTCATTTTAAAAATGAGCACTTTTTTTCAAAATTGTTGTAATGATATCTTGGTAAGATTGTCAAAATTTCATAAATAAATTTGAATTTGATAATCGCATAATCCATTGTATTTTCTAGACTTATATAATTAGATTACACTCTTCAGTAGTTATTTTATGATCTACTTTTGTACGTTAATGTTCATTAGAATATATTTTTTGGCAATTTAGTTTTGAGTTGAAGTATATCGTTTTGGTCAGTAATTATTTAAACATTTTCGTTTTTAAGTTAAATAATTGTTTATCCTTGTTTGTTGTGATTTTTCCAGGCCTAAAACGAAATAATATTTTTTCTCCTTTTTCTATCCATTCTCTTTTTGCTCTTTCTTGAGCTCCTTTTGATTTATATTCATAATAATCTTCTATTTTACATCCTATTTCTTGAATCTGTTTTAAAGTATATTCTTCTTGTCTTTCATCATAAGACGTTAAAAGTTTACTTAAAGTGCATTCTAATTTTCCAATTTACTTTTGTTTTATTTTCGCATTACCTTTTCACTCGCATCTCGTATTTAGCACTTCTGTGCTGACAAGAAAATCATTGATTCTAACAGTGATTAAGTCATTTTCTAAATTTACTGACTAAAAATTTCAGAAAAAATATTTTAATTCTAAGGTTTTTTCTATTTCAAGGTGTAGATAGCCTTAGCCGGATTTGATATAACGTTTTGGAATTTTGGTGATATAAGCTCTACTACATCTTAATCATTTGGATTTTTTACATATTGTTTGGGTTTGAGCGCCACTGATGAGTCTTGATTAGACGAAACGCTCGTCTGGCGAAGAAAAAAAAATTTTGTTAACCTTGGTATCTTTGACATTTTATTTAGCATGTCCGAATAGAGATCTAATAAGATGTATTTATCTTTATTATTTTCTAATTTTACAACAATATCGTTGATATTTTTTTGTAGTCTATATCGTCTTAAATACTATTGCTCAGTTTCCAGAATCCCAAACCTTTACTTTTTGTGGTCTGTGGTTTTAATAATTATTGGTCTTAAGTCAGGGGACTTGATATTTGGGACAAAAAAAATTTCTATGAAAATCGATTCTACTTGCGTTATATGGAGTGTTTCTTCCCCGTGTATATTGGGTTTCGTATTTGTGGAAATGTCTCCAAATATCGATCAGTCCGTTATATTTTTATAACTGAAACACTGTTCACTTGACACTAAACAACTATAAATGTGGACACTTATCCTACCAATTGTTCTAACCCGTAGCCGTCATAACGTCCACTAATAGCTCTTTCACATTTCCTCTTTTCTCGATGTTTACATAGCTTACTGTCAATCACAAATTCATAAATGCTGGTGTATCCCATTTCATTTATTGAGTAGTTGTTTGTTGAGGCAAATTACAGAAAACCGACTGAAGCGTGAAAAGGATAAAACAATGTTAATGCAAGTACCGTGCCGTCAGACGCAAATCATTATAAGGGCACCCATAGTATTCGCGCGCCTTCTAAAATTAATTGTCTCCTCATGTATGGAATTGAATTTTTTAGGAAACGGTTCACGTCTCTGACCACTAATATAGCAGTGGTAATAGCAAAATGCGCGCTTTTTTTCAAACAACTTAAATTGATTTTAACTCAACCGGTTCTCCTTTCATGAAAACAAATATGCATTGTTAAATTTCCCATTTCCATATGGCACCCAAATCTTAAGAGTACAATCCCCAACTCTACCCCTAAACCCAGGCATGCCTAGCTTTTCTTCTAGTCCCCTTAAAGTGAACCCTTGTCAAAACAGGTCTATTTGTTATTGTATTTTTTTGGTGAGTGGCCTCTAGCGGCTTGGGGCCCAGAACTCCTGATGAGTGCAATTTCATTTAGAAGCTTGTCAGTGTCGCTTTTCCGTAGAGAATTCAAACATGTATGCATGCTATCGTTAATTGAAGCTTATTGCTGTAAAACACAATTGTTTGCGTTATGGGTGTCAAGTTTCACACTAACTTACTGCTTTTTCAATTGTCTTGTTTATCTGTTAACTGTGACTTAACGGTTCCGACTGTTCGTTTCAAAAATAAGTCAGTAATTGACTTATACTGACCAGAGGTCAAGTTCGGCTGACGTGGAATGATCGAACGCAATAACGGCAAATAAAGATGTCGAGTTGTCAAGTAGAACAGGCTTTTTTGTCAGCTTTCGACGATAGACATAGGTTGGCAAAGTTGGCTAAGGATCCAATATCCAGAATTCGCAACAGGTAAATTTAAAAATTTAAATGGTGAATTTTTGTGCTTGTCATTATCACATATTATAACAAGACTCTAACTTCATGGTGAACTTTTTCTTGGCGATGGATTTGTAGATTGAAAGCAAAACGTTTGGCCTCTTTTTTTGTATGATCTTACCGATTTTGTTTCCTCGATATTGCTAATTAGCCATTCTTGCATACATTGCATCTCTGCTCCGTCCAAACAAAATGGTATTGAATTGCATGGGTACCACTTTGAAATCATATTTATCTGTTTATACCCGATGCTTGAAAATTGCGGTATATGGTGATTAGGGTGTCCGTGCGTCACTGCTTCTGACCGTCCGTTACACTTGGAGGCCCTCATCTCTAATCCGTTCTCCTCCTATATAACTGAATGGATTTGATGAAACTTTTAGAGACGTGTACACATTATCTGCCTCAAATTAGGCACCCGTCGAATTTCTAATTATCAGTCCAGGAAAATTTTATAACCATGAAGAGGGAGGACGACCTATTACACAGCAAAATTATTTAATCTCATATATGAGTGATTCACTTTCTACAATATGCAATTAAGTCAAAATAACGGATGTGTAACTTATAGCACCTCGGTGCACCCATGGTTTTTATTGTGTTCGGGCTACTCTCTGTGTTTTATGTTTTTGGGTTTTTGTTGTGTTTGTCTATATCAGGATTTCTAACTGTCCCTTGGCTTTTGGCTAATGTTGTTCGGTCGGTTTTCTTTCCCTTTTTCTTATAAAGGGATATCATCAACTAAAAACAAAAAATGTTTGAGTAGCTTCAGTAGTCAACAACAATGTCTGGTCTAGAAAATCGGATTAATGATGGCAAGGAAGCAGGAGTACCCGGAGAAAACCCAACCTTCAGTAGGAAGACTGGCAATCCTTGTCCATTAAGATTATAGTCGAGTTCACCCTGCCCGCAACCTCAGTGTTTACAGACCACGTGATCAAAAAGCAGACGAACTACCTTAACCACTCGGCCACTGAGACCCTTCTCTTGTTGCACTGACAAATATAAAAAAATAAGTACAAACATATTAAAAATTAAACACTTATATTTTTCACTCAAACCACTCTATAACTGCACTTGACACATGTTTGTTGCATTGTGAACAATGAAGTACTACCGCAAATGTTTTACTTCCCGAAGAAATCAATCGGTCGTTTTTGTTTTACGATGCAATGACCACGTCTTGGTATATCCTGTTTTCCTTGTAATGAAACCTTTGGTGCTCTTTATTATAGGCCTGCATATTTATTTCAGCCTTGGACAATATCATCCTGGTAAGTCAGCTATTGTTTAAAAGTTAGTTTACTGTATTTAACAAAACTACTAATATTCTCATTGCATTCTTTATATATATTTCTCATATTGTTTAAGAATAAAATTGTTTTGCACATGTTAGATAACAGCTGAATAAAAACGATCTGTTTTAAGTTAAACAACTTTAAATTATATGAAAACAAAAGATTTGTTGACCCTAATTACATAATTATCAGGGCCGCTGTAATTTTGCTTTACAACCATGCAAGATGTTTCTTTTGATTGACTGTCTTATACTTTGATTTGATGAAACATAAAAAAATTCAACCAATACAAGTATCCACAAACCTTCAGGAAACTCCCAAGGTAAACAGTATCACCATTATTTGCATATGGTGATTTAGACAGTTATAAATTGCTGAATTGACGTACACCCATAACTGCATGTGAGATTAGTGTTGCATAAAAAATTTTATAGTGTTATTTATTATACCTCAATTTCATTTACAATGTTAATCCTCCATAAGCCACCGTGACATATAAGTACTGTAAAAAAAAAATTTTGTCTCCCGCTACCATAGTTACGGAATGTTACTGTACCATTCGCGTATGCGCAATATCTATTTCTACATTTCCGTTGTAAACAGACGACAATAATGTCGAGCAACAAACGTTTTTCTACTACAAACGAGGTAGATTAAAGATACTGTTAGTTTAATTTTATTGTTAAATTGCTGTTTCATTACCATTATTACATCAATTAAATAACATTATTGAATAAAGTTCTTCATGGTTTGAATAGTTTTTCGGTATAATAAAATAAATGTTACATGTCCGACAGGGTGACAGTAAAATTGTCAACTTTCGGATTTCGCCTCGGTTGACAGTATTTCCTCAAGTTGACAATTTTACTGTCACCCTGTCGGACATGTAATATTTATATACTGTACCATGTGTAAACCATTTGGTAAACAAATCAAATATGTTAGTGTACCAAAATGAGAAAAATAGTTTTATCCGTTTGAATCACTGGTCATTGATTTGAGATTATGATAATTATACTTTTTTTAAGAAATCTAGGTTATCATGATAGAAATGCATGAAGTTACCGTACGAAATATTGTCGAACTGGAAAACTGTGTTACATGTAGTTCCAGATCACAGTTACAAAAACTATAAGGATCGCGAAGGCCCTCTCGTCGGAGGATGTCAGTTAAAAACCGAAAACCGAATGCTTGCCCGCGGACCAAAGTGGGAAACGCGTTAGAAAGAGCTAAGCTTCTTGCACAATTAAAACTATTTTTTAGATTTCATAAAGTAGTCTCATTGTAGCTTCTACACAATGGTGAATTTTTTAAATGAACAAACCTGCATAGACTTTTCAAAAACCTTTTTTGGAGCCATAACGCTCAGTGCGTCTTCTGTTTGTAAAACCTTGATAACCCAGAATCCACTGACACTTTCGACTTCATATCAAATACCTCAATGTTGATACTTAAAAATGTCATGTAGCCTTTATATTCATAATTAGTAGTATTTGACAGTAAAACAGCAGAGTCTTAGTCTGTTCCAATAAAGCGTATGAAATAAAAATGATCTTGTAAGTAAGCAGATCAAACGTAAATGTATATTCTTATTTCAAAATTCATACTTTTAAATTCAAACTAATCTTTCTTTTGTAATATTAGCTTTTCCTGCTTGAACATGTTTTATACTTAGATTATAGAATATATACAATGAGGAATACTAAATTGCAGATTTGGACAAAACATGAGACACAAACTTTTGGGATCACGGATTAAAAAAAATTAAAATAATTTAGAATAAGTGTTTTAATAAGGCGAAATACATTCCGACCTCAAAATATAAACATTTGAAAGTGAAATGAAAACAGTATGTATCACCATTAATGAAGTAGATGTAGAATCACGCATTACGGATTAACAACATAGAAATATCAACTTTGACCCCTATGGCTTTTCGTAGTATACAATTTAGTATAATTGCGAATATATTTTTGTAACGAGTATTATTAAAATCTCTAGTCAAAAGGCCCTGACAGTTATGGGGTCTAATCGCCCTGGATAAGATGTCAACCATTTTAGATTCTACACCAGTTCCAACGTCGACCAGTCAAGGTAAAGCGCCCTTCGTTAAGCACCAATGCCAGAAATAACCACAATGAGTATATGGAATGTGCGAAAATTGAGAATGACGGGCATATAACAGAAATGACACATGAGATTAATACATACCACTGAAACTGACACAGAAAGGTCACCACTGTAATTCAGTGGCAAACATGAGCAAGCAAGGGTTTGGGTTTCTTGTTAACAAAGACATTGTGAATAGCCCCATGGATTGCCGACTTATCTTGGTCGAGTTAATAATCACCATTCGTCTTAGGGGAACAACACTATTCAACATTACCTTCGTACATGCCTTTACCTCAAAGGTAGAACGTATTGATGAGGAAATAGAGAAATTATATGACCAAGCTAAATAAGTTCTTTATAGAAGACATCATTATATTGAAAAAAAAAATCGGAATGACAGAGTGGGAGCTGATGCTTGTGAGAACTTGAAAGACATATATGGGCGCTACTTCTATCCATAAAGAAATGAAAGATTGTTTGTTTGTTTGAATGGTGTTTTAACGCCACTTTCAGCAATCTTTCAGCTATTTCATGGCGTCCAGTTTTTATTGGGGGAGGAAGCCGGAGTACCCGGAGAGAACCCCCGACCTGCGGTAGGAAAACTGGCAATCCTTGTCAATTAAGATTGGAGTCGAGAACACCCTGCCTGCAGTGAGAATCTAACCCGCAATCTCAGTGTTGACAGACCACGTGATCAATAGTAAACGAACTACCTTGACCACTCGGCCACCGAGGCCCCAGAAATGAAAGAGGTTAATGACATATTGACCCACCCTAAGCCACACAAAGCCAACACCTTGTAGCCAGTGTGACAAATGATGAAATTAAAACCCGTCAACTTCTATGGTAGCGCAAATAGCGGCGTTGGCATGATTGAAGATCTGGAATGACCGAAGCATTGAATTTAGCTCAAAGATCAGACTGGTGCGTACCTTGGTCCTCTCAATATTATTGTATGCGTGCAAGTCGTTAATTCTACAGCAGATCTCGATAGAAGGATACAGTCCATACAAATAATATTTTACCAAAGACTGCTTCATACAGTTCATTCATACAGTTTTATATTACAAAAGAGAAAGTAAGAAACATAATTAGACAAGCTATTGGACCTTATAAAGACCTATTGCAAAATGGTTGTGGTCTTATATATTCCAATTGCGTTTAATTTTTTAAAATAAAATCCTTAAATCATCAATATTTATACAACTTAAAATTATGTATATTAGGACTCGATGTTACTTTTAACAAGCATGTCCTTGTGTTAAGGAAACAACTCTTGATAGAAAGACAAAACCACTTGTCATGGGGCAAATTTGTAATTATGTGTAATATATTTGTCATGTTTGGAGAACATGTTTTGCGGCCGAGTTTCTAGATGGCCTGCTTCCAATAATATCCAATTTCTGTAATGATTGAATCATTTTTGGATCTTTAACACATATTTATAAGATACAGAAGACAATACACATAAAGGTGGATACCATAGAGGCAGATAATACAAATGGTTTGTTATGTCACTGCATAACAATTTTTAATGAAACGCGTTCAGATTCTTAAGTAGCATAAGTAATCATTTATTATATTATTTACTAACTGAGATCACAAGGACCAAATTTTTATATCAACCACGTGAAACTCAGATAGATAAAAACAAACAAACCTTTATTGTGTCAGTGTCATTTCATTTATTTCTATAACTATTTTTGACGAATCAGTTTTTTAAATGGGTTGTACCAAAGGGAAATTATAACCTGACTCATCTCCCAACAACATGACATTCCATATACGTTACTAGAATCTTTGTCGAGGACAAGCATGTTTAGGACACTGTATAAAAATATTACCCAATAAACTCTGAGGGGCAGTCATTTAACATCAAAAACAAAACGGGATTCTTTAAACGTTTCAACAGCTGTAGAGGGGCATAGTTGTCCGACATGTCCATTGTATGTTTAACGCTCCTCCGGATAAAAATAAACACTATAGAGCTGTAAACTAAAACACAATTTTCAATAGTTTATTGTTGTTAAAATTGCATGTGACCAGTGTCTCCCCTCTGCCAAATAAAACCTTTTCTACTGTGGCGCGTCATTCAAATGTGGCATGCTTAAACCTAGATCACGTAAAAGGAGAATACAGCGTTTTAATTGTTTGCCCGGAACCGATCCCCGGCAAAATAGTTTTTGCGGTCTGTATATAGTCTATCGCGCGACATTTTTTCATACACTGTCTATATCCGTCAATATGTAAATACTCTTTAAACCATCATATTTTAGAACAGGTCGATGAAAATCCCTATCTAGGCTTAATAATTAATGTAAATCTCAAATGGAGCACTTATATATCCAAAATCTGTAATCGAGCAAATAGCATCCTTGGCTTTATTCGTAGAAATCTTAAACACAGTAGTGTATCGTTTAAAGAAACAGCCTATACGTCTTTAGTTCGTTTGATACTAGAATACTCATGCACAGTATGGGACCCGTACATTCAAAAAGATATCATTCTACTAGAAAGTGTGCAGCGTCGGGCCGCCAGACTTGACAAAAATAATTCTAACTATAAAAGTAGTGTCACCGAAAAGATGAACAGCCTAGGTTGGAAGCCGCTAGCTGAACGCCGTAGAGAATTACGTCTCACTCTACTTTTTAAAATCTTGAACGACCTGGTAGTGCTACCCACTGACCCACTTGACTTATCTCTAAACCCACGTAAACAAAGGAAATCAAACTCAAAAGCATTGAAATATATACATTGTAACACTGATACTTTTAAAATTTCATTTGTACCGAGAACAATTAAAGACAAGAACTCTTTGGCAGATCAGTGTGTTACAGCGAAATCTTTATCTCAATTTAAATCAGAGCACTCCCCTTCACTCAAACATTAATGCTCAATAGTGAGCCACTTTTGAGTATCATACAGATACAGATATATGTATGATATTGACCCGTAACAGTGTCCTGACCATAGAAATAAACCATTCTCTTTTAAGGAGACACCAACCCCTTATTTTACTATTTGCTGACTTATTCATATTTTAGGTACACATTGTGCCTGAATGTCTCTTTGACCATTGTTTTATATTTGCATAAACCTAATGGCTGTCGGTATACTTTATAGTATAATTCTATTGATTTTTCATAAGTATATTGATGTTGTCTTTTCTCTTATTGTCTATTGTACTTTATAATGTTTGGTGTCCAAATTTAATTCTTTATTAATAATAAACTTTGAACTTATTTCGCCCTTTTTTTACTTTGAGATATTGATTGTATTGTGGGTGGATCTAGTAGAGGGAACACATATAAAGGAACAGAATCTAAAACAGAAAACGGAACTAAATGCGTTACGTGGAAAGACAATATACCAAACTATACAAACTTGAAGGAGAACCATAAATTCTGTAGAAATAATGCTCCTGCTCACGCATACAAGCCATGGTGTTATACAGCTATACAGGGCAACTTCTGGGGATATTGTGACGTGCCATACTGTGGTAAGCATATTTAAATGCACCTAAACAACAATAAAACAGGGCAGATTTCACATCGTCATATACATGTGTGCGCGTTTGCAATTTGATGTTCCACGTTTATAGAATACTGCAAATTATTAGAAACTTTCAATTAGTGTATATTCCACCAAACTAAGATGACAATTTCAATAGTGTAAACAATGGGCATGCTACTGGCATTAACATGCAACTAAATAAGTCGAACGCACATCTGCATACACAACGGATTTTGTATCATTAAAACAGTAAGCCTTTTGTTTGGCTTTTATTTTTTTGTATATTAAATATAAAGGTTTCATATAATCTACCACATATAGCTTTATATTTTTAGTTTCATATTTTTCGTTTGTTTTCGTATATGTTTATGTTTATGCTGCGAGTTTCAAATATAACAACTATTTTTGTGTCATTACACATCATTTTGTCGGAACAATACATCATTACAAATCAGTTAGTCAATCATAAAGGATTGATAAGTAGTCTGTTATCGTTGACTCATTGCTAAAAATTCAAAGTTTTATGCTTAATAACTATTTTATTCTCACCCTTTCAAACTTTAATTGGAAAAGTGATATATTAAAAACTACTGGTATGTGATGCTGTAACTATCGAAATCAAAATCACATGTAAAATAAATCTGACGGTAAAATAATAGGCTTATTTTTGTAAAGTCTCTAATGTTGTTTGTAAACTATACCTCTACAAAATAACAATTCTCTAAAGAATGTTTAAGCTGAAGCCATTGAAATAAAACATTAGAAGACAAAAAGAGCGAACGGTCTACAAGAATCGAGACCATATGACATTGACAATAGCCGTGTTGAAACAAAGGCACAAAACGTAAAACAGAAACCAAAAAGAACAACACCTACAGTTACCAATAATAACATGGGTGAAATCAGGTGTTCCGGAATAGTAAGCAGCGTCTGTCTATAATTAGAAACACGGCGTATCGTTGATGACATTTATTACATAACAACGTTAGAAAGGACTGCATTGTCTATGGACATCAGATGCGCCACTTTCTCGACGTGTTGTCCTGATATTAATTAGGATCAAAAACTAAAAAACAAATCCAACTTAAAGCAGCAAACACATTTTTAAAATGTAGTTATTTAGGGGGTGATTCTTTAACAACAATGTTCTTCGAGGTCTTCGATAAAATACATTTCTTGAAAAAGCTGGACTGTTAAATGTAGAAATTGAAGCGGCTGAAAGATTCACAAAGCCTGCAACACCAGTTCTGACACAACGTTTTTAACGACGATATCATAAATACGTATCGTATATTACATGATCATATTCATATATGTATACGATTTTTTGTGTAATGAAATCAACAAACCCTTAATGCGATATGTAAATGTTTGTCTTTTGGCAGAATGCAGACAGAGCACAAGTGATTTGTTGTATAATGGAACCATCAGTATTACAAGGAACGGTTATACATGCAAAGAATGGATTCATAAAAGGTATAAGACGGAGCTTACAAACTACTGTCGTACACCCGTTGGAGATCCTGACAACAATGAAGGTCCCTGGTGTTATATAGATCTTCCCTCTTCTGCGGGATGGGACAGATGTAACGTACCAGTATGTGGAGGTTAGTGTCTAATCAAAATACTACCATATGAATCGGAAAATTATAAATAAATTATTACCGATTGTTACGAAAAGGCCACAAATAATGTATAACATGTAATATGTGGGTGTAAATTCATATTTTGTTATTCTACAGAAATGAGATATATTATTAATAATATTACACTAATTCTAATATTCGTGACATATCAACTCTTTATTACTCTACATTTAAACGTTTTGCGGAATGATGCTGGGTGGTGCTAATTTCTCACTTCTGTCAATGTTTGATTTATAACAAGACGTTTCCTATTTCAGGAGTCATAGATAACTAGGCTTTTAAAATTGTTTAATACGATCTTTACGTGTTTTCATTATCTAAATAAGTATTATAACATGCATTATTATGAGTGTCACATTACAGGTAAAGCATGCCCTACTCTTTCCAATCCTTATTTGATAACACTCGATAGAAAGAGTACATACCATTATGGAGAAGTAGCCATGATAACATGTAAATATGGATATCAGATCGCATCTCGCAATGAACAGAAGTTACAAGTAACATGCCAAGAGGCGGGAACTTGGGATATTAAAATACCCACTTGTGAAGGTAAAAATACAATGATTGACATGTTATTTGAACTGATACGCCGAATACAACTTTAATTGTATTTTAATCTCACAACATCGTCGGAAACCCACGTCCGGTCGCGGTCTCGCTTTGCTACCACTTACCGACCGTGGGCACACTTACAGATATTTTCTCGTTTTCAAGGATATTAAATGTCATATTTTGATTGGTTACTTTTACTTCCGGTAAAGCGTGACAACTAATCAAAAAAGACATAACATACGTAGTTTCGGATAATTATTGTTTTATCCAATAAACGTCGTTCCCATTGGATAATTAAATTTAATGAATATTCATGAAAACGAGAAAATATCTACAAGTGTGCCCACGGTCGGTAAGTGGTAGCAAAGCGAGAACGCGACCGGACGTGATTTCCGACGATGATCTCACAACCGATGAAATCAATCGTCTGTTTGTATATAAATTAACACCAGTTAACTGAATATTCTCTGTTTAACTAGATACATTTGTACATGTTCATGAAAGTTGTAAGACGGAAGGAGCTAAATACAAAACATGTATCACAAACAATATATATTCTAACATTAACCTTTTATACTAATTAAATATATTCAATACCGAAAGTGGACTTCATGTTCGAAGATATAGTCAGGTCACCAACAATAAATTCGGTTAAATTTGTGATCGGTTTGCAACATTCCGAATACCTCAACATTTACGTGAGTATTACGTGTAACTGACGTAATTCCGATACAAAGCATTATGACGTTAGTCCAGCAATCAAATTCAAATAAAAAGGCAGTGTATCAAAAGAATTCTCCTATAGATTTATGTCTCGTTTGTGAAAACTCGACGGGAAATGGCAACTTTAACTCGAAAGCCAAAACACAAGAAGCAGGTCACTGTTTCCCAACGGACAAAGTGCAAAAGTTGCCTAAAACATGTCGTTTAAACAATCAATCACACTTGGTAGAAGACTGTTGGAGACCTGGGGTTATATTTCGTAAGTTTAGGTTGCGTGAATGAAACACTTACACCAGGGGCCCAGGTTATTCTAAAATGTGTCAAAAAGGAACT
The DNA here is from genome assembly GCA_944474755.1 of Limnoperna fortunei. Taxonomy (NCBI): domain Eukaryota; kingdom Metazoa; phylum Mollusca; class Bivalvia; order Mytilida; family Modiolidae; genus Limnoperna; species Limnoperna fortunei. The sequence continues at coordinate 8,754,017 of OX104111.1, forward strand.
ATAGTCTTAATCTCAAGATAACTATTCTGTAATTGGTGTAAACTAGATGTTAGTACTTGCACCAGTACATTAAACACTTTGATTGATAACCGATTAGTGACGGTTTTATGACCCTTGACTGATTTTTAGCTGTCCAAAAACATGGATCTCTCATTACCTTGGTAACCATAATTGATCCGTACGATCAGTCTAAAAATGGAAGAATTGAGTTGCATTAGCATAATATATATTTATTATTAACAGATTGAAAAAATGCTTTGTTCAACATATATAATGAAAGTGTCTATTCATGTATATGTAATGTTTTTATATATCATATATATCAAAGACGATATCAATGAATCTGCTATAATTAATGCACCTAAACACATATATAGTATTGCATATGTATGCATTATATTTTTATTATGATTTTTTATTTCTAAATCAAAACCGGATATCGGTATTTTTCGGCTATATTCAGGGTGAGATACAGACAAGTAATTAACGAATTATTTGGAATAAGAGGAGCAAATTTTGATTGCCACGGATTATTGTGTAGAATGGAGAATTTTGACTTTTGAAGGGCAACAATTGGCCTCCACTTTTTCGAAGCATACAAACCGAATTCCCGTCGTGCCCAAAGCAAAGCACTCTCCAATCTAGTTAACTTTTAAGGTCCGCAGTCAAGTGATGGCTTCGAAACATGACTTGTAAACAGTAGTAAATGGAAACGACACATTGTAGAGCATTGTCGACTTGGCCTTGATGCTCTAATTATTTAATTTGATTCCACTTTGGAACAGCTATCATTAGCGGCATTTTTTATCGTTTCAAAGTGTATTGGCACACAAACATCTCTGTGTGAGATAACTCCGTTAAGATAATGAATCAGAGTTCCAGGATGAACTGCGAAAGTGTAATATCTAAAGTCATGACATGTCACGAAACTAAATTTATTATAGGAAAAGAAAACTTTGGCTTACAAAAGAATAACTAGACAAATAATATTAAAGTTTTCCACTCGGAAAGTGAAAAGTTTGTATAAAAAGGTCTTTCGAAAAATTGATTATTTTTTGTAATGTTCATGATCTTTGTTTTTATTGGTTCTCTGTTTTTTTTAATCTGCCAATAAGGATGACTTTTTCATATGCAGTTGGGGTACCTTGTAAAATTGTCTCAGTGAAACAAGTTGTGAGATAAATATTAAAATAATAAACCTGATGTTTATATAAAATTTGATCTGCGCAAAAATGTCTATTAAACGAAAACAAAACGACCAACATATTTATGACTGGATATTATAATAAAAAATTTATATCCTTTTAAGTTTGATCATTTTATTTATTGACTTAGCATTCGATTAAAACATGTATCGACCACATCAAATAGCAACAATTGTATTAGAGTCTTCAAACGATGACAAAAGTGCTTTCAACTGGTTTCAACCTCGTTTTACGTGTACTTAATTGTGTCAGTATATTTATTATAGGGATTTTATACTTCATGTTCCCAATTTTATAATATATGATTACGCAATGTTTAGTCTACAAATAGTATATATTTTTAGCAGTTTATTTTGAGGTTCAATAGTTAACCTGATGTTATCTATCGTCAATAAAATTAATTAATTAATACATAAATATCTAAAGTCGTTATTACATATACGTACGATAGAAATAACTTAATATCAAATATTTAGAATCTAGATACCATTCTTCTTATAATAGTAGTAAAAACGCTTTTCTACATTCATCATACTCAATGAAAGTCATGAGTGACATAACCAATAAAACGTTCAGTAGAAAACATGTGGAAAGCAAAGCTTATTACAAATTTACGGTTGACCAAACCATTGAAATGCATTGATTTTCTAATCTTCTAAATGCGCACCATTGCTTGTCGATTTGTTCCTCCATTTATATGAAGCTAACCTCTTAAAATCACTTTAAGATAAGAAAGACCACAAACTATCCAGGTCCTTTATCTCAGCTTCCGTTCAATTGACAATGTATTTTCACTAAACATTCTAGATTTGGTGACTTTCTACATCTTCTTTATCAACATGAGCTTACGATTAAGGACACAACAGGCCATTTACATGTATAAATCAACACTTAAGGAGGCCCTCTAATATAATCTACGATAAATGTAATTCCTTTAACTTTTCCATCCGCTCCAACATAAGAATTGTACGTTTCTCAACTTATGTTACCACAGATCTTGTTGAAAATACCACGATTACCTTATTCGAACTACTTAATTAACGCGGAAACTGGAAAATCATGCTTTTGTTGCTCAAAGGTTATTTTTATTGAAGAATTTTTTGTAGACAACATGTACTTGTAGACAAATATAGGACATCTTCCAGAGTACTCTCATTTTCTTGAGTTCTTGTCGCTTTCTGTTGTTTGTGTGTTATTTTGTTCTTTGTTCCATAGCTTTGTATAAATGCCACGTTGATGTTTCTTCGCTTATTTGCAAGTGAAGCAAACTTGTTGTTTTCAACTTATATCTATACATAGATCAATCCGACTGTTCGTTCCATATTCTTCAGTTGATGGATGGACGTATTGGAAACGATCTGATGGATTTGGAACGATTGGACCAATCTGTATGATTGTTCACGGAAGAAGACAATAAAATGTTGACGTTAAATTTACCAATATTCAGTTCTAGTTATATGTAAATCTTACTTCCCTACATTCCGCATATATACTAATAAAAACTACACTAAAGAGATATCAGAACTTTAAGTAGTGTATACAAGATTTAAAACCTATTTGGCTTTAGTAAGGAATTTAATACAGTTGTTGCGAATCATCATTTTGATGGATATATTTTGATAATTAATGTTTTACTTTAGATTAAAATTCATATTATTTGGTAAACGTGTAAAATAATGTAAGCATGGTATTTGAATCTCTATCATTTTCTTGCATTTTCTAATCTCATTTGTTTGTCGACAGGTGTGCTGTGTTCTGATTTGCCACACATTGCAAACATGGAAACACTGAATATAACAAGTCGATATCGCTTTCCAGATAGTATTACAATCAAATGTGAAACTGGATATATTATTAACGATACAGATTTATTACGATGTCAAGCCGATGGGCACTGGAGTACCCCGACACCTTCCTGTATTGGTAATGTATATAAAATCTCTCACATTAAATTAATACAATAGATTATCAGAAATACATGTGTATACAATATGGTAATGGGTGTTGATCTGGGATGTAACTGCATGGTTAAACCAACGAATATCTCTTGAACTTGGTTGCAGTATTAATTTTCTTAATGAACATAATCGTTACATTAGTAAAAGCTTACCTGTCCGGCGCACTAGCGGTTAAGTGGGGTTCGTGTTACTCTATTGTTTGGTTATGTGTATGTTTGTCTATTTGTTACGATGAAATCATCCCTTTTTTAACCACGAATTTGTCTGTCCTTGACTTGTTATTTTCATGTCTACGAAATATGCAACCTGGCGCTTTTGGTTTTTGGGTGAAGCAACAGAGATAGGGATAAATGAACTTTAGCACAGTAGTTTATAAAATTGTTTCCAGCGATTAAAAATAAAGTCTAACTGATGGTGAATATACTTTGAAATAAAGACGTTTAAAGTGTGTGTTTGATTCATATTTTTGTAAATTTAAATAAGTTCTACATTTATTCTTTTGCTCTATATTTGCTAACGATTTATGGTATTGCAATGCAGGCAACTTTTCGATTCTGTATGTTACGCTAAATATGTGTAAGAATGCAATACACATACATATAAGTAAATAAGCATAATAGCAAAGCTGACAAAAATCCAGTGACTGATTATTTAATGAATTTTTAATACGTTGAGTAACAATAGTTTCTATGGTTTGAGATTGGGATCAATTGCTTATGACAAGTATTTGAGACCGCAATTTATGGATGATAACTGTTAAATATTATAATATCGAATTTGTCAAGTGCACCCATGTTCAATGATAGAATAATAAAACGTGAGACGCGACTGTGTAGTCATATTTGGAATTTCAAAACTATTTTTGTAGGTCGACCTTGTCCACCATTTCCAAAAATCAACAACATAAATCAACTATGTAACAAAATTCAATACCGTCATTCAGAAACGGTGATTGTCGCCTGTGAGAATGGTTACAACATGTTTGGATCTGCAGAGGTTCAGTGTTATAATGGGACTTGGGTAGAGCTTCCTTATTGTCTTGGTAAGTTTTGATTTTGTCAGAAACATAAAACTCGCTTCCTTACGGATTACTGAGAACTGCAATAACTTTTACAAATTTGTCACTTGGAATATCATATGACTAAATCTTCAAAAAACTTTCTACTGTATTAGCTTATTTCCACAGAATAATTTAACACAAGGAAACTATGCAGATCTCACTTTGAAAGTTTTATAATAATATATTGATCGGTTTATTCATTATTTTGCGACATTACTGACAGTAAGCCGTAGTAAAAAGAGGTCACACAATATGTGAATTTGTATCCTTGAAATGCGTCTACATAATACTATTTTTGTGTTTTAGCTATACCGTAAGAAATGGCAATTAAGCTTTTAGACATTTGAGATGTAAAACTGAGCATAGTTTTCAGAATATGCAGCGTCGATATCCTTACGAATACCTTGTTGGGTAAAGCTTAAAATCAATTCTTTCATTTTTAGCTGGTCGGTGTTCTGGATAATTGTAAAATCAATATATTGTATTGGCATAAGGTTTATTAGTATTTGCTTCAATGAAAACAACCGTAAATATAAAATAAAAGTAGTAAAACTTAGTACAATATCATATTTCAAAAGGTTGTAACAAAGCAATGTTTTCAGTTTAAGTGTAAACTCTCAAGCTTAAAACCCTACAACATAAAGACAATTAACCAGTGGGACAAACATATAACACTAATATAAAGACATTTGGGCTTATAAAGTAGGACTGTAAACACTAAGACAATAATTATAGATTATTACATGTCGAATTCTATATCTGCCCTAATGTTTTCCCCGAGACTCATATTATATATGCCCTGATCAGGGCAGATATGGAATTCGACATATAGTCATCTATTTATCATATATTATTTACATTTGATTTAAAATAACATTAAATAATTTAATTTATTATTTCATAATATATTATGTTTATTTTCGATGTTCTATGCGCGTCTCTTGATTACCAGCTGATTTTGTTCTTGTAAGCTGTGTCAGTGTCCTCAAAACTCAATAGTTCTCCGACGCTAGCATGAATATTCTAATTTCGTATTCATTTTTCCGTTTTCTGTGAAAATTCTCTCTGAAATCAACAAAGGCGAATAAGGTTCATGTCAAAATTAAAAATGTCAAAAAATTCCAAGGTCAAAAAATTTACTACGCTAGAAGCGTGCTCGTATTATGAAGATTCATCACTGGAGCTTAAACCCAAAACATCTAAAAATTTTAAAGATGTAGAGCTTTTAGCATCAAATTTTCTAAACTTTATGCAAAAGCAGACTAAGGCAATCTACTCACTGGGAACAGAAAAACTTAGAATTAAAATCATTTTCTAAACTACAGCAATGACTATATCACTGAAAGAATCAACGATGTTAGGGACCAAAGTGTATAGAGCTCTAGGACTAACGGTCCACCAGTACAGGCATCAATGCAATGGTTGATAATAAAATGCCATCAAATATATTAATGTTATATAATTTTGTATGCCAGAGGTCTTGTCTAATCCAAAACTTATTTTTAGACACGAAAACTCGCTTCAAAATGTTATCTGTTTATATACATGTTTGTAGTCATCAACGAAGGGCATATATCGGTCAACGGCCTCGGGCAGAGGTGTGGATCACTTCTACGTTTACTCCATATGCAGAATTACACACTTTACATATATAAATATATGATGACTAATAGTATCAGGACTTATTATCGATTATCTACATTTGTCAAGATGTGCACTCCCGGCAAAAAGTATAAATATATTTGAATGTAGACAATGAATTAAATTGAGTTTTGTTTTATTGGTAAGGTGTAGATAGCCCTAGCTGGTTTGGGAATTTTGTTGTTAATAGCTCCCTTAATGAATCTTAATTAGGCAAAAACGCGCGTCTGTCATAGTCATTTTCCATCTTAATCATATGTATTTTTAAAAGTTTGTTTGGGGTTGAGCGTCTGTTATGAGTCTTGATTAGACGAAACACCCGTGTTGCGCAGTGAATGCTTTGACCTTAATATCTTTGATAATATTTTGTTTCTAAATGTTCACAAACAATTAGTACCTTAATTTTCTTAATCGATTGTGCCGTACTGATGCGGTTTAATGGCCTTTAAAAGCTGTCAACAAAAAACGTCCATCATGGATACATGTATATATTGAAATATATATAAAATTCGAAATACAAAATTGGGCCTTGGTGATTTTGTGGTAAAAGTAGTTAGTCCTCAATCCTCAACTACAAATCGAGTGCAAGTCAACATAAGTTTAAGTCATTCCGAGTACTCTGGTTTCCTCCCCAATTAAACTGAAGGTAATAAATGGAAAGTGGCTTTAAACTTCACATAAACAAAATTATTGATACCAAAAAGAGCATGGGTAGCCAAGTGGTCAAGTTACCTTTTTGCTTATGATTTACTAGAGATCACGGTGTTTCAAAACTGGAATTGAAAATTTGAGTCTTTCCGTAAGATGTGCTCTTTTTCAACCTAAATTGACAATATATGGATGTAAGATATTCTGTGTAAGGTGGTCGAAACTTTCACTGGACATTTTGGGTTATTCCTTCAATTAATAAAATTTGTTGTTAAAATGCAGTAACAACGCGTCATGAGAAAGGTCGTAATATGATTTAAAGTATACATCATTATTATTGTGACTAATTGTGTACATTGTTGTTATAATAAGCTTAATACATGTATTTTTAAAGAATACTAACAATAACGAAAAATAAAATGATTAGGTGTGTCATGTCCAAATATTATTTTAACGGAGTACATGGTAACTACGACAAAGCTTGTTGGATACAGTTTCCCTGATCAGTTTACATTTGAGTGTTTGGATGGATATGGAATTCATGGTACAAAACGCTAAAGTGTGAGCCTAATGGACAGTGGAATGCCGATCAACCAACATGTGCAGGTAAGTTTTATCTAAATAGTTAAAGATATATATTCTTTATATTTAAACGATTAGTTGATTGATTGTTAATATTGAACGAGCAGTGTTTCAGTCATGTTCAAACAACAAATTAATATGAAAACGGAATAAAAGGGGAATGTTACATTTTGAAGTGGCTACAATGTGCTTCGTTGTCATCTAATTGCAATTAGGTTCTATAAAGAGTGTGGCATGCATACTACCCTTACGGTCCACGCTCAGCTTTTCCTATTGAATAAACATCTTCTATCCACCATCAGGGATTGCCCGATTTACGTGTTTATATTAAATGCCTTTTTTTAACTCTTTTTATGCATTTATTTGATTATCAAAGATCGAGGAACACTTTTTATACTTAATAACATAGCAGGATATTGTATACCTACGGTACAGGACAGGGCTGGCCTTCCAATGACTTCGCGTTGCGTGTTTCTTTAGATGTAGGAACACGTAACCGTTGTACTGGCTGTAATTGACTGCAGTTTCGGATACACAAAAGCAATAAACTAGTTTGAAAAATAAAACAATAAGAAATGTGGCAAAAACATATCACTAAAACTACCATATTTGACCCAAGTTCAAGTTACATTGTTTGTCAGTCAATTCAATCGTCGTGCAAACACCCTAACCAAATAAGGCGAAAGCTCTTATTGTACCTTACCGACCTTCCACGATCGCTGGTTGACGTTATTTATATTACATAGAGTTTTGAGTGCTACAATATTGGACAACCCCATCTTTGTTTTTCATATTTGTTGCTAATGTACATTGCTTAACGTAACGATAATAGATAATGACATTGTTTGTTTAATTAGATTTATGAAATTTGTTAAATTATGTGTTGAATTTTTTAACAGGTTATATCGTATAACATGTTTAGAAATTAAAACAATTCTTCATACGCATTCTTTACTAATGATTGTTGTTAGAACTATTTACATTTGGTAATTCATTATTGTCTAATGAGAAGAACAATAAGCATGTTTTTGAATATATCATAGGGTCAGAAATGTTCCCCATTGTTTGAATTCTTACTCAGAAGGATTTTAAATCACTCTAATCATCGCATCTATCTCTTTCTCTCTTTTCCTTTTTTCATTTATATTGGTCTCAAAACGTTATGTACCTGTTAATGTACATGTATAGCAAACATAATTATTGTGTTACTTTGTGTGCGTGCTTCACTGATATTTTGAAGCATACCATATACTGAAGAAGACTTCATAAGTTTTATTAAATAATGTCTTATCCTATTTGGATATTTGAGCAAATAAAATATGTTTAAACTACACTAAAGTACTATAAAATTCATAATACTCACAATTACAAACACAACTAATAATTGATAAACTGAATAGATATAACACTGCCATAAAACTAAACATGTAAACGTTACGCGTTTTCTGAATAATTTATTCATGATTTCTGTTAGTCATATATACCTTAAAACTGAAAATAGCACGATAACTGACAGAAAAACAAACACGTTAAATGAAAACCCGAATTCAGGCAAACATGAACCAAAAACAATTTGAAATGAAAAACACAAAATGAGTAACCAACAAAACCCTTGGGTGCAGTTAATATCTAACATATAAAGGCAACCCAATTACAGAACGGTCGAAAAAAGGAAACCGTGAATCTATCAACAAAATAATTATATCATACACATTTTCATTTGATGACACGCCGTTTATTCTTTCTTTCAGTTTTGAAACAAGAACGCTTAAAAGGAGTTTCGTTTGTCGTGTTTAGTACTACTGTTTCCGCTGTTATAGTATTTGCTGCCATGACAGTTATTACGCTGTTTTGCTACTTTAGGCAAGTTTCATGAAGTTTGATATAGTGTTGTTGTGTAACTGTATTAACAAGAATGCAGATATAAAGCAACATGTGTCGTTTAAAAAACGTTAATACATTTCTTGTAATTCTTGTAATTGTTTGCTTGCACGAACCTTTCAATGTTTAATGACTTTGTAATGGTATATTAAATGTAAAACTAATAGATGTATGTACTAAAATAGGATTGAGGAAGGTGATAAAAAATGAAGATTTTAGTAAACACGTGTCTCAGGAAACCAACTATCGGGATCACAATTGCATCGTGAATTGCGTCTGTCGTTTAATTAATTATATCAATTAGTGACAACATTAAACCGTGTTTTGTGTTACAGAGGAAAGAGCAACCAATCAAGTGGGATATATGAAGATCTTATATTTAATGCAGGTATGATGCACTCACAATAAGATTTGATTGATTCATCTAAACATAAATAGTCGATAGAAATTATTGAAATTTGTCCTACTTAAAAGTCTTAAAGCACATGATGCATATCGCTACCATTTTGTATTCTTATGGTCCTATATAAATCGCTGACGTTTCATTACTAAGGCTGCTTGTTACTGTAGAGAAGGTGTGCTCGACTCGACTCGAAAATTATATGAAAAAATGTCAGTTAATAAATGCCGAAAGTTTCTTCCAAACGGTACACTCGTTCTGTTGAATAACCTGGATGTAATTAAAGGAACCACGTCCGATATTGCAAAGAGCGTATAAACCAACGAAGAAAACATTCAACGAACAACCAACATACAACAAATAAATTAGAAACAGGAACCTTTTGCGACAAGAAGGGTTCATTCATGTATAAATTGGTTTGAACCGTACGAATATCCTGCTTTAATATATGGCAAAACACGTTACCAACTGTATGACAAATGTCCTATCACAAAACAGCAAATTCAAACTTTATAATTATTATGTTTATGTAAAGATCATTATCTAACCCTTTTATCAAACCTCAATATTAGGGTCTAGCTATGTACTAACAACACAGAGTATTACGAACAACAAGAGTTAAAGCCAAGGAAGATTACTAATCCAGATTTAGACAAACCTATACAACATGAAACAAAACCAAAAATACAAAAACAAAGTGAAAGCCTCGAAACCTATTAAGGGTTGACGGCTGGTCTGGAAGAGTACGCAATACATGCTTCTAATTAGACACCCCTCGAGTAACTCATTATCATGGCTAGGAAAAAGTCTAATCCAAGTATATGAAAGTGTCAGCAAAAATGTCCGATCGTATTGAGGGATGAAATTCCAGTAACGATCAATTTAATCGTGGTGACGGCCATATAATTTCTGTAGAGATAATATCAATCTAGTTAGTTTGTTTGAGTAGCTTAGAAGTCAACAGCAGTGACAATTCTATAAAATAGGAATACAGATCTCATGATCAAACATAATGTATAAGTTGTCACATGTACACACCATACGACTGAGCTGCTAGAATGTTGCTCTTGATGAATAGTTGAAGTCGTCCAAAGAGTATAATTTTTTATTATCCCGAGTCTATCTCTAGTAGTAGTTCTAAGTAAGATGCCGACCTAAATGTATTGGTTGTGTCTTTAATTTTAAGCTAGGGTACTTTAAATGCAAACAGTCACCGCATTTAGAATAAAACACTCAGCGTGATGACTACCTACTCAGCATTTGCATTTTGGTATATTGTTCTCCTCTTTTATGCCTTTCTGACTGTGAAATCTTATCAAAATTAAAAATTTTCCACGTAAACAGGTGATATTTTGTCATGCCGAAAACATTATGACAACATGAACTTTTTCGTAATGGTAGTAAAAAGAGATAAAAGGAACGGGCGAGTGGTTTCAGAATAAATTTCAAGCAATATTTGTAAATGTATACAATGCATATTCAATAGAAGTTTTTTTTAAATTATAATTAGATTTGTGTCTTATTAAGCTAGTGTCTAATTAAATGTAGTATTTGTCCAGAGTGCATCTATGGTCTGTAGTTGTGTTAGGGTTACCCTAATTGGTCTTTGTTGTTGGTTTCTTCTTCATCGTTGTGTCTATCAAGGTTCGATAATTGCGCCTTGCTTTTGAATACTTAATTAAAGGGGTATATTTTCTTACACTAACTATTTTTGTATTTACTTTAACAGCATCAAGAACAAATGATGATCCATTATTCAGTGAACTAGGTCAAGTTTCTGTGAGGACGTGAAAAAATAGACAGGAAAAACATCTGACGCAAATAACAATTTCTAACTTTTTGCAAAGCTCTAGTATACTTAGTATCATTGACATTATTAGATTTTAATGCCGAATGTTAAGTGCATGAGAACACATAGTGTTAATATTAGTGAAAAACACGTTGACGAAATATTAAACTACACAATGTTTAAAATCCTCAACCAGCCAATAAAATACAGGGATCACCATTAATACACACTGTATATTAACACATTCAATTATTTCATTCAAGCTACTGGTCAGACAGTAGTTCTCGCCATTCAAATGACGGAAGCAATTCTCGCCATTTTGGTGACTGTGCCGTCATTTTATAGATTTCACTATCATTCATCCAAAACAAATTACGTTTTTCACTTTTAAAATGTCAATTTGTCACAAAAACAGTCAAAAGATCGGGTAGCGAGAATTGCTTGCCATTGAGAACTAAACTGTGACCAGTAGTCCTGTAAAAAAACTGTATGTATTTAAATTAGTAACCAGGTAGGTATAAACAAAGTTAGTCATCGATTTGTTACTGTTACTTTGTATTATACATTTGGGATTTTTAATTCTATGTTATTATACAATAATGGCCTTTAATAAGGGTAATATCCATAATTATTTAATCAAGAGGGAAATTTTCCGAGGACCGGAGATTCCGAGATCACAGAGAAACTGTGCGGACAAGATTGAAAGGAAAGAAAATAACAGAAAAAAAGAAAGAAGAATAACTATTGTTGATTGTGTTGGTATGCCAACACAAATGTCTCCCAAACGAACCCTCATTGTCACTGTAATGTTCAGATTTTTTAAAGCACCCCAAACACAAATTTTTACCAAGATAATGCAACGCCTTATATAATGACCGCTGTTTCTATGGAAACGGAAGCTATTTTGAAAATTCCAAAAATGGATTGCAAAACTTCAGATGACTCAATATATGTCCCAAAGTTTCATATTGATTGGACATGCATCTCAGAGAAAATGTGAGGACAAGATTGAGTGGAAAGAAAAAAGAAAGAAGAATAATAAGAAACCGGACAAAAACAATATTTCTCCAAAAGTTTATTATGGATTGGACATTGCATCTCAGAGAAAATGTGCGGACAAAAACAATATGTCTCTCAAAACTTCGTTTGGGAGACATAATAATAAACCTGACAAAAGCCATTTTGTTGGTAAAAAAAAACATGCGCACTAATTTTTTTACCTTTGTTATGTTTAAAGATATAGAAATGAGATTTTCCTAAAATGTTTTATTAACAACTACGAGTAAATTTAGAAATTTAGACATGTCACTAGAAGTTTTAGCGATATTTTATATGAGTTACCTCTCTTTGACTGTTTTAACTCTAGAAACTAAAAGAAAATTTAAAAAGTATTAAACGCAATGCTTAATGCATCAACTTATAATATTTTATTGTTTGACTTTCCTCAACGTAAAAGACATGTCACATTTTAATTTTTAATAGTATTATACTAGGGTATTGAAATGATTTTCCTTCATAAAATGTTTTATTAATAATAAGTATCAAATTTATACATCACACGACCAGTTTAAGTGACATTTAATATGACATTCCGCAAGGTAATAGAAAACATGTCATGTTCTAATTGTTTACCATTATTATTATTAAGATATTAAAAACCATTATTATTATTAAGATATTAAAAAATTTTTAAACATATTAACGCATGATGACCAAAGAATTTTAACATGTCGAGACAAATGCTCATAGTTGTTTTTAAATTGTTTGAAATTTCTGCACGTATCACAAAGAGTAGAAAGACCCTTAAATGTTCACTAGAAAGGTTGATCTTTTTATGCTGATTCCTATATGCAAATTTCCGGATCCTTGATTGAAATGGTCGAAAGACGTTCCGATTGAAATGAAATCAGATGAGCAAGGCAGCAAGGGTAAAAATATATTCACTAAAATATATTTTAAAAAGAAAATAATTTGAAGTTTTTTTTATTCTCAGTTATGATGTCTAAAGTCTTGGAACCTAGAAACTGTTTTGTTAAACACTTTTCTGGCGGAGATTTATACGATGTTGGTTAGAAAGTGAAGATTCAAATCTTTGTTTGTTTGCCCTGAGCAGGTACAAAAATTAAAGTGTTAGATTTCGCTATTATTAGTGGTATTTTTGCTTACCGTCTCTTGTTTAAACTTGACAGATGCCACGTTTTGTTTAATGTTTACTCTCGCTGGTCATTCCATCAACACTTTTTATGATCTTTATTTAATAATTAGCTTTGTGTAGATAGTTTGTGATTTCTACGAGCCTTTTTGTGCTTGTTAAAAATCCATAAATTTATGACTGTTTTTACGCTAGTGTAATATAAATGGTATTATATTATATGTGTGTAGCTCTACTTAATACATGTCGAAATTTTTTAATTTTATTGCAATTAAACCCGATTGATCAGTTTATCAGTACGAAAATACAATATGCTGTCTTCGACCTAAGATGGAAGACGTCTATAAATCGATTGAATAACGATTTCTCTAATTTTCACGTAATATTCAAACCTCTTGACCAGTGTACAAACCATATTTTTCGTCCCTATTTATTATGTGTATCTCTATGTGTTTTGCATGCTGTAAAATAATAACGTCTTAAACAAACATAATTACATCATATTTCGTATCAGTAACTGATAGGAAATATTTATCAGAAAAAGAAATTATCTGAAAAAACAACAATATGTATTCACTAGTTATATGTAGTTGTTTTCTAAGTCAAGTTTATTTCCTTGAGTTGTGTGTTAAACATCATTGTCCGAAAAAGGAAATACAAAACCAAATACGGTGTATTAATTAGTCGTGACCAAAATGAGGTTAAGAAAATTTGAATTTGATTTCGCAAATTTTATACTTTTGAAAATTAGAGAAATAGAATATTATAAAATTACTCTTAAATTAAATTTCTTTTAATTGGCAATTGAATTAATCTGTTAAGTGTTTATGAATAGTATCTTCAGATCTAGGAGTGCATAGTCCTTTAGTTATGAAAATTAAGTTTGACATATTACATGGAAAACGTTTAAATTGTGTTTTGTGTAAACAATGAAATACTACCGGGTTAGATAAAAGATAACATAAAAGTTTTACTTCCTGTAAACTTCTGTCTATTTTGATTAACGGTGTTACTGTTAGGTATTGGTGTATTCAGCTTTCCGTGAAATGGAACATTTTGTGCTATTGGTTATAGCACTGCAGATTAACCTTAGTGATGAACAATATCGTCCTGGTAAGTTAGCTATTGTTTTAAAGTAAATTGCGTTTTTGTTTCATATTTTTACAACATACTACAAAAATTCTAATCGCATTCCTTTAGTACAGACCGTTACGTTAGTTCCTTACATTGTTTATATATTGGTGCATCTCATATCTCATATTTGAATCTTTTGCTTTTTATATTTACTGTATATTATGTAAGTGCAGGAAAAATATAGATATAAAAATACCCTAACAAACTGCATATGTTTTAAATCCTGAGTAACGGGAATAAGGTAATGAGGTCATTAAAATATATTCTAAAATGTTTCTAATTGTCAGCAGCTCTAACATGTTGAAAAACATGCAATACACAAATTGTTGATATTAAGGGTACTTATTAAGGGAACGTTAACGCTATTAAAAATCTCATAATTGTTATCAGATGTATTCCCTTTATGTAACATAGGCTACATGCTGCCCTACCAGTGGACATTTCCTTCCGATTGTACTTTTCACACGTGTATTTAGCGGTTGATAATGGACATGGTGGAGAAAAAATATTAAATAAACTGTTACAAAAAAACATACCGAGGAGTAAGAGGAAAACGAAAATGTACAAAATGAATAACTTTCGCACAGCTGTATTAAAATGACAAATGCCTTATATCTCCGTGCAATTTCATTTTAATTTACTCTGTAGCCATCTCATCTACTATTGATCAAGTGCCTGTCAACAATGAGGTTGCGGGTTTAATTCTCAATTCGGGCAGGGGTTAGTCGTATAAATCTTAATTACCAAGGATTGCCAGTTTTCCTACCGAAGATAAGGGATTTTCTACGGGTAGTCCGGCTTCCTCCCCGAAGAAAAAGTAGGCCGCACAATATAGCTAAAATGCTGCTGAAACTGAAAGGGGAGATAAACATAACAAACACAAACAAATTTAATTATTAAAATTACAACGAGATTATGATAATGATACTACGTATTCAGAAATGTACAAAAACATGGTTGAACGGAATAAACAATGTACACATCAAATGTTAGCAGTTTCCGTAAGGAAATGTTGTCGACCTCGGAAACTGTAAACGAACTACTTGAAAATTATTCAGAAGAGATCTTTGAATAACATACATATTCATTTCATTTTCGCAAAGTTTAGCCTGAGGAATTTTATTAAACTCGCAATGAAAAGTCAGAGCGCTAGTTAACAAACACATTAAAATGCATTCCTCTTACGATGTTCGAAATTCAAAGGATTCGCACTCCTATTAAGTAAGAACGAAAAGGGTGTGATATATATGGTGATTTCCTGTTGATGAGATTTCGTTGTAAGGGTAATAATCAATTCCCGGTGCATGGCATCATGAAAAAGAAATATTCACAAGTTTCTCTTTTGTTCCGGCTTGTGCTTCTAATTGCTATTGCTTGAGATTTAGATATTATGAAAGGCATGGTTTTACTGTAGAACAAGAACATACATTTGTATTTCCAGTCAATGTCTTAACAGTGGAAGCACTTCTACTGTAAAGAATGTCATACAATCTGACCAAAACATTGTAATGAATGTAGAAATTTCATGATTATTTTAAGGTTAAATTTTTAGGAAAAAGTTCGCGGGCATCTATACTTTTCACTAATTTTATAAACTTAAGTCTTATTTGTGTTATGTCCCATATATGAAGGTTTAAGCGAACGAAAGATTTTAAATTTTTAGGTTTTACAATTGCACAGGACTTCCAAAAGTAAAATGACTTTTGTACATTTCATTATAGCTCTGGTCGTAAATCTCTCCTTTATATAAGAATAAAGGTTCAGCCCTAGACTAAGTGTAACGTGTCTACTCGAATCCCATCGCTGCCACCACCTATGTAACGTGTTTTCTTAAATCCCACCGCTGCCATCAATGTTGTAACGTGTCTTGCCTTATTTTAGATCACGGAACGGTTGTAGCGTGTTGTCTGTTCGTTACCTAATTATACTCAGGATGCAACGAGTCTATCAGTCTATATTAACGTCTCGAGGTCAACGCTAATATAACTGTTCTACCTAACAATTTATGCTACATGTAAAAATTATAAAAATGATACGAAACAAGAACAAAAATGCAAGTGAGTAATCCGAACCCAATAAAACCCATGGTTGCACTCAGGTGCTCCGGACGAGTCAGCAGTGCATGCCTTTATATAGACACCCGTCGAGTTACGCGATAAGCTATGTGCTTATGACCTATTTTGCTATATACATATTAACACAACAGCGCCAATATCAATAGTCACCATAAAAGCCAGTATAATAATACACAGAATATAACATCATAAAAACCTATGTCCTGTATGACCTTCCTGTATCTTCTAGTTCCGTAATAATCCTCAAGATATAACATCACAACCCAGATTCCTAAAAACCTATATCCAATATGACCTTCCTGTATCTTCTAGTACTGTAATATTCCACAAGATATAACATCATAACCCTGATTCCTATAACATATGTCCTATATGACATCCATCTACCAAATATATATCACTGGGATACTTGCCTAGTACCGCGATGCTCATATACTACGACAAATACTCGTAATGCTTTTATGCCGCCTATGGTATAGAACTGCAATGCTTCTATACCTTATCCATAAAACATAGAACCAAGATTGTATTCAACCAGGTTATTTGGAGACTTACTGGTCTGAGAGGCTGAGACAAGTCTACAACATCAGACGCCCTAAGCTCCAGCTCCGTGAATTCAATTTTTGATTGATTGATTGATTGATTGATTGATGGGGGAGTTTTTTACGTCCTACACCGACAACTTAATGCCCTTGGTCGGACGGGCATTGATTGAGCAATCTGCTCTGGTATTTATACTCCATTACGGATTTTTCCATTTTATAGGACGATTCCAACTTAGCTTGCGTCCTAACAACGGGGGTTTTTGAAAACAGGTAAAGTGCGTCACTATTACTTCTGTTACCTACTATGCATTTTACTCATAATCCATCTACACATAATTAAAAAAGAATCATCACACTAAGAATTACTGATCCATTACATTATTATCGTGTCTAGGAAAATCGTGATCATTTGATATTTAATGTACATCACAGTGTCCTCTACACTTTTAAAGGGGGTTTTTGTGCGGGTTTTATATTCAAAATGTACGACCCCGTGGAATATTGCCTAACATAGGACTATATGAGAAAACAACCACGTTAAAACCGTAATCAGGCAGAATTGAAGGCAGCATAGTTTTCAATAATTATGATTTAACTCACAATTAGAGATTTTATGTCTTTTATTGTATGTGTACTAATATATCGAAATCTCTTTAAAAATATTAAAATTTAAATAAATAGAGATTCAGTTTGGCTGCCAGAGCTTTTAATACATTTAGATTGTCTTAAATTTAACACCCTTTGTTTAACAAACCGTAGGGCAGAAATAATTGTAAATGTACTTTAGATCTCCTCTACCTATTATGAGGTTTTGGTGTCAATATTAAATCAAAGATGGCTACCACAATGAAACATTGATTACCATAGGGTCACATAAGAACTACATAGAGAGAAACTTGTCATTCAAGCATTCAAAATCAAAATTTGCAAGAAAAACTCATGTTTCCAAAGTTTTTTTGGCAAGTTAGGTAAGCATTACAGTCTCTTGTGTCCTCTGGTTTGATATTCAAATATAAAAAGATTCTGTTAGTTATTATGTATATATGATAGCATCTTTCGATACTAATTTTCTTGTTGATAAATATCGAAAAAGGAAAAAACATCTCGAGTTCGGTAAACATTGTTTTAAAAGGGAATTGTTCCCTACTATATCTTGCATTAGATACTCTTTCAATGTCACAAAGTGTCTGACATTTGATATCTACATTAAATGCATAAAGCTTGGTGCCCAGACTAAACTGAAGTTTTGATTAGGTAGAAAAATTCTTAATACCCAGTTAAAATGCTATTCAGTAAATATGACAAATGTTTATTGCTGAAAGCAAGGAGCGTTTCCGTCTATCCGTAAAGAAGTTACACTAAAGCTTTATTATTAAACAAATGACAAGGTTGGAGGACTCAAAACTATAATTACGCTTAATTTACCGACAGATTTGTTCCACAATTCAGCTTGATCTGAATGTTATCCCTGCTAATAAGATTCCATGATATGAATGCAATTAGTTAAAGAAAACACTCGATTAGTAATCGAAACGACTGGTGGGATTTGCAAACGGAAGTTGTTTTATTGTCTGATTGGTTAAAACATTATTCTGTTATCCTGAATTCTGTCATTCTGAATGAACTCTGATAGAATTGATCTGCCTGAAACATAGTATAAAATTGAACAGGTTGACTAAATGAACTGAAACTTTGCAACCTTCACTATACATGTATATCTATGTTTATCTGTACATTTTTGTGTGGTCTGATGCACATGGTACTTAAAATGCCCAATCATGTAACTCAAACGGGGGCCTCCGAGTAGTAAGGGTAGTTAATTATATATCTAGGATTCATCATGAGCTTGCGTGTTCGTGTTAGAGTCTCATTACGGGCACGGTTTGCACGACTCCAGTCTTAATATGCAGGGACTGCCAGTTTTCTACCTAAGGTCAGGGTTTTTCCCTAGATACTCTAGTTACATTAAAGACATTCAAAATTAGAGATGAATATCTTAAAAATGATTTGTTTCGGGTAACCATACATTGAGATGCTTCTTAGAGCGTTTCTCGTTGCGTATACTGTAAAGAAGTCTCCCTGTTCGAAAAAGGGGAGGAAGAGATGTTGGCAGGTTATAAAATGAAACAGAAATACTGGTAGCACGATAAAGAATAATTTCATTACCTTAAATGTGTAATTGATTGATTGGATGATGGCTTAACGTCAAGCGAGCAGCAGTTTGGTGGCTATATTCAGGACGAGAAAATATGCGTGAAAGGGATAGATAATTTTGAATGTCACTGTCAAATTATGGAATATTACTTAGGGGCGGAAAATGTAGCTTTTTGTAACTACTACAACGAGCCTTCGACATCTATTAAAGGTGTTTATTGCTTGCATGGAGTGTAGCCATCTCCAAACACTTCACCTATTATGGTCAGCGTCTATGCCTTTCGTCAAGTGTGTTTTTGTTTGTTTGAATGGTGTTTTAACGCCACTTTCAGCAATTTTTCAGCTATTTCATGGCGTCCAGTTTTTATTGGGGGAGGAAGCCGGAGTATCCGGAGAGAGAACCCCTGACCTGACAGCCCTCCAACAAGAGGGACTACCTTATTCTCTACCTGGAACGCTCTGGCAACTATATTTGTAAACAATATATTTTTGTCAAAAAACAGTACTAAAGAAACATACATTTAATCGTAAAGCATTACTTCTGGACAAAATTCAAACTTCATATCTGTAAAATTAACACGTCAGTTCTTACACCAGAAAATTTAATAAAGGCATCAATTATTAACTACTTTTATTATACTCCAGTACACTCTGCCTGCCGCGAGCCTCGAAATCATAATCACTGTGTTGACACCGCTCGTCAATAGTTGTGATTAACTCCCTTACCCACAAGGCCACAAATGCCCTTTATGGGATATTAACATTATACAAGATTGCTATAGAATAGATACATGTACGTTCAACTTCTAAACAATTCCACCAAATTTGCTGGGAAAAGCTAATTGATTAATATGGGTGTTATGTTTGCTCAATACATGTTACAACTTATATTCCATACCAAATCAATATGATAACCTAATGCATAATTTATTCTTATGTAAATTATTGCCAGAACTTTATGTGGTCGATAGTGCATTTAAATCGTTATTAACTTTCAATGCCCTTCACATTAAAAATACACATGATAGATATGAAATAACCGTGTGGTTATTACATATTACAATTATGATACATGGTACATATTATTGTATAAATTCCCATAGCTCGATTTGATCTCATGTGTACATCGCCAGAGCAAGGTATTATCAAAACATGTGATCGCAAGGAAGGAAATGAAGACAGTTTTCGTGGTTTTTTTCAACAAATACCAGAATTTTATAATAATAGTATGTCACAATTAGTATTAGGAAAATGGGAAAATGTTGTTAAAATCTACCGCCTCCAAACTGACAAAGCAATAAACGATAATCTTGTGAGAACTAAATCCGACGACTTTTAGACTGACGAACTAATGTCGAGATATTCTAAAGGGTCTATGAGTACAAAATGGTCTGGGAAATTCATTCGGGTCAATTACACGATAGAAACGTTGTTGTTCCAAGTGACAAGAACTGAGATATAGTGTAGTTTTATTTATGGCTCACAATATAGACTCTTTGACAAATTCTCTGGGTGTTGATTATTCACAAAATGACATTTCTCTATGCTACAACGTATTTGTTGTGTTGACAGTGCATCTATGTGTACTGTGGGTAGTACTATGCGTCTAGTGTGGCAGAGATCAAACGCCTCCAGATCTCTGTTGCCGTTGGCTAGCTTACTTGTAGGTGAAAGGGAGAGTAGAGTGCGTAAATTTTTCCTGCCAGTACATAGCCTCTATACTACCAAGACTCCTTCAGTACCTCCTCGTGGCAGCACACGGTAACTGGGGTCTAGCATCCTAGGCTAACTTTAATGGGATCTCGGAGCAACAAGGGCCCTAGAGATGCAGTGTGTAGGTCCACCGGTGTGTGGATATGTCCTAGCGCTCATCAACCTTGTCCCACCTATGGGTTAAATAGTTGGCCGGACAGATGTCATACCCTTGGTTGGGAACCTGTCTAGGAGTGAGGGAGTTGCTGACCACCACATTACAAAAAGCTGAAACTAGAGGGCCAACCCCCCACTAGTGGATCCAAAATTGTTACAGAAACGAGTACAAACGCCAATCCTCTCACTCCTCAAGGACTTGAGAACGAGGACAATAATAATTTTAGATACAAACAAAGAGGACAACATATGACGCGAAAGCTGATGAATTTGTTCTCTGCCAAACATCCAACCAGAATTGGTACATGGAACATCAGAACAATGTATCAATGTGGTAAAAGCTTGCAAGATGCAAAAGAAATGGGCAGATACAATATTGAAATTCATTGACTTAGTGAAGTTAGATGGAACACATCTGGAATGACAGTACTATCATCAGGCCACACCATCATTTACTCTGGTAATCCAAATGAAAACGATGTACATGACAAAGGAGTAGGATTTATGTTGACCTGGAAAGCCAAAAAGTCGCTACTAGAATGGAAGCCCATCTTTGCTAGAGTCATCTTAGCAAGATTTGTTACCAAGTTCCAGAAAACAACTATTATACAAGTAAATGCCCCTACAAACATTGCAGATGAAGAAGACAAGAATGATTTTTACAATGCATTACAATCAGCTGTTGATAAAGTCCCAAAAAGAGACATCTTAATTATCATGGGAGATGTAAATGCAAAAGTTGGACAAAACAGAAGTGGAAGGGAACTAGAGATAGGACCGCATGGTATAGGGCAAATAATTGAAAACGGCGAAATGTTTGCTGACTTTTGTGCTATCAACAACCTTGTCATTGGAGGCACTTGGTATGATCATAAAACCCGTCATAAAACCACCTGGGTATCAACTGATGGTGATACAGAAAAATAGATGGACTATATTGCAATTAGTTATAGGTGGAAATCATCACTACAAGATGTTCGAGTTAAACGAGGAGCTGATGCAGCATCGGATCAACACCTACTTATAAGCAAAATCCAGCTCAAACTACTGTCAATGGCAAAGAGAAACAACTAAAAGGAAATTTACCGTAGTAAATTTAAGCAACCAGAAGTATTTAAAGTTTTTCAAATAATTCTGAAAAACAGGTTTAATAGTCTCGCTGATCTAGATGCAGACGATCTAAATAGTATAGAAGACAAATGGGAAAACACCAAACATGCTATCATCAAAACATGTGAAGATACCGTGGGATTTATTCAATCAAAACAAAAGAAATGGATGTCTGACAAAACTTGGTCCCTTATAAATGAGAGAAAAGAAATAAAAGAAAGACTTATGGGTGTTACAACAAGACTCAAAAAGAAAACCTTGCAAGATAGTTATAGCACAAAAGACAAAGAGGTTAAGAAGAGTTGTAAGCAAGATAAAAGGAACTATGCTGAAAAACTTGCAAAAGCGGCAGAGAATGCATGTGGAAAAGGTGACATTAAAACACTGTACAATATCACTAGGCAACTCAGTGTAAAAAACTCAAATCAAAACACGCCAGTCAGAGACAAAAAACACTGTCTTAACAAAACTAGAAGATCAATTAAACAGATGGAAAAAAAGTGCACTTTGAAGAGATATTGAATAGACCACCACCGACCAATCCACCAATACTAGATGTGGGACAAACACTTAACATCAATGTGAATGAAATATCAGAAGCAGAGGTTACATATGCAATTAAACATCTTAAAAATGGAAAAGCAGCTGGCATTGACAGCATCCCTCCAGAGGCTTAAAAAGCAATAAAACATTTACAGAACTTGCTAAATCAGATCTAGGTAGATGAAAAGATACCACAAGACTGGCAGAATAAAACTCCCCAAGAAGGAGACAAAACTCTCTGCAACAACTGGAGAGGAATAACTCTTTTGTCCATTCCTAGCAAAGTTCTGTGCAGTATCATCCTAAAAAGAATGAAATATGAAGTAGATAGACAAATGAGAGATGAGCAGGCTGGATTTAGACAAGAACGCTCTAGCGTAGACCAAATAGCAACACTAAGAGTCATCATTGAACAAACTATTTCCAAAAGCTTTTGACAGCATAGACCATCAAGTTATCTGGAATATTCTTGCACATTATGGAGTTCCATTAAAGATCATTTAAATGATAAAACTTCTGTATGATGGATTTTCTTGTCAGGTCATACACTCAGGCACACTGACAGATCCATTTCCTGTCACAAGTGGAGTTCGACAAGGATGCATCCTCTCCCCCTTCTTTTCCTGATTGTCATTGGCTGGATTGGGAAAACTCCATGCGAAACACCACATGGAATCCATTGGAGGTTCACATCACGTTTAGAAGATCTTGAATTTGCTGATGATACAGTCACCCTATCACATCCCCTTCAAGATTCTCAACACCAAGTAAGCCAAATTGAAGAAACATCTAAAAGAACTGGTCTTTACATCAATTCCAACAAAACAAAAACAATGAGAATAAGTGCAAATAAAACCACTACTATCATGATCATAGAAAATGTAGACAACTTTACATATCTTGGTAGCATAATACGTACCTATGGAGGTACCGACGAAGACATCCAAGCAAGAAAGAAAAAAAGCATTACAACCATTTTCTATGCTTAAGCCAGTATGGAAAAGCAGAACATTAAGAACATCAACAAAAATTAAAATTTTTAACAGCAACATTAAATCTGTCCTTCTATATGGCTGTGAAACCTGGAGAGAAACTGTTTTCTCCATCAAATCTCTCCAGATATTTGTGAACAAATGCCTCAGAAATATCATAGGTATAAGATGGACAGTACAAATAAGCAAAAACGAATTGTGGAAGAAAACAAAACAAGAACCAATAGAAAATGTGATAAGAACTAGAAAATGGAAGTGGATTGGACACACCCTAAGGAAAGCAGAAACCAACGTTACAAGACAAGCTTTAGATTGGAACCCCAAGGACAACGCAAAAGGGGTAGGCCAAAGGCCTGGCGAAGGGGTAACAATAGCGAACTGAATAAGATTGGAATTACCTGGAGTGAGGCAAAAACATGCAAAGGACAGAGAATGATGGGAAGGAGTTGTTGTCGCCCTATGTCCACCCACGGACGAAATGGAATAAAGAAGAAGACAACGTATTTGGAAAGATTCTTCAAAAATAATAGTCTGCTTAATATATCGTTTGAATCCTAATATAGTGAACTGGACCTTATCTATTCCTATTGATACCTAAACTGCATAGGTTCCGTATGGCTAACAATGCTGGTTCAACCTAGTACAAAACCACTTTCCCATATAATAGATATCAAATATGCTAGACTTAATACCAAAATAGCTCATCCATAAGTGGTTGTAAATCAGATATGGATATAGTAAATTTCAAAAGATCTTATAAAACTCTTAAATCTACTACTTTACAATAATTTAGTATTGGAATTCTTTCTACATGTTTACCTATTTTACTAATCCATCACTATTTCTTTACAATAAGTGAGTTGCAAATACCAGTATTTAGTTCTAAGAAATAAATCGTAATATTAATATATATATTTTCTTTCCAATGTTTTTTCTTTTAGATCTTTAGATTAAAGCGAATGTCAAGGGACAATTATAACTTCTGGTGTAAACAAACTTATACAAAACAATATAAAAATTAACAACGCAAAACCATAAATTAAGTAACCTGAACTCATAAAAACCTTGGGTGTACTCAAGTGTCATAATTCATGTTAAAAAGACTTTTAAGTTTTATTCAGTGTTTTGTAACTTTTAAATAATTTTAAAATGTAACCACGATAATTTCTGCTTTGTCTTTATTTTCATTATCATTTCGAGCATTGTTTTTTAACCTTTATGGCGTGTCATCCATTCACATTTTACAAATGACATTATCGTATGTCTCTGTTAACAGGTTTGCTGTGTTCAGCATAGCCTCGCATTACAAACATGGCAACAACATACAAACAAGTGGATATCGCTTTCCTGACAATGTCGGATCTGATTTTATTGATCTTGAACTTTCTCGAATCATATCTATCAGTCATTACATAAGGGTGTACTGTACAATTGTATAAACCATCTTATCTTTAACGTCTTGATATTCATGAATTTATTATTTATATTTTGAAAGATATTTATTGTTTTTTGTTTATTCCATTGGGGTGTACAGAGCAGAGCTCTTTGATCCAGAATCTCTCACGAGCCTCCCGTTCAGAGTCTCGCCACTTGCAGTTCTGCTCGATAATTAGGATTTTTATTCGATCAAAATCCTTTGGAGTGTGGTCGGGCAGTCTGAAGTGTTGGCTTACGGGCAGAAACTGTTTCTTAGTTAGGTCACTTCTGTGACCATTCAGTCGTTTGTGGAATGGCTATATATATATATATATATATATATATATATATATATATATATATATATATATATATATATATATGTTAATTAATAATAAATAGAACAACAATAATTAATATATTATGATATCATGACATGTATTTCAAATAGATTTTCAGTGCACGATATTCCTTTTTAGTAAATTTCTAACAGAGTTTTCTCATCGCAGCATCTACCGAAGGCTTAACTTTATGTCTAAACCCAAAACTCCATACTTTTCCAGTTGCTGTCAAAATGTGGCTTCCGCGGATTTATTGTTTGATGACTTATTATCATCTTGAGCATAGATGAAGTATTGCTGACCTTTGGCAAACATTCAGAATATAATCAATTCCTTTTAAGATTTGATTTAAGTGCTACAACCGAAAGACTAAATCATTGGGAGGAGCCCGTAGATCTTGAATGCTCAATATTTTCATCTGAGATGCGTCTAGAGCAACCTAGACGTCATCCCACAGAGAATTTTCTGCATTAATGTCAGTTTGATTATTGATACACATTTGTAAGACAACCTTGTTCACCGTTTCCAAAAATTAACAACACAAAACCAATACATCCAAATAATCAATATCGTCATCCGGAAATTGTCGCTGTTGTCTCTGAAAACGGCTACAACATGACTGGATCCAAAGATGTTCAGTGTTATGAAGGGACGTGGACTAAGCTTCCAAAATGTCTCGGTACGGTTTAATTAAAAAAAAACCAAAGTAATATTTTTATATAACAATTTTTAGAATACCAATAAAAACATCTTTCCTTCCATATGAAATGACAAAACCTTTCATAAACTTGTTACTGTATTAGCTAATGTTTAAAGAATAATTTAACACCTGTAGAAAACCTACGAATACTTATATTAAACATTTGATAGATTAATAACGGCTTTACGACCGTTTCTGCCATTATTGTACTACCTAGGAGGGACAGATATTTTTAAACAAGAAGTCCAAATCTGATTTGTAATAATTGAATATTGTTTAAAAATTAAGATTTGAAACTGATCCACTATTACAAAATATGCAGCGTCGTTATCTTAAAGTATGTCGTTAGTTCGTAAAATTTACTCGTTGAAATGTAATGTCAACGATATTTGAGGACTTGATTCTGTATAGTTTTCATATTACATTAAGTAAACGTTGAAGGCATATCAATGAAGTAGAATAAGAGATGATCTGCAGGGTCAACAATTTAAAATAACTTACACGGCAATAATTATGTGGAATAAAAGTGTAAAACTTTTAAGCGTAAATATACTTGAGGCAACCAGTGAGACAAATATACAATATGTATATATAAGCACATGCGACACATCAAAGTAGCCATGTTAATATTATGAAAAAAACTTACAGGATCGGAATACTGAGAAACGGATTCAATCATCAAAACACAAAATCATTATCGAAAACATGGATACGTATATGTTTTTTATAGGCTTACTTTGTCCTCCTTTTCTAAATATCAACAACACAAAACAAGTAAATACAAACATTCAATACCGTCATCCGGAAAGTATAACTGTTGTCTGTCAGAATAGTTACAACATGATTGGATTTGCTGATGTTAAGTGTTTTGAAGGGGCGAGCTTCCCAGTTGCCTTCGTAAGTTATAGATGTGTCGCATACATGTTAGTGTTTTCATGTACATGCACTAAAATAAGCAAATTCCCACAAAATTAAACCAAAGGACTAGGTTAACTAAGTACCAATTTTGGCACTATACTGAAAAACACCTTTGTTGTGTTATTCTGGTAGAATAAGCTTTAATTTAGTGTAAAATGCAGTTTTTAAGTTTTTCTTATCTTTTTGCTAATTGTGGGATCAAAACTGCTAAAATGAACCGAAAATCGCAATTTCTGGAAAAAGACAGTAAAACTTAAAAAAATAAAACATATAATTGTAATATTTTGTATAAAACATTTATTTCAATCATAATTTTCATATAAACAGATGTATAATCTTAATCAACAACATATATTTTT
The DNA here is from genome assembly GCA_944474755.1 of Limnoperna fortunei. Taxonomy (NCBI): domain Eukaryota; kingdom Metazoa; phylum Mollusca; class Bivalvia; order Mytilida; family Modiolidae; genus Limnoperna; species Limnoperna fortunei. Next base: position 8,781,489 of record OX104111.1, read on the forward strand.
GGGGGGAAAGATTATTTTTAGCAGAAATTCACAGATTTCTGGAAATAATAATAAAACGTGAAAGTAATATTATGTGATTGTCACAAAAAGGCACATAATGCATTTTCGCCTTTAGTTTTCATTTAAATATTATTGTAAATAGTAGCAAAATATAAGTGTTTTTTGGGGGAAAAAGTTGCATTTTAATTAAATATGTTAGATTTCTGGAAATAATAAATACAAATTAAAAGCTACAGTGAACAATTGTAATCAGTGACAAATAGCAATAAATTCAGTTGCAGTTTTCATAAGAATACTATTTATTCATATCATTAATATATTAATATTACATATAGACATATTGGAAAAAAGAAATATGTCTGATTTTGGGGAATATAAAAAGTTGAAAAGAACAATTAAATAAATTGTAAAAATGGCGTGTTATTTTTTTTGGTAGATACAACAGTTTTTATACTAATAAGTTTTTAATACTATTAACAAAAAAAATCACAGATTTGTCAATGAAGTATGAAAAAAAAATAATTTGACTGTAATAAATGATGGAAAGAATTTACTTCATTTATAGTTTGAAACAAATAAGTTTTGATGTCTTTCATACAAATATAGGTATTTTAGTTAAAATGCATTTAAGTTGAAAAAAGAAATCACAGAGTTTTGGAAATAATCAATATAAGAGATAATTGCAAACAATGGAAAATTATTATTTGAAAAACAAATAGCAGATAAAAAAGCATTTTCCATTAAAAATGTAATTCAGTACAGTATCTTTATGATAGTTCATGTTTCTTCTTAAGATAATAGGAATTTAGTATAATAGAAATAATACTGGCTTTGAACTCCGGTTTTAGGGCAGATTACCATATGAAGAAAAAAATTATTGCCCTAGACTTCGTCTCGGGTGATAATTTTATCTTCATGTGATAATCTAATCTAACATTATGATATTATTTTACTCTACTATTTTATCAGTTTTAGTTTAAACATATTTTATTTGCTCAAATATGCAAAAAGGATAAGACACAAGTTAATCAAACTTATGAAGTCTTCTCCAGTATACAGTATGTTACAAAAATATTGATAGAGCAGCGTACATTGTAATACAATACAAATTATATTATGTTTGTTGGAGACATATCAAAATTTTGTATGACAAATATTAAAGGAAAAATAGAGAGAAGAAGGAAATTAAATAAAGAAAAAAAAATGATGTGATAGATGTGATGGACGTGATGATGAGTGTGGTTTCAAATCCTTGTGAGTAATGATCAAACTATTTTATCAGTGCATGTATGGAACTTGCAATACTTATACTTACGGTCGACTCGTGCACCCCGTATGTTGTAATGCTGAGGAAATATTGACTTATACACCTGTTAATGTTAGTGCATTATTGTAAATTGATTGATAGACCATCACTTATTCATAGTAGTGTGTCATAAAGGATGTGCGACTAAACCATTTATTTGTACCACTTTCATTAAGACATTAGAAAAAATCGTCGAGTTAAAAGGTGAGTAAGGCCAGTCAGTTTAGTTAGTTTAAGCAATATAACAATATATAGAATCGCTCTGGTCTAGTATATATGCATCTTTGACAAACTCACTCCAATCCTTTATACCAAAATTACTTTTTGAAGTTTGTCTAGCATAGCCAAGATACCACAGCACAGCTGCTATGTGAGAACACACCCCGACAACTCTAGCTCCGGCGCGACACTTGCAGAACCACGCAGTAATATAAGACTCTTAAACTTGACCATAATAGATATTGTTTTGATGAAATATACCTGCTTTGTACTTTCACTCTTAACAGACCCGGGTCTTCCTTGAAAATAAAAATGTCACTTTCTTCACCCAAATTCTCCTGAACATAACTTGGGCTCAACTTCAGCTGATATGTTCCACATATTATATTTCTGAGATCTTCCTCACTTAGTTTAGGAAAATCATCTAAACCATCGGCAATACTCCATTTAGAAGACTTCCTCTCCAACACATTTTCCTCCACAAATGCTTTCAGGCTGTTTACTTGCGAAGATAGGTGTTTCATCTTGGCACCCTAAACCTCATCTTCTGCAGCCAACCCAGTGGACAGTGGTAGATAAAATTTGTTGCTGATTTTTATATTATCCTTAATGTATGGAACTTGACTTGTTGGTAAAGTGTTCGAGCAATATTAAAATCTTTTAACTCTTGAGTTTGCTGCTTCCACTACCCATCTAATCTACAAATACATGTACATTAGTTGATACAAAATTAATTACCGAAACATGTAAACATCATACATTCCCAAGGGTAACTATTTCAAGATTAAAACTATACTCACATAATATAGTACTTTTTGTGACTGTACTACATATATATGATAATGTGCAAAACAGTTATACAGCAGTTGTACATTATTCTGAAGTCGTTTTGTTTTGTTTGTTTGAATGATGTTTTACGCCACTTACAGCAATTTTTCAGCTATGTCATGACGTCCAGTTTTTATTGGGGGAGGAAGCTGGAGTACCCTGAGAGAACCCCCGACCTTCGGTAGGAAAACTGGCAATCCTTGTCAATTTAGATTGGAGTTGAGTTCATCCTGACCGCAGTGAGACTCGAACCCGCAACCTCAGTGTTGACAGACCACTTGATCAACAGTAGACGAACTACCTTAACCACTCGGCCACCGGACCCCTTTTTGAAGTCGTGAAATATTTGTTTTATCTAATGATCTAAATAAACCTTAAAAAATTATGTTAATAGATTGTGTCTTCTAGTAGTGTTGTGTTTTAATGATATAATTATATGCAAATTCTGTTATTTAGGTGAAACTTAACGTTACTTCAATTTCGTCCCGTATTGCCCATTTGTATGCTTCTCATTATCTTATAAAGATTGAAATAATATCTATCTGGTATTACCAAAATGACCAGACAAATAGTCTTTTTCAATCAATGCTTTGATTTATACTAAGCATATTGTTAAGCTTTTAATGGACTACTTAATAATTTATTGTTTGTTTGTTTAAATGATGCTTAGCGCCACTTTCAGCAATTGTTCATGCAGCTATATCATGGCGTCCAGTTTTTATTGGGGCATTAGGTCGGAAAAAACACCGGAAAATAATATTTTAAAATATAAAACTATTAACACAGCTTTGAACAACTATTTTATTTAAAATATACCAATTATATATTTGGAGACTTGATACATTAGCTCCCCCTTATTTGCTCTGCAACACCATATGCCCCTAAACTTAAAAAAAATCATAAAAACACAAAACTGTGCCGGTATTGTTGTCTCCAAGTACATGTGATAAGAACTTCCTTGTCACTTACCTTGGTAACTAGTCTACTACGATTAGCATCTTCAGTTGACATTTGCCTTTATTCATTAACCTGGGTATTTCTGCTTGAATTCCTAGGGATTCTAAATATGGAGGTGTGTCTCTAAAGGCTCGATCTACTATAAAAATATCATCTCCAGTCACCCAGTTCCTAATTTCTTCAATATTATTATTTAACATGTGTTGTAATATTGACGCATCATTGTTTTTTGCATCAGCTAGGTTGATTTAAACATATTTTATTTGTTAATAACAAAATGGATTGGACACAAGTAAATACATACTTATAAAGTCCTTTCCGCATTACAAGTATATACATATACTAGAACAAAGTAGATACAAGAACGTGTACACAATTTCAAATGAACAAACATGGAAAATAATTACAAAGGAATCAAAATCAAAGTCAAAAAAAAAATTAAAATCAAAGACAAAGTCAATAATGGCTGAAGATGTTTCCGTTTGACTCTTGTCACTACGTCAAACAATTAAAAATCTTTTGGATCTCTTAACATATTCAAACACTTCTCTAAAAATACTTATATTCTGTTCATAAGAAAGTTCTAGATTGCCACAAGTAAGCATGCGTAAATCAATGTTGGTTCCATTTGGCAGCCATCTAAGACTACCAATAAGGTCTAATCTATGGTTGTTATATATAGGACATTCAAAGAAAAAGTGGTTTGCATCTTCAATACGAGAACCGCATAAACACGATGGATTTGAAATAAGGTTTGATCTAAATAAATCGTAATTAAGAAAGGATGCTGAGCATCGTATTTGTGTTAATATTATGTTTAGTTTTCGGGGACCATATGCATAGTGTCTTGGGACTTCCCGCAAAACAGTATCTTTCCTTAAAGTATTTTTGAAGGCCGAAATAGAGTTAACATTTCTTATATTTGGATCAATTCTATTCCATTGCCTAATCGTATCGGGAATAAATGATTGATTAGTGAGGGAAAGTCTACAGTATGGTAATATTATGTCATCACCATTTCTCAATGGATAAGGACTTAAACTTTGAACTTTAGGAGGAATTAGTCTACTTATGTATTGAGGGGCATCGTGGTTTTGTATTGTATAAAACATTTGTAACCTTCTTCTCTTTCTTCTTTCCGCCAAAGATTCCCAACCAATTTCGGTATACAATGTTTCTAATTTGGTAAATATAGGCAGTCCTGTTACAATTCTAGCTGCTTCTGACTGGAGTCGTTCCAGTTTAGAAGCATTGCTAACACCACAATTATCCCAGACCTCAGATGCGTATTCAAATAACGGTCTTATATAAGTAAGGAAGAGTTTTTCTAAATTGTTTCGACTCAGTTGATATTTAAGTTTTCTTAGAACATTCAAATGTTTCTTAACATTTGTTATAATGTTATCAATATGCGTATTCCATTTAGCATCATTACTAAATGTAACCCCTAAGTGTTTATGACATTTGACAGTCGGAATTGTGACGCCATTTAGTGAAAAAGTAATGTAAGGGATTTCAGCACTTGAAAAAAACAAGATTTCGGTTTTATCAGGATTAAATGACATGCGCCAACATTTTGACCATTCATCCAACTCCCTCAAATCTCGATCAATTACAGTTTTTATTTGTTCTTGATCTTGATCTGAGTAGTTAAACGAAGTGTCGTCAGCAAATAACCTGCATAATGAGGTTAATTTTTCAGCAATATCATTAATATAAATGATAAATAGCAAGGGCCCTAATACAGATCCTTGTGGTACACCCGCAGATATACCACATAAGGAGGACGATGCAGTATTAATGACAACTTTTTGTTTCCTTGATTCAAGATAGCTTTTGAACCAACGTAGCAAATTGTTTCTAATACCATAGGCGTGTAATTTAACTAATAGCCCATCATGCCATACTGTATCGAATGCCTTTGAAAAATCGCAAAATACAAAGCAGTTAATTTCTCTCGATTCCATAGAATTCAGTATACAGTTGTACATTTCAAGTAACTGATGAACAGTAGAATATTTTGGTAAAAACCCTGATTGGTATTCATATATCAAAGTATTTGAGACTAGATGATTGTAAACATGTTTATGTATGATTCTTTCCATGACCTTACCAACACAGCTAATAAGGGATATCGGTCTATAATTTGAGGGTAACGAATGGTCTCCTTTTTTAAAAATTGGTATTACATTCGCAAGTTTCCAATTGGAAGGAAACTTGCACTGCTGTAGAGATCTATTAAACAATATTTGCAAAGGAATTGCTATTTTTTCTGGACAAATTTTCAACATTTTGTGACTAATTATATCTGGACCCGAAGCTTTATTTGGCTTCAATGTGTTTATAATATCAATTATTTCACTCGTATTTATGGAGATTATCTCAATACAATTATCGGTTCTATTATCAAAGTTAGGAATAACCGCATTTATGTCATTTAGCCGAGAAATCGCCGAAAAATATTCATTTAAGATCATACATTTACTGGTGTCATCAAATACAAAAACATTACTGGTAGGATCACAGGTTACGTTTCGGAGCGGTGGAATATTCGAAGACCCTTTATTCGACTTTATCAACATTTTCATTATTTTCCAGTATGTTTTAGGAGTATTCGCATTTTCAAGAATAATATTATCCAAATTTTGTTCGAATTTTTCTTTTGCAATTTTCTTCAGATTATTGACCTTGTTTCTCTGCTGCTTATACCTAGCAATGTCCCTATCGTTTTTAAATTTTAAAGCTGTTTTTCTAAAACGATCCCGTTTCCGCATTTCTCTTCTTAATTCGGTTGTAAACCAGGGTTTATCGCGTTTGCGGACCGTAACAAATTTGTTTGGTATGCAATCTCTCGCAATTTTCAAAATATGCTGAGAAAATATTTTACAAATATCATCAACGTCTGTATCTGCAGGAAATAAATCTAACCAGTTCGTTTGATTAAGCTCGCTTTCAAATTTTTCTTTATCTAGTCTATCATAAATCCAGACTTCACGTTTAAAAGTGCCGGTATTTTTCTCTGGACAATCTATGAACGAGATACAGGCGCGATGGTCAGATATGTGTAGTGGGATTTCTAAAACATCAGAATAAGTGTACGTCAAAGAGTCGCTAATTATTATTGGGTCAAGCAAGGTACTACTTCTATCAGTGACTCGGGTCGGTTTGGTAATTATATTTCGCAGGTTAAAAGTATTCATGATATCTAACAGATTATTTTTGTTTGTGGTCAGTAAATCGGTATTCAGATCACCAGTGACTACGAGATTGTCACTTAATTGATAGCTTAATCCTAAGGCATGATTTAATCGTGTATAAAATAAATCTGAATCTGTTGACGGAGGTTTGTAGGCAGCACATAAAAGAAGCTTTTGTCCTTTCGCACGAATTTCTACCCAAAGTGTTTCGTCCGTGCAATTCTCAAGCTCCGGAATACGCTTTATAAAAATATCTTCTTTGGAGTAAATAAGAAGACCACCTCCATAACTGTTCCGATCTTTACGGATTATATTATTTGAAAAACTATCAATATAAATTTCATCATTAGAGATAGTTGGACAAAGATGTGTTTCTGTTACCAGCTAGGTAAGGACCAATCACAGCTATAAAATAGCCAGTGGTCGTGACGATCACTATTGGTTAAACCAATGGCCTCCCTTTGTGTGTGCTATACGAACGTCGTTGAAAGAGAAAATTATTACTTTTTTCAATAAAGATGTATGTACCATCAATAACAAGTATAGCTTGGTTGTTAGCAACATTTCCAAATAATGACTGTTCCAAAGGTCTGGTGTGACAATCAATAACTTGTTGTCGGCTTATGTGGTTGAATCCCAAATATTTAGGTGAAAAATGTTGAATTAAAACTTTTCTGACGGATAATATGACTCTACGCACACTGGATTTAGAAACATTAAAAATTGTTGAGAGAAAGGTATTCGAGTCCAGATTTCATTTTACAGAGGTATATTGCAACAGTTGTTTTGATACTTCGAACTGGGGTATTCTTAAGGAAACTAGAGTACATTAAGACCTATAAGTTCTAACAAGTCATGGTCTCTTAAATTAGAAGAGTCATCAAAATCTAGCCTTTTTCCTCATTGCGTAAACATAATTCAAGCATAGGATTCAATATTTCTGCTACATGTACGTATGTTCTATTCACAAACGATTTATCTACAATCGGAAGATTTTTTAATGCATCCTCAACAAGCAACCCATCTTTCAGATGACCGGGGCAACATCTGTTGCCAGCTGGAATTAAAACATTGTTTTTTATAAATGCAGTTGTGTGGCAATCCGATGTCATGACGACAAGTTTTGGGACCGGTTTCTTACAGATGCAGCAATACCCATGACTTTTAGATGTTGACGGAAAGTTCAGAGAAATAGATGGTGGACTTGGTAGGTTTATTTTTTGTACTGTTTGTTGAGTTGCGACTCTCGTTGATACTACTTTGGGAGAGTTTCTGGTTACATTTCGACACTGGTGCCTACACGTATTGCAAATTACGAGTTTAACCCATTTTCTATCAAAAACTTGTTCTGAAGAACTTTGGCCACATCCTTAGTAACTGTGCGTCTCTCATTAGTCTTTATTCTTTTAGAGCATATATACATTCAAAGTAGTTGGTTTTATTTTTTGGCATCGTATGAGTTTCTGAAAGAAAAAATCAACATGCATTTACTTAATTAGCCTACAATTGACTAATGTAGATTATAACAGGTTTGAATAATACACAAGTTCATGTTCCGATTTCTGAGATTTCTCAACCTTTACAAATTATCTATCATGGTATATTTAGCATATTTATTTTAATGGCTGAAGGTTGAAAAGTAACACAGTTATTTAATTTATTGATAATTTATTGTTAAGCTAATTGTTAATAAACTCTTTTTATTATGGATTTATTTACTGGAATAATTTATTTTCATGTAGTTACATGTACTGTGGTAAGGTGTAGAATTATCTCCCCTGTTTTAGTTCTAGTTTTTATTTTATTTTTTAAAATTGAATATCTAATAATTATCAATTTTTGAAAGTGTAAATTATTTTGTTTTGTTTTTTTAAAGGTTTTAATGATTAGATTTTTTTCGCAACAATACTTGTCAAATACAATACAAATGTTATATTAGATAGAGTAAAAAAAATTTCACTGGGTAAACACTTCCCTTAAGGGAGATCGAAGGGGTCATTGTCGACCTGGGTACTATATAAGCCCAAGGTACTGTCGCTTAACATAAACGTACCCAGACCAATATTGTTGAATTAAATCCATTAATTTTCAACAGTGTAAGCGGAGCCAGTAAACGGTTATTTCCGACCATCAAATCACCAATTGATGTCGGCAAATCTTCCAATACAATACAGTTATCTCCATTCTAATGCTACGGCAATAAAAAACTAAAATTAACTGATTAAAATTGGAATTTTTCATTTGCCGGAAATAACGTCTGCACTTGCGTTAAAATCTGACCGCATCACGGCATCAATCGTGGAATTGATGCCATGAAATTATTCACGTTATCCAATCAGAATTGACGTTACATCAAGAACTGCATTAAAATTTTTAATGACTTTGTTTAATTCGATTAATGAAATGTGTAAAATTATGTGTTGATTTTTTTAACAGGTTTTATAGTTTAACATATTTAGAAATTAAAACAATGCTTTATACGCATTCTTTACTAATAATTGTTGTTAGAACTTTTTACATTTCGTTATTCATTATTGTCTTATAGGTATAACAAACATTAAGCATGTATTTGAATATATCAAAGGGTCAGACATGTTCCTCATTGTTTGAATTCTTGGTCAAAAGAATTTTAAATCGCCCTAATCATTGCATCTATCTCTTTCTCTCTTTTCCTGTTGTTATGATGCAATTTTGACTTAATTTTATAGTAATGTAAAAAGATAAAACATCTTAAATCTTGCGAAAAACAACAAGTACCATCTATAACTAATCAACGATGAATCAGATCTTGACGTAAGTAATCAGTAAACTAAGAAAGTCATTAGCACCAGGTTAACTTAAAATGGCTGTCTCGAAAGTAGAACAATCTTCTTAGACGATATTTTTACGACACTTTGGGACATGAGCCAAAATTCAACACCTCAAAACAACCAATCAGATTGGAAAGTTAACAAAAATGTTGCATAGGTTCAACGCATTAAATATATAATTTATTGAAAATGTGTTATATAACCACTAGCTAATTTATTATGAAAAATTTAATGATTGATAAAATTATGTTGCAAATAAAATAAATTTTTGGACATTTTAATATTAAATAAACTAACAAATAAATCGCAAAAGACTATAAAACAGAAAAGCCCGACTGAATAAACTGATTTTCGGCTGTTTAATTCCTTTGGATCCTTTCTAGTGATATATATTATTTTCGTTTATAGGTGAGTACATTTTTATTTTATTTTAAACATAATATACATATTAAATTATTTTATTTCCTGCTTAAATTAAAAAATTAAACTAAAATGTAATTTCTAAAATAATTGGGATAAAAACAAAAATTGAACGTAATAAAAATATATCTATTTAATAGTCTAAATATTAATATAATATGAAATTAAAAAGAATAAACTAAAGTAATCAAAGGGACAGTTGAACGGCAAACCAATTAATGGCGTCTAAGGTCAAGACATTGGTCACGTGACTTTTGTCAACAAATCGGCGATTTTTTGTAAACAAGCACACTTCGTGGTTTTTTGCTTCGTTTCTTCTTGTTTCAAATCGTACACAAATAAAACTTAATGTTTTGAAATCTTGAATAAATAAGCTAAATTTTCACCTATATTTTTTGGTGAAAAATATTACCGAAATATTTTTAAATGACGATTGAAGTTGAGAATTTTTTTCTGGAACCTTGCGAGAGTCGAGGAAAAATAAAAAATAATAATATAAATCGGAATGGTAACCAATACAGGGGTATAAAATCTGATGAACTATATAATTTGTGTTCCAATTTTATCAACTGTTGATCGTTAAAGCCCCGGACACGAAATTGTGTCAGCTTATTCGTGACGAAAACTGTGATAAATGGGAGATAACTCTTTACGAACATTATGAACATAATTTAACTTTGTTTATGAAGTCTTTAAACCAATTAGGGATTAAATATAAATTTGGAAATTTATATTTTGGAACATTTTAGTTATTATTCTACATTTTAAAATATTTGTAACAAGAAAAATGTTATGGGATGTTAGAATATTTCAAGTTGCTTTTGTAGTCACTGAAGAATACTTTCTACACAACAGAGTGTATATGTTTTATGTGTATAACTTACAGATATATTAACAAAGGTATCATCAAAGGGTCCCAGAATGATTTGCATGTATACATACTAATAAAAGCAATTGAACCATTAAAAACACAGACACACTTAAAGAATACCATTACAATAAAATACATAATAAACTAAAATGGCTTCATATAATAATTATACTAATCAAAATAATAAAAACAATAATAATGTGAATTAAAAATTATCAAATGTTTTAAAATATTTTTAGGTAGAAAGAATGTAACTAGTTGATTAATATGTTCCTGCTTTCTGCAAATTAAATGAAATTGTCTTTCATTCCCTATAAAATAGTACAGTTCGAGACAGAAAAAATGCAAAGAGGTGTCTGAAAAACAATAAATTAAGCTATTTCAAACAAAAAATCCAACTCATCAAGATTCAACAATTTTCTAATTATTAATTATGTTAAAATTATCTTTAAACTGTATAACTGTTACCTATAAACCTTTTCTAATTAATTATTATTAATATTGAAATTATCTTTAAACTTCTATATACATAGAAAAAAATCTGAATTATAAAAATGTAAATATATCGATTGATTGGATGTCAACGTAAATAGTAAACACGCATGGGCTAATTTTAATTGGACTGATTGGATGTCTGCTTTATGCCCAGCGAGCAGTAATTCAGCTTTATTCAGGACGGGAACAAGTTAACAAACAATAAATCAACGGAAAATGGGGGTGGGATGGGTCACAGGGAATACAATTTTGACTGGCACTGGAAAAGGATGGAGTTTTGGGTAGGGGTGGCAAATTTAGCTTTTTTGTAGTGGCTGCAATGAGCAAATGTAAATATATACAAATGATAAAAAAGTTAAATTCTTAATGCAATAATAAAATAAATAAATGAAGCATATTTTTAGCAAATCTTTTCTAAGTGAAATTGTATTGTGAAAAAAAATCAAATAAACCTTAAGCTGGCTCATGTTAAATTATAATCCAAGTAAAATATTTCACTGGCATATGAAGCAAAAGGAAAAAAATAAAAGCAAAATAATTAAGTTTGTTTGAATGGTGTTTTATGCTACTTTCAGCAATTTTTTAGCTATATTGTGGCATCCAGTTTTTTGGGGGTAGGAAGCCAGAGTACCCAGAGAAAAACCAAACCTTCAGTAGGAAAACTGGCAATCCTTGTCAGTTAAGATTGGTGTCGAGTACACCTGCCAACAGTGAAACTCGAACTCGCAGCCTCAGTGTTGATAGACCATATGATCAATAGTAGATGAACTACCTTAACTACTCGGCCAATGAGGTCCCCAAAATAATTAAGGAATAAAAGAAGTAACATATTCGACATGTACAAACAAGTGAGTCAATTTCAAAATGTATCGTGCATTATGTTCTATGGCCACAGTCCAGTTTCAGGAACAGTCAAATTTCCTAATTATATATTTATTTGCAGATACACAAAACCCATTTATTTGTTTTGTATAATATGTAAATTGTACTGTATGATTAATTTACATGAATGTATATCATGTTTGTATAATCTGTCTACATGAAACTTTAATGAGGGCCTCAGGGAAGATTATAGACTATCTTTGATACTCTCTATAAATAAAGTATTATTATGATTGTTATTAAGGGCAAAGTTACAATACATAGCAGCACTTTGATTTAAACATAGAGACACATACATAAATTGCAAGTAAACTAGACCAAGGAAGAATATCAATAATAATAAGAATGTCATCAAGATAGTTTGTTTTGCACTATGGAGAGCTCATCTGTATTATTATTTTTATCTTACCCTTTTTTTGTTTTTACTAAAATATATTAAGAAAAAATGAATGCATGCTGCGTGTATATTACTATATATGAATATGATTTCAGTATATCAACATAGGTCCACCTTGTCTCTGATCCACATCAGTAAGAAAAAATGACAAAAATGTATTTGCTCACTGATATGGAAAAGGGACCTAGGGCCTTGGCATAAGGACTTGAAAAAATGTTATTTAGAATTATTTAGATTACACTATTTCAGTAGAGCTCCACCTTGTCTCTTATTAAGAAGAATGAGCTTTATTGGTCATTCTATGCGAGAATAGGTAGGCAAAATGCAACTAGAGTTTTTGATGGAATTCTAAATTTAAGGTATAAAATATTAATGTATTATTATTCATGTAACTATAAGAATATTGGAATCGATGACAATTAGATTTCAATCAACAGAGGTCCGCTATGTCCCTGGTCCTTATTTGTGAGTTTAAGACATATCACAAATATGGAAAAGGGTCCCAAGGCAGATACAAAAGGACCGGTTAATTAATAAATTAATTAATGACAAAAATGGAATTTAGAGAAAAATAGAGAACAAAAAGAAAATATAACACACACACATATGTATATATATGTAGGACACGAGTGTGGTAGATGTCCAAGAAAGTGCAATAATTCCTCTTAATTAATATGGGATTTCACTGGTTAATATAATATTTATATAAATTGGCAAAGCACACTTAAAATCAAGGGAATTTCATTTGGCCCATCAACCTATGTATGTGTAGTGAACTTTATGTAATTGGTTAAAAAAAATACCTGTAAATCTATTTAAAATAATAAGTTGGTTCTTTTTTTTCTGTTTTTTTTTTTTTGGTTTGGGTTTTGGGGGGGGGGGGGGTTAAGTGTGCTACTTGTCACTAAACCGCAACTGCACTAGACAAGTTACAATTATTGTTTTACAAATATTCCCTTATTGATAATAAATATAATATATTTTAATTTAAAAGTATCTGTTTATGTATATACTTCTTATTGAACGTGTGTGTCTCACATAAAGGAGACCCGGGTCTGAGTTGGTCGTTCAGTCCAAATTTTAACAGAATTTTATGGGAAATTATGCACATCTGTACGTAGGTTGTTTGTCAAATTTTGTTTTTACTTCAGATGTTTTGTAAAACTGGAAATTATTAGGCGTAAATATAGTTTCACTCGTGAAAAATGGATTACACAGCATCCTTTGGGTGGTCCTCTTTAAAAACATAAACAAACTTGTAACAAGGATGGTAACCTAAAGCCACTTATATAACGACAAATACCATTGGATAACCTACCTAAATTCATTAATGGTGCACAGGATCGGGCCCGGACACAAAATTGTGTCAGCTTTTGTCGGAACCTAAAAATGTAAACATTCGACTTCCGCCATGTGTACATCGAAGACAAACCCGTTTTCAATCTTAAATTTGAGCACATTGTGCACACTGCCCGCGTATCAGAAATATTCAGTCATGTAAAGAAATAACTCTTAATGTGTTTTCTATACCGTCTAGTGGAAGTTTCATTTAAATAAATACTTTATTTTCCGTAAGAATGCAACATAGTTTTTTAAACCACGATCACACAAAATTATAGGTGGCGCTTTTTATGGGCGTTGTCGCGTGAGATCTGCAAGTCCCGTGAAAATTGCAAGCACGCATGTGCAAAACCAAGTTTTTATTTTAGTAACTTCCGCCGTGAGAAATGCAAGGCAAGACTACTTTCACTTTACAATTTGAAGTTCCGGTTATGAAGACGATATATTGAAAAGTGTGTAAACAAATTATCCAAGACGTGACAACACAAATGCATATAAACAAAAGTAGTTTTTGTCTCTTACATGTTAAATTTTAAGGATTTGTTTGCAAAAGATACTTTCAAGTTAAAATTAAATAACCAGCCATATCCATCATCCGACATCCATACTCAATAATGCAACGATACATATACATTTGCACACCCTGCCTGCAGTGAGAATCGAACCCGCAATCTCAGTGTTGACAGACCACGTGATCAATAGTAGACGAACTACCTAGACCACTCGGCCACTGAGGCCCCCTATTTTGGCTGGACAAATTGTTTTGGGTGTTCTGCTTAATCAATAATTTTTAATTTTCTTATTCTTGTATTTACATATGCACTACCATATAGAATGATATGTTAAACATCTGGTATACAATTTAAAATTCAACATTTTATTCAATTCTTTGTACTCGATAGAGGTTTTTAAGCCTATAATTTTGTTTTTAATCCTTAATGTTTTAATATCAATAGTGTCTTTTTTTATTATGTTAGAGTGAACATATATTTTAATTTCAGATCATAAACTCCTTCCTTGGACTTCTGAAGCTTCAAAAGAACAAAACAGAAAGTCATATGTTTGTTCTGCCATCATACACAGCAGTGCTTTGGAATGAAGGAAAATTTGAACACTGGATGTTTAAAAAGGTTTATTTTGTTGTAAAATTTGTAATGTTATTTAGAGGTGATTGTATTTATTCCTATCACAATATCATGTGATTGTCTTAGAGCAATTCGCATTTCCAAGGTTGCTGAACAGATCAATTAACTTTTTTATACCCCCGCAAACTAGTTTGGGGGGGGGTATATAGGAATCACACTGTCTGTCTGTCCGTCTGTCCACATCCCTTGTAAGCACTTTCCCTCCTAAACCACTTGACAGATTTTGATGAAACTTTACATGAAGGAAGTACATCATATGTAGATGTGCATGAAGAATTTTCGTCGCTGTCGGATATTATTCAGGGGAGATAATTGGACTTAGACTTTTAAAATATAGCATTCAGTGCGGGACCTCGTAAGCGCAACTCCTCCTAAACCGTTTGACAGATTTTGATGAAACTTTACATGAAGAAAGTACATCATATGTAGATGTGCACGAAGAGTTTTCGTCGCTGTCAGACATTATTCAGGGGAGATAATTTGACTTGAAGCAAAGCAGGGGTATCCCTTTGTGAGCATGCTCACAGTCCACACTTGTTATCTTTGTGGATTATTATTATTACAAACAAGAAACATGTATCTGTTGTTGAAAAGTACCAGTAATTTTAAAAAGCTTTTTAAAAGTTTTGTTTAAGTCAATAAAATGTTATCAATGATGTCCAGAATATTTCTTTCTGATATTAAACTTTAATAGTCATATTCGAAGTGCAATCATGTACATGTATAATGAATGTTGGTCTTTTGGAAGATAAGCAACTTTTGGAAGATAAGCACAGCATGTTATAATGTGTATCATTTAAACTTTCAGGTTCAGTTTGCCATGTATACCCACATACTTTTGCCTGTCAATGTTAATGGTAATCACTGGGTGCTTATGGTGGTAAACGTTAGACAAAGAACAGTTACAGTCCTAGACTCTATGCATGGACACAGTGCAGAAAAATGTGTTGCCTTGTGGAGGTTTATACCAATTTTATTTTTATCCTTGTTATTTCACAGGTTTTTATGTTACCTCAATTCTATATTTTCATCTTTATTTTGATCTATTTCTTATACTATAAAAATTTTCCTCCCTTCAAAAAACTGGACACATGATATAGCTGAAAAATTGTTGAAACTGACTGGCATCTAACAAAAAAAATTCTATAAAATTCATTACTCAACTACACGTATAATAATTTTGCTTTGCAATGAGATTCCTTAATCTTACGTTGCATATGTCACCTTGCATATTAACAGCCATTTCTTAAACATTTATATGATCTCACTACTTGAAAATTTAAACCAAAAAAAAAGTTGACAATTCGGGTTAAACATGATCAAGGCACCTTCCTTTAATTACACTTTATGAAATGGCTTTGTACAATAAGCTATCAATGTTGGATGATAATAATTTACATATTTTTTTTCCAGACAGTTTATGCAGAAACGGGACTGCTTGCCAGATATGAAGGAGAGGTTTGGGGAATGGCTTTTTATTCCATTGAAAAGCAGTCCACAAACAGATGGCAACTCATGTGGTGTTTTCACTCTGATGGTAAGAAATTAATGCTATCCCAAGCTCAATATCATGTCCCTTAGCAACAGTTTAAAAATAACAGTTATGACAATATAGTGTTTTGCATGTTGAATGAGTTGAGAAAATAATGTTCTAATACAATAATTTTTTTGTGTTTATGAAGTACAGTAAACTTGGTAAACAATTGTTTCTAATCATTGTATTTATTTTTCCCTTTTCATAATGCAGAGTGTATAGTGCAGGATGTGCCAGTTCAAGTGATGAGGCAGATTCACTGTAAACACTACAGACAATATGTTAAATCTAGACTTTTTAGTGAGGGTAAAACAAAAACAGATGTCACTTGTGACATGCCAGATTGCAAAGTTAAGAAAGGGGTTCACCGATGGGTCCAATGCTGTGTTTGTGGAAGCTGGTTCCACACCAAATGTTGTGGTTTACCCACGCAAGCTGCTATTGGCGAAGAGTACGAGTGCTGCTTTTGTACAGCCATGTACAGATAAACATTTAATTTATAACTTAATAATATTATTGTTGTATATATTTGAATGTTATTGTTGTATATATTTGAATGTTATTGTTGTACATGTATCGTCACATTCTATATATTATTAGTCATCTTTTATGTTTACATTTTTAATAATAGTTCATGCATCCTGTTTTTAAAATACTATAGGTTAATTTATTTTATATGTGTTATTTTATCTCTCACGATAGTCCTTTTTAATTCAGATGTTGAGCACACCCTGCCCACAATAAGGCTAGAAAATGATGCCACGTTCTGTTATCCATGTCCATTTTCATCTATCATTCACTGTTCTCCATATCTTCTTTTTCAAATTTGATCAACATAGATTGCTTAAATGATTGTTTTTCAGTTTTTGTCTCGCCTGGGATGATAGTCGCATGGAGGCCACAAGCGAGACATATATATGGGAATCCGGCAAGTGTGGAGTAAACACTTGGACATTTTGCTTTATATCTTTGTAAGCTTATGCCCTAGGCCCATCAAATTTTGCTCAATAGTAGCTTAATTGACAAGGATTGCCAGTTTTCCTACCAAAGGTCCTGGGTTTTTCTCGGGGTACTCCGGCTTCCTCCCCCAATAAAAACTGGATGCCATGATATAGCTGAAAAATTGCTGAAAGTGGCGTTAAACATCATTCAAACAAACAAAAACAAACAAATCAATGGTAGCTTATGATGAGTACTTTCCAGTCAGTCACCTGACCTTGACCTCTATTTCCGTTACAGCGACTACGTTAAAGTTTTTGTATTAGGGCAGATCCTCTGTAACCATGCATGCATGCTAGGATGACAATCTTCAACTTCAACTAGGATACTCGTCTAAATCCATACTGGACATTTACAACGAGGGGGATTTGGTATGTAGCATGCTAATGATTTAGTAAAAGGGGGTTTGGTAGGTGTCACCCGACCGTGACCTCAATTTCACGGTCCAGCACAACTACGTTAAGTTTTTGTATTGGGGCAGTTTCTCTGTAACCATGCATTTTATATTTTAAATGATAACAATTTAATGCTTTACATGTAATGCTTTGGACATATTTTTTTCACTAATGTGAGAATATTTATGTGTCCACACGTGTATGTTTGAATAGGGTTATTTTGATGCTATATCAAGCTGCCCGGTTCTTATAAGGGTAGGAGACCAGAGTACTATGACAATTTTGACACACCTTGCCTTATGATAACAAACAGATAACAAATAATTATGGATTCTAATTTTAAGCATGAGCGACACCTGCCCCCCCCCCCCCCCCCCCGCTAATGAGAAATCCTGAATCCGCCACTGTAAGTTCAGGTGTAAGTTATCAAGTTTTTTTTAAATGTGTTAAATGACCAGAAGTCTGACCCAACCTATTATTTTTGTTGGTACCTTAAACTGTGGAAATATATGACCAAAATTGAAAAAAGCTATTGGCAACCAATTACTTATCAATGTAATTTATATCTTAATAAATACATCAATCTTTTAAATTCATATTTTACAATAATAATAACGTTATTATACTCGAATTTAGTCGATGTAAATGCCGAAATTATAGTGGGTAGCCATACAATCTGCAGGAAAATGCCACGAATCTGTCTGTTGTTAAAATATTAAAATTTTGTTTTAATTTGTTTAATACAGTTTTAATTTTACAAAATAGCACGATCGAGTTTTTCAAACAGTGGTTTTTGTATAGTGAGTTTCTACTTTCACTTTACCGTAAAAAGTTTACACTTGACAGCGTGCAGTAAACAATTCTGCACTGCCAGCTTTAGTTTCCTAAACGTATTGTATGAGTTATTCATTTAAATTTCATTGCATTTAACAACAATTTTTTTTAATTCTTTAAAATCTTACATTATTTTTAACAGACTTGCGTTTCTCACAGTCTTGCAACTCTCACGACACCCAACGTGAGACTTACAAGTTTAACCGGAAACCGGAAGCGGAACTTGCAATTTTCACGATACTTGCAGATCTCACGCGACAGCGTAACCGATCTACATACGGGTACCGTTTGTGTCGATACAATGACCTTTAACTGTCAAATCCAGGCGTTTGCCGTTCAACTGGGAATTAAAGTTATGGGGACAAAAATAGTTATTTAGAGGTTTATGTTTCGGATACAAATATTGTTATTTTTCTGAAAATGTATTGTACGAAACATTATTATTAATTAATAAAGATTTTCGGCTGTTGATTCCTTTGTGGATCATTTCTAGTGATATTATTTTCGTTTATAGTGGCCGTACCTCTCGTAGCCAAGCTAGACCCCACCATAAGCATACACACCAATACGGAACACGTAATCCATACAAAAGTCCAAAAGTTCCAGCTCACTTCATAACATTTAGTCGTACAAAAATTTACCATCAATTGGTGGAAAACTATTTTCGAACCTCCCAAAGTTTGAAATATACACACACAACACTGTTTTGCGTCATTTATATTGGTCTCAAAACGTTATGTACCTCTTAATGTACATATATAGCAAACATAATAAAAAATTTATTACTTTATGTGCGTGCTTCATTAATATTTTGTAGCATACTGTATATTGAAGAAGACTTCATAAGTTTTATTAAATTATTTATTATCCTATTAATCAAACTCATAATACTCACAATGACAAGCAAAACTTATAACTTAGTAAACTAAATTGATATAAACACTGCCATAAAACTAAACATGTAAACATCACGCGTTTTCTGCATTATTTAAACACTATGATTTCTGTAAGTTATATATGCCTTAAAAATGAAAATAGCACGATAACCGACCGAAAAAAGATTTTCGCGGTGGCAGAATGAAAAACCGAATTATGGCAAACATGAACAAAAAAATTTTTAAATGAAAAACACAAGTGAGTAACCAACAAAACCATGGGTGCAGTCAATATCTAACATAGATAGGCGACACAATTACAGTACGGTCGATAAACTGTGAAAACGTGAATGTATCAACAAAATAATTTTTATCATACACCCGTTTCAATTGATTATAGGCCGTTTATTTTTCTTTCGGTGTAAAAACGAGAATGCTTAAAAGGAGTTTCGTTTGTGGTGTTTAGTACTACTGTTTCCGCTGTAATCGTATTTGCTGCCATGATAGTTATAACGCTGTTTATCTACTTTAGGCAAGTTTCGTGAAGTTTGATATAATGTCGTTGTACCATGCAATAAAATACAAGGCTTTCCATTGTGCTCATAATTTGAATATTGAAACTGGTCGATTCTATAATGTAAATAGAAATGATAGGTTGTGTACTCAGTGTAACAGCTTTTCAGTTGAAGACGAGTATCATTTTATCCTTCAATGTGATAAATATACAGACCTAAGAAAGAAATTTATAAAGAAATATTACTGGAGAAATCCATCTATGTTTAAATTGACACAGTTATTATCTGTCCAAAATGTAAAGGAACTTAATAACCTCGGAAAATATCTAAAATTAGCAGAAAGACTGCGGCTGTCATAATTAATAAATTTGTAACAATATTTGACATGCAAAAATTTGTCACGCTCTGCATATTGTAACTTTATGCATAATTTATGGTGTTTTGCAAATATTTATGTTGTAACTATATTCATTCATAATATGTATACTTATATGCTGTATTGCATTTAGTAATAATAAACTAAACTAAACTAATACACACTGTATATTAACACATTTACAATGTAATCATCTCATTCAAGCAACTGGTCAGAAAGTAGTTCTCGCCATTCAAATGACGGAAGCAATTCTCGCCATTTTGGTGACTGTGCAGTCATTTTATAGATCTACTATCCAAAACAAATTACGTTATCACTTTAAAAATGCCAATTTGTCACAAAAAAAAGTCAAAAGATCGGGTGGCGAGAATTGCTTGCCGGTGAGGACTAATCAGTGACCAGTAGTCCTGTAAATGCACTGCATGTAGTTAGTCATCGATTTTTTACTCTTAATTTGTATTAAACATTCTCGATTTTTAATTCTATGTCATTATACAAGTATGTCCTTTAATAAGGGTAATATCCATAATAATTAAATCAAGAGGGTAATTTGCCGAGGTCCGCAGATTCCGAGATTCAAAATTATGGATATTTCCTAAAGTCGATTAAAGTTTCATAATGATTGGACATTGCATCATACAGAAACTCGTGCGGACAAAATTGAACGGAAAAAAAGAAAAAAGAATAACTGGTGCTGATTGTGTTGATATGCCAGCACAGAATATCTCCCCATTGCCACTATAATGTTCAGCATTTCGAAAACACCCCAAATACAAATTGTTACCAAGATAATGCAAAGTCTTATAAAATGATCCCCATTTCCATCGAAACGGAAATTCCAAATACTGATTGCAAAACTTCAGATCACCCTAAATATGTTCACAAAGTTTAATATTGATTGGACTTTGCATCTTAGAGAAAATGTGCGGACAAGATTGAGCGTACAGACAAAAACAGAAAAGAAAAAAGAATAATGGGAATGATTGTGTTGGGATGCCAACACTGAATGTCTCCCAATTTGCCACTAACATCTTCAGCATTTTAACCAAGATAATGCAATGTCATATATATAATGACCCCTGACCCAGTTTTCATGGAAAAGGCAGCAATTTGGAAAATTCCAAAAGTTGACTGCAAAACTTCAAGTCACCCTTAACATATTCCTAAAGTTTCATCTTGATTGGACAATGCATCGTAGAGTAACTGTGCAGACAAGATTTCACAAAAAGAAAAAAAAGAAAAAAGGAAAAAAGGAGACGAATAATAGGAAACCGGACACAAACTTCGTTTGGGAGACATAATAATAAGAAACCGGACAAAAACAATATGTTTCCTAAAACTTCGTTTTGGAGACATAATATGAAACCGAAAAAAATACTGTGTCTCCCAAAACTTCGTTTGGGAGACATACGTATAGTTATACAAGCTATATTTTATATGAATTATGTCTCTCATAATACTGATCCCGCGCAATTTTGAATTTTGCTGGTAAAAACATGTTGCGGACTAATTTTTTTTTACCTTAGTTCTGTTTTAAGATTTGAAATGAGTTTTTCCTAAAACGTTTTATGAATAATAACGAGTAAATTTATAAATTTAGACAAGTCACTAGAAGTTGTAGCGATATTGTATAGGAGTTAATAGGAGTTACCTCTCTTTGACTGTTTTATCTCTAGCAAATAAAAGAAAATTAAAAAGTATTGATCGCAAAGCTTGAATGCATCAACTTATAATATTTCCTTGTTTGACTTTCCTCAAGGTAAAACATACGTCGCATTTTAATTTTGATTGTACTAGGGTATTAAAATGATTTCCTTTCTAAAATGTTTTATTAATAATTATGATCAAATTTAGACATCACGCGCCCAGTTTAAGTGACATTTAATATGACAATCCACAAGGTATTAAAAACATGTCATGTTCTAATTGCTTACCATTATTGTTTATTAAGATATTAAAATATTTTTTAAACGTATTAACTCATGATGACAAAAGAATTTTAAAATGCCTTGACAATTGTTCATAGCTACTTTTTGAAATTTCTGCACGTATCACCAAAGATTTGAAAGACAGTTACATGTTCACTAGAACAGTTGATCTTTTTATGCTGATTCTTATATGAAAATTTCCGGACCGCAGTCAGGGTAAAATATATCCACTAAAAATATATTTTAAAAGAACATCATTTGAAGTTTTGTTCAGTTATTGTCAGTTATGATATCTAAATTCTTGGAACCTATAAACTGTTTTGCTGAACACTTTGATGGCACATAAGAGATTTAGGCGATGTTAATTAGAAAGTGGAGGTTCAATTGAAAATTTCCGGGGGTATTTTGGAAAAATTCTAACTTAATACTATTGAGGAAAATTATGTATAGAACAGTGGATATCCTAACCATTTAGCGATGTATAATTCGCTATATTATAGTTTAACTGCTCCATGCATAATATCCACCATTATCTGCACAATTTACAATATTCAAATATTGATTAATATAAGAAACAAAACAGCTGATAATGCTGTTAGTGAATTCAAATGCCCTTAGAAGGTAAAAACTGGACGCCATGAAATAGCTGAAAAATTGCTGAAAGTGGCGTTAAAACACCATTCAAACAAAAAAAAACAGCCCTTAGAAGGTACACACATTAAGGTGTTAGATTTCGCTATTGTTTGTGGTGTTTTTGTTTACATGCTCTAGTTTAAACTTGACAGATGCCATGTTTTATTTAATGTTTACTCTCGCTGGTCTTTCCATCAACACTTTTTATGATCTTATTGAATAATTAGCTTCGTGTAAATAGTTTGTGATTTCTGTGAGTCTAAGAGACTTTTGTGATTGCTAAATATCCATTAATTTATGACTGTTTTGACGCTCGTGTAATATAAATGGTATAATATTAATTTATATGTTTTGTACCTCTACTAATACTTTTAAGACGTGGAATATTTTAATTTTATTGCAATTGAACTCGATTGATCAGTTAATCAATACGAAAATACAATATGCGGGTCTACGACCTAAAAAGATGGAAGATGTCTCTAAATCGAATGGATAACGATTTTTCTCATTTTCACGTATTATTTAAAACACTTGACCCAGAGTGGATACCATATTTCTTGTCTCTGGTGATTATGTGTTTCTCTATGTTTTACATGGTTTAAAATAATAACGTCATAAACAAACATTATTACGTCATATTTCCTATCAAAAACTGATAAGAAATATTTATTGAAGAAAACATAAATCTGAAAACACAACAATATGTATTCACTATTTATAGCTTGTTGTTTTACAATTAAAGTGTATTTCCTTGAGCTATGTATTAAACATCATTGTCCAAAAAAGGAAATACAAAACTAATGAAAAGTCATTTGTTCAAAGAACAAATGTAAGGTCTTTCCCGGCATTTTCTTAGTGTTATGTCTAGGAATATGGTTGCTAATTTTGAAAATTGCTGCCCATAACCATTGGACTTTGGTCCTATATCAAAGGGCGTGTTGAGACGGTCACAAAAAAACCTATGTTCACTATATTATCACTGACGGTTTAAAAGTTATAAGCCATAAACTGATTAGCCGAAAAATGTCAACGGCCATAACTTGAAAACGATTTGTCGCACAGTTTTCAATAATTTAAATCAAATGTAGATCTCAATGAGAGGAACATTTTCCTGATATATTGTCTGCTTCAATTTTTTACGGTTTTTGAGTTATTTCGAAAACAAAATTTAGCCGAAACCTGTCAAGGGCCATAACCTCTAAAACGGTTTGTCGCACAGTTTTTGAACCGTATATCAAAGGTAGATCTCAATGAGAAGAACATTTTTCTGATATATTGTCTGCTTCAATTTGTTATGGCTTTTGAGTTATTTCGGAAACAAAATTTTACCGAAACCTGTCAAGGGCCATAACCTCTAAAACGGTTTGTCGCACAGTTTTTGAACCTGTATATCAAATGTAGATCTCAATGAGAGGAACATTTTTCTCATAAATTGTCTGCTTCAATTTTGTATGGTTTTTGAGTTATATTGAAAACCAAATTTCAATGGCGGCCGTTTTGAAAATGGTGGACTAAAAAATTTTTTTGATCCGATACATGTAATTAGGACCCTCATATCTACTTGGAAACCAAGTTTTGTGTAAATCCGACAATTTTGACGTTTTCGAAAAAACTTCGCGTCAAAATCGCGTAAACAGGAAGTGGATCAAAGAATGTTTTTTTGCATGACAAATCATGGCAATAAGACAGACAACATTTTCCTCACTTTAGATTTTTGATATCTTTCATGGTTTCTGAGTTTATCTGAACACAAGGGTAAACAGTGTTTGGGGAGATAACTCCGTTTCTAAAAATAGATCGGTGTCGCAGGGTGACTCAGGTCGAGCCCAGGTAGTGTCGGTTAAGTGTGCCAAGTTTCAAAGCGATACGTCAAGACACTTTTTTGACATCAGTGGCAGAAAAAAAATAATAATAATCATACGAAATACAGTAAGGTCTTTCCCTTGGAAAGGGGAAAGACCTTAAATACGGTGTATTAATTAGTCGTGACCAAAATGGGGTTTAGAATATCTGAATTTTATTTCCCAAATTTTTTACTGATGAAAGTTAGAGAAATAGAATCTTATTAAATTACTCTTTAATTTAAACTTCTTTTAATTGACAATGAAAGTTATCTGTTACATATTAATGAATACTATCTTCAGATCTAGGAGTGCATATTCCTTTCAGTTATAAAAGGAGTGCATATTCCTTTCGGTTATAAAAATTTTAACATATTACATGGAAAACTCTTAAATTTTGTTTCGTGTAAACAATGAAATACTACCGCGTTACAGATAAAAGATAACATAAAAGTTTTTACTTCCTGTAAACTTCTATTTCGATTTACGGTTTTTCCGTTAGGCATTAGTGTATTCAGCTCTCCGTGAAATGGAACATTTTGTGCTATTGGTATTAGCACTGCAAATTAATTTTAGTGATGAGCAATATCGTCCTGGTAAGTTAGCTATTGTTTAAAGTAAATGGCTTTTTTCTTGTTTTTACAACATACTACAAACATTTTAATTGCATTCGTTCAGTAGAGACCGTTACGTTAGTTTGAATTTTTTGCCTTTTTTATTTTACTGTAAATTAGTTAAGTGCAGCAAGAATATAGATATAAATAATACCCTAAAACAATGCATATTTTAAATCCTTAATTACGGGAATGAGAAGGTAATGAGGTCATTAAAAAAATTCTAAAATGTTTCTAATTGCCAGCAGCTCGAACATGTTGAAAAACGCAAACTGTTGATATTAAGGGTACTTATTAAGGGAACGTTAACGCAATTAAAAATAATGGTTATAAGATGTATTCCATTTATGTAACATAAGCTGCATTCTCCCCTACCGGTGGACATTTCCTTCCGATTGTACTTTTTCATACGTGTATTTAGCGGTTGATAATAGGCATGATGGAGAAAAATAATAAAAGAACTGTTAAGAAAAAAAATCCAAGATACCGAAGAGTAAGAGGGCAACGAAAATGTACAAAATGAATAATTTTCGCAGAGCTGTATTAAAACGACAAATGCCTTATATCATCGTGCAATTTCATTTTAATTGACTCTGTGGCCATCTGATCTACTATTGATCAAGTGCCTGTCAACAATGAGGTTGCGGGTTCAATTCTCAAAGCGTACATTTTAAATTTACAAGGACTGCCAGTTTTAGTGCCAAAGAGATTTTCTACGGGTAGTCCGGCTTCTTACCCGAATAAAAAGTAGGCGCTATAATATAGCTAAAATGCTGCTGAAACTGAAAGGCGAGTTAAACACCTTTCAAACAACACAAATAAATTTAAATGTTAACATTTGTATTAATAAAACGAGATTATGATAATGATACTACGTATTCAGAAATGAACAAAAACATGGCATCATGAAAAACATATTGACAATTTTCTATTTGTTCCGGCTTGTGTTTTTAATTTCTATTGCTTGAGATTTGGATATTATTAAAGGCAAGGTATTACTGTAGAACAAAAACATTTTTCCAGTCAACGTCTTTACAGTGGAAGCATTTCTACCGTATCTGACCAAAACATTAAAATGAATGTAGAAATTTCATGTTTAAATTTTAAGGTTAAATTTTATTTTATAAATTTTATAAACTTAAGTCTTATTTGTGTTAAGCCCCATATATGAAGGTTTAAGCATCTTAAGATTTTAACTTTTAGATTTTGCAATTGCACAGGACATCCAAAATGAAAATGACGTTTTCATTATAGCTCTGGTCGTAAATATCTCCTTTATATAAGAATAAAGGTTGACCCCTTGACTAAGTGTAACCTGTCTACTCGAATCCCACCGCTGCCACCACCTATGTAACGTGTTTTCTTAAATCCCACCGCTGCTATCAATGTTGTAACGTGTTCTGCAGTATTTTAGATCACGGAGCGGTTGTAGAGTGTTGACTGTTCGTTACCTAATTATACTCATGATTCAAAAAGTCTCTCAGTCTATATTATATTCTCGAGGTCAACGCTAATACAACTGTTTTACCTAACAATTTATGCTACAAATTATATACATGATACGAAACAAGAACAAAACTTTGAGTGAGTAACCCTTACCCAATAAGAAAGACAAGCAAACAACAACAAAACCTCACAGATAAAATTATGACAGCTCTGAGAAGTCCTGAAGTTTTAAATGCAATTATTCCCATAATGTCAGTAAAAATAGCAGAAAATGTAATGGCCATCATTGACGAGAAAGTAGAAACAGCAGTCAAGGCACAGACTGACATAATTGTCAAGAAAACAGAAGGTCAAGAACTGCTCACAAATGATCTTAAAGGTAGAGTAATTAAACAGTGTACCAAAGCTTACTCTCTTGAGGAGTATGATAATGAGATACAAAGACTGACAAGGAAAATTGAAGAACTGGAAACAAGAATTAAAGTCAGGAGCAATACTCAAGAAGGACCAGTATAAGATTCCACAACATCCAAGTTCCAACTGAAGAAAATGGAAAACTTAAACACCCAGTTGATACTGATAATTTAATACTTGAAGTCTGCAAACAGAAACTGGGTCTTAATCTAAGGTCAGAAGACATAAGTAGATCCCATGTTATTGGCAAAGTAAGAAATGGGAAATCACAAATCATTGTAAGATTTATTTTATATAGAACTAGAAATTCTGTGTATATGAATAAAAAGAAACTAAAAGATGACCCAGATGGAGTGTGCATAGCTGAAAATTTAACTCAGTACAGGACTGTTATTGTAAAGGAGCTAGCTAGGATGAAATACCAAGGTGACATTGATGCATATTGGACCTCAGATGGTAAAGTTTTTGTCAAACCTACAGCTCATGGTAGAATCAGACCAGTCATAACTTTTGAAGATCTCCAACACATTCAAAGGCTGACATCTGGTGAAACTGGAGGAATTCGAACTAACTTGATGAGGTTGATCAAACTGAGAATAACTCTGGCAATCATAGCTAACAATTTATTTCAAATATATATATATAATTTGTTCAGCATATACGTATTCCACAAGCTTACTATAATAATGCGCCACATATTTATATTTATGCACTGTTCTAGTCTTCACCAGACTGCTGAATCTTATTTATGTACACATTGTTTCTGCGTTTCTTCGACGAGGTCCGCTTTCCATTTCTCCATAAAATATGTAAATCTATGTGTGACGTATAAAGAAATGTACGTTACTGATAAATATTTTGTGATTATTCTTCCTAATCATTAACGGCGAATATTTCTGCACTTGCCGGATTTTACGCAATTTAACAGCACTGCATGAATTGTTTACTTTCCATCACGAGTCTTCGAGGATCGCTTTTGATCGGTCCAAGCGTGCAACAAATAAACAGGTAGCCTGTTACTGTTTATAAACCTTGTGTTTATTTCCCCCTTATTAATTGCACTCAATATTTAGTCGTCATCTAACTAAAAAAGATATCGAGTCATATTCTCCTCGTAAGGCTGTATTAACGTGTTGATCTTTTCCAGGTGTCTTCGTCGAGGTCCGCTTCTTATTGTGTATATATACAGCGTATAACAGTTAACCTGTTCATTAAAAAATTCATGTTCACTTTCTCTTAAATAACTATACTAAATATTTTCTGCTAACACATTTTACTCAAATAGTTCTAAATCTAAGTAAAGGAAAACACCAACAGTCCAATATTTCTGGAAAGTTTGTATTGTTTACTTTTATTCATTTACTGGTGTCTTCGTCGAGGTCCGCTTTTAGTGTATATTTACAGAACTGTCCAAGCGTGCAACAGGTAACCTGTTACTTAAAACATTCTTTGTGTTTAGTTTATTATAAAAAAAACTATACCGCATATTTAATTCGTTAATTGCCATTTTTTCATAACAATTTTCAAGTACTTGCATTACTATTTGTAAAAATAAGGAATAATCTGTATGACTCTCGTAGATACTAGTGTAATGGTGTTCATAATGTACTTGTATATATTATTTTATATACTGAATTGATTTAAATTATTCAGCCAATGAGTGACAATGGCGCATAACAACGCTTAAGCTGCAAGGGGCTACTGATCGCAAACTGTTGGTCTTCGCTATTGATTCTTCTATAGCATCTTATTTTTGCATTGAACTAATTACCAACATGAATAGTGAAATCGAAGAATTGTTTCATTGTAATCTTCTTTCTCGTGCTACATGTAATATTATATATTATATATGTTTCTCCTCACATTAATACCTCGTATATATAAATAATTAAACCAACAATATTTAATTATCTATATATACCCATTTTATGTTTATGTAGACAAAAAACAATGTTCGCAGTCAGTTGTGAGATTTGTTTGTTTATATATGCATTTCTTTTCTCATTTTTTGTGCTTACCTCTGACTATGTTGCTTTTACATATGTTTCTAAATGTGCATGTGTTTGTGGATACAAATTGAGAATAGCTCTTGCTTGCCCTAACAGCTCAATTATTGTCCTTGCTAACTCCAATGGATAATAGTCTTCAGGGCTATAGGGCAGCAATAGGTCTCTTTTATAATTGCAAATATAGAGTAAGTGACCCAATGTATTCAACACTGACATCTTCCATACCTGATTCCTATGTTAATATCTTACTTACCAATATTCGTCGTACACTTCTTATCGTCTCAATAAGCATCCTTCAGATTATAAATCCAAAAATCAACATTGTATTCCTGCTTCTTGTCTTACATTATATATTATTAATTGGCAACATAGAGCCAAATCCTGGTCCTGACTCAAATGATCAGAATCTTATTTCACTTTGTAATTTAAATATTCGAAGTATCCGAAACAAGCTATCATTTCTAAATTATTTGACCGAAAAATTCGATATATTAGCAATAACTGAAAGTCACTTATGTCCGGAAAAATTAGACAACGACATAGAACTCAAGTTTTTCTCAAAAAACATAATCCGTAACGATAGCAATAACTTCAGTGGCGGTGTTCTTGTCTTCGTTAAAGATGAATTCTCTGCTGTACGTAGACAAGACCTTGAGAGTCAAGATGAAATGGTGTCGCTAGAAATACGCGGTAAAGGTCAGTCAATTCTATTGTGTAACACGTATCGCCCGGAGTGGACAGACAATGATTACAGGGCACGATTAAAACATGCAATAGAAATGGCTTACAAAATTAATCCAAACATTGTATTGACTGGCGAAATGAACTGTGATATGTTAAAACTGAATAATAATAAGCTGCTCGACTTAATTGGCTTATTTAATTTTAAAATGTAATTGAGAAACCAACTAGAATAATTGAACGAAGTAGCACCCTTTTATATCCAATTATCTTAAGCGATACATTAAATTATTACACTCTGATGTGTATTCTATACCGATCGAGACAAGCATCAGTCGTCTATCTTAAATGTCCTAATACTAAGTGTGAGTCATCCAAGCCCGAAATATAGTTATATGATCGAATAGAAAAAGAGAAATTTGCAGACAGTATATTTGATTGGGAATCGTATTTATCAAGATTGAAAATGTTCCTGAAATGTGTCAGGAATTCACAAACATTTTTTATAAAAATGGCCAGAGCATGCATACCAACTAAAATGATTACTATAAGGAAAAACGACAAACCCTGGTTTACAAACGAATTGCGGCGAGAGATAAGAAAACGTGATCGATTAAGAAAAACGGCATTTCGTACACAAATATCGCCAGACATTAACAAATATAAACGTCAAAGAAATAAAGTAAAGAACTTAAAGAAATTAGCAAAAGAAAATTATGAGAAAAACCTCGATACTGTTATATTGGAAAATGCCTCAACCCCTAAAATCTACTGGAAGCTGATGAAAAGCCTAATAAAATCACAAAATGCGTCCTACAATATTCCCCCACTAAAAAATGAGATTGAAATGAAAATTTGGAGGATATGGTTTATGATGACGACAAGAAGTGTACACTACTTAATGACTATTTCTGTTCTATCTCATCAATTGATGACACAAATATACCACTTCCTAACTTTGAAGAAAAACTACTAACACACTATCTGACATAATAATTACGACAGAAGATGTAAATGATGTGTTAAAAATCCTTGATCCTAATAAGGCAACTGGACCTGACACCATTAGCCATCGTATGTTAAAAATATGCCCTGAAAATTGCTATTCCTTTGAAAATTATGTTCAACAAATCCCTAGAACAGCGTATTCCCATCGCTGTGGAAAATGTTATAATGTTATAGCAATATCTAAAAAAGGAGATAACTCGCTTCCGTCAAATTATAGACCGATTTCCTTAATCAGCTGTGTTGGGAAAGTAATGGAACGTATTATATATAAATACGTATTCAATCATCTACATCAAAATAAATTAATTTACGAATACCAATCTGGTTTTCTTCCCAAACATTCAACAGTTCATCAGTTTATTGAAATGCATAATAATATCGTGGATTCCATGGAACAAAAAATTAATTGTTTCGTTTTCTATGACTTTTCACAAGCTTTTGATAAAGTCTGGCATAATGGGTTACTTCACAAAATGGGATCTTATGGGATTTCTTGAAATATCTCAACCTGGTCCTCTAGCTATGTAAATGAAAAAAACAAAGAGTTGTAACAAATAATCCAAAATCTGAATTAAAACCAATAACTGCTGGAGTACCCCAACGATACGTTCTCGGACCCTTACTTTTTATTATCTATGTAAACAAGATTGCAGATAAGCTGAAATCCCTTTGCACACTTTTTGCAGACGATACGCCATTCAACTATACGGATAAAGATCCAGACAAAATACAAAATTTAATTGACCACGACATAAGTGAACTCGCAAATTGGTCCAATAAATGGCTTATATCTTTCAACCCTAATAAAACTGAGATCATGCTATTCTCAAGTATACCGAATCCGCATCTTAGCTTTTCATTTAACAATCAACCGATGCCAATAACTACATCACATAAGCATTTGGGTATAACATTTCAGACTGACGGCAAATGGAATATACATGTTGATAATATTGTATCATCTGCAAAAAACAGCTTAATGTTTTGAGAAAGTTAAAATACCAATTAAATCGCGCCAATTTAGATTGATTGATTGCATGTCTGATTTACGTCAAGCGAGCAGTATTTCAGCTATATTCAGGACGGGAACAAGTTAACAAACAATAAATCAACGGAAAATGGGGTTGGGTTGGGTCACATGGAATACAATTTTGACTGCCACTGGAAAAGTATGGAGTTTTGGGTAGGGGCGGAAAATTTAGCCTTTTGTAGCGGTTACAATGAGCCTACTCTTTTTCGAAATCTACAAAAGGGGTTCTTCATCGTGCAAGGAGCGTGGCACTCTCCAAATACGTTACCCACTACAGTCCGCGGTCAGGCTTTCCGTATTATGACCCGACAACCCCATAACGAGATGGTCTCCCCTATCCGCCACCCGGGGAAGCGTTGGGCTGCTCTGTGAGTCGAGCACTGGAAACCCTCCCAGTATGGTCCCAGCGCCAATTTAGAGAAGTTATACATAGTCTTTATAAGACCTATGCTTGAATATGCTAGCAAAGTATGGGATAACTGTGGAACTCTTAATGCCTCGAAGTTGGAACAATTACAACTCGAGGCTGCAAGAATTGTTACGGGACTCCCAGTCTTTGCTATTTCAAGCTATAGTGAACTTAGATGGGAAAAACTAAATATAAGATGGGAAAAACGGAAATTAAATATGTTTTATAATATCCAAAAGGAACAGAAACCGGATTTTATGTACAAACTTATTCCTCCAAAAATTCAAAGTACAAAAACATACCCTTTACGCAACGGGAATGCCTTTATTATTCCTTATTGTGGACTATCCCTAACCATGAACTCTTACATACCATCAACCATAAGGCTTTAGAATAATCTTGAACTTGAAATGAGACAATCAGGTTCAGCATCAAAATTTAAACGTGAACTTCAAATGTCATATTCAAACGATTTATCAATTCCAAATAACTTTTCATATGGCCCAAGAAAGTTAAATATTATTCTTACACAACTGAGATGTTGTGCGTCTTTTTTGAATTATGACTTATACAGAGTCAACATAATCACCGACCCCTCATGTCAATGTGGAACCCAGTAGAAAATGGCTTCCATTATTTCTTCGAGTGTCCTCGCTACGTAAACTAAAGACAAATACTAATGAAAAACATTCATTGGGTCCACAATAGACGCATTATAGATCTACGCTTACTGGTGTCAGGACAGATATATTTTCATTACAAGAAAATAAAGACATATTTAGGAACGTGTTCACATTTATCAAAGGGTCAAACAGATTCTAGATAGTATAATCCACAAACACACACAATTTGTTTACAATATGTTTATGTTTATGCTTTCGTTACTTAATTCCTACCTTTTAAAAATGTATATACTGATACTTTTTTTAGCATGCTCAATATATATTATTATAAAATATTTGCTATTGTCGGAGAAGACTTCATAAGTTTGTTTAACTTGTGTCTTATCCCTTTTGCTGATTTTTTTGCAAATAAAATGTTTAAACTAAACCCAATAAAAACCATGGGTGCACTCAGGTGCTCTGGACGAGTCTGCAGTACCATCCTCTATATAGACACCCGTCGAGTTACGCGATAAGCTATCTGCTTATAACCTATTTTACTATATACATATCAACACAACAGCGCCAATATCAATAGTCGCCATATCATATTCTAAAAACCAATATAATAATACACAAAATATAACATCATTCAACCGGCTGCCTCCGAGTAGGAAGGGTAGTTAATCTACTATTTATCGCGTGCCTGTCAACACTGAGGTTGCGGGTTCGAGTCTCATTACGGGAACGGTTTGCATGACTCCAGTCTTAATTTCAGGGACCGCCAGTTTTCTACCTAAGGTCAAGGTTTTCTCCAGAAACTCTATCTATATTAAAGACAATAAAAAAAAATTAAAGATGGATATTATAAAAATGATTTTCTTCGGGTTAACCATACATTGAAAAGCTTCTTAGCGCGTTTCTCGTTACGTATACTGCGAAGGAAGGGGGAGGAAGATATGTTGGCGGGTTATGAAATGAAACAGAAATACTGGTAGCACGATAAAGAATAATTTCATTACCTTCAATGTTTGATTGATTGGATGATGGCTTAACGTACAGCGAGCAGCATTTTGGTGGATATATTCAGGACGAGAAAAGTTAACAAACAATATTTTGACTGAGAAATAGGCGTGAAAGGAATAGATAAGTTTGAATGTCACTGTAATAGTATGGAATATTACGTAGGGCGGAAAATGTAGCTTTTTGTAACTACTTCAACGAGCCTTTGACATCTATCAAAGGTGTTTATTGCTTGCAAGGAGTGTAGCCTTCTCCGAACACTTATTATGATCAGCGTCTAGGCCTTTCGTATTATGACCTGACAGCCCTCCAACAAGAGGGACTCCTTTATCCTTTACCTGGGACACGCTGGCAACTTATACTTGAAAACAATACATTTTTTTCAAAGCAGTACTAAAGAAACACACATTAAATCGTTAAGCATTACTTCTGGACAAAATTCAAACTTCATATCTGTAAAATTAACACGTCAGCTCTTACAGGTCCAGAAAAGAAATTTGGTAAAGGCATCAATTATGAATATTTTGTTTATAACACGGTGACGTGAGATGTATGGAGTCACTTAAAGGTCTAGTGTCAGGCGAATGCAGTGTGTGCATTGTCTTCATGTAAATGATCCCGATCAGCAAGACGGTTGATGCTCAATTTTATTAAATATTACCCCACCTCTTTCCTGTACCAAAAATTGCCTGTAATATTCAAAATGTCCTGACCACGGAACTGACCCCTTCTCTCTAACTGATCATTGACCCATCTACCATATTATGTCATTCGGAAATATATATAATCGATATTACGTCACATTTAATATATACCATGTTACAACTGATTTCAGTTAAAAGCAATATTAATTGTACTTTCAGACATTGATTGTATTGAGGGAGGATCCAACAAAGGGAAAACGTATAATGGAACACAATTTACAACAGTAACTGGAGCTAAGTGCATTATATGGAATTCTAAATATCCCAACCCTACAAATTATTATGCTGACCATAACTTCTGTAGAAATAATGCTCCTGACAACGCATACAAACCATGGTGTTATACAGCTGTATACGGGAACTACTGGGAATATTGTGACATACCGTACTGTGGTAAACTTATTTATATGCCCAACAACAACAGTTTAGCTGAAAGACCATCAAAATAAATAAATAAATACATAAAAAAATAAATACATAAAAAAAACATGACACTGATGGATTTAACGGATTAGTTTAATTACGTGTGATCAGTCAGCTCGATTCTCTATCAAAATAATCTGTAATCGCTGACAGATGGCTCAAAATGTTAAGTTTTAAGCTCAAGTACTGTAGTATATTTGCTGGTATAAAAAGATATGCATTATCAATGTGACTGTCATCTCTAAATCGGGTAATGACATCTTTAATATTAACATCTTACTATTATAAAGACCGCATCAAAAAAACAGTTTTCTATTTCTGTGTTTAGCAGAAGCCGTGATAAAAACATTTAAATGACCAATTATAAAAGTATAGTTTTCATATAGTCTATTAGCCACACAATGAAAGTATATCTATAAATTAATAGCTGTATTAATACTAGAAGTCCAAATTCACAAATCAAGGATGTAGAGGATTTTAAGCACAATATAAACTGAAATCGTTTAAACACCATATGTGTCGTGGGTAATATTCTTTTTCTTTTACATCCGGAATACGCAAGATACACATTAAAGTAAAAGAAAAGCAGTTTCGTGCAAAAAACGAACATGTCTTCTAGACCCATATTAAAAGGGCTTTCAGAACTCGACTAACAGTGCAACCTGGCTCGTCCCCAGGTTTACCATAGGAAAGGCCCTCTCGTTGGTGTATAGGGATGTTGTCAGGTTATAATATGTAAAGCCTTACCACGACCATAGTGAGTAATGTGTTTGGATAGTGCAATGAAAGTTGTTGCAAAATGGTCAGCTATTGATTGCAAAAAATTTTTTCAAATCGCGCAAAGGATTTTGACGACTCCTTATACGAGTTATTTCCCCTTTTTCATTGCAACCATTGTAACTCAAGAACCAGATGTGATAGAGACTTGGGGTTTTCACTGTCGGTCATCATTGACCTTGACCTTGAAAAGGTCACAAGGTCGTAGATCAAGGTCACGTTCTAATTTTTGACCTTTTGTTGTGTACTCATCTCCTCCTTTACTATTATAGATACAGAACTGAAACCTTTACCAAAATGTGTATCATATCAATGTCTTGAAACGTCTTTTTTATTGACCAAGAGTTATTTCCCCTAGACCAATAAAATATGAATTGCATTATATCACTGTATCTCAGTAATGATAACAGATATTTATATGAACCCTTATATCATTAGTCATCATTGACCTTGACCTTGAAAATGGACACAGGGACAAGGTCAAGGTAACGGTCGAAATTTTGACATTGTCTTGTCATCGCTATTCCTTTGAAACGGTAACAGGCAATAAGTTATAATAGATAAAATGTTGGTCTCATAAAGGCGCGACTTTTTCATATTTAAAGAGAAATGATCTGACTTCATCTTATAGAAGTTATCCCCCATTACAAACATTGATAATTAGTTTGTTATTAATTACTCATCAACTATTAATAGTAGAGGCATGTGGTCTTCACTATAGACCATTTTAGGACCCTTGACCTTGAAAGAAAATACAAGGTCAAAGGTCAAGGTCATTTTCTAATTTTTGGTATTTATTATAAAAAGAAATATCTCAATGACTATAACAGATATTGGCATAAAATCTTCAATGTTGACCACCGTTGACCTTCAGCATGGTCAAGGTCATGCTGTAAGAGTCAAGGTCAAAGTCTTTTATTAATGTTTTTCTTGAACCTATGTATTTTAAATGGCCTATTCTTAAAAATGCTATTGTCTATCAGTAATTTTTAAGGAGATTTAAAGATCAGTTGTCAAGGTCATTCAAATTTCTTACGTCCTTTTTAATGACCTTTCATATTTCTAAAGAGATCTAAATAGTTTTTTTATTATTTTTTTACTTATTAATTGCTAAAGACAATTTATGTTGCTATCTTTTTAGTTTCAATGTCATTTATTTTTGGTGTTCTTTTAAAGTAGAAAGCCTAATCGATTTTCTCCCCCCCCCCCCAAACACACGGATTCGGGCCAATTTAGATTAAAATATTGAACCTATATTTTTTAATAGCTTTTTCTCGTCCGAAATAAAACTGAAATTATTACTCGCGGTAATTTTTCTCGACAAATGTACGTCCATAGTTTAAATGCAGCTCCTGGTAGTGAGATAATGCGCTAATTTTGTCGAAGATAAAACTAATTTACCATCCAAACGTTTTGTCTTTCCTCTTTGGTGTGGAGGCTAATTTGTAGCGAAACCTCGGTTGCGGATAGGTTAACGTAGTCGGTTATCTACTTTTGATCATGTGGTCTGTCAGCACTGAGGTTGCGGGTTCAAGTCTCACTGCGGGCATGGTGTGCTCGAATCCAATCTTCAAAAAAAAAATGTTTTTTTTTATCTTCAGCGATATTCATTTCACATTTGTGAACTGTTAAAAAACCAGGTTTAATGACCTACTACCATTTTGTTTTCAGATATTCAAATTGCATTTTAATAGACTGAAACAGCTTTTAAATTAGGACCTTATATGAATAACTTGAGATTATACAATCATTAAAATGGAAAAAGTACATGTTTGAAGATACCAGATCCGTTTATTTATTAACTTTTCATCTTTAATATTAATTAGTTGACATTTAGACCAAAACCAGCAAAAAAAGGAAAATGTGTAAGTGTTCATCTTAAAAGAGATTTCTTCAAACGAAACGTCGTCAATCGCAAGATAACGCGTGCTCTATTTAGAGGGACGTCTTTTTAGTGCACTCAAGTCAAACTTATGATTTGTCGCATCACTTTGTATCGTGGCAAAAATGACTAATACAATCGTGTTATTATACATATTCTTGTATTAAATGTTCCTGTTCATATACAATGGGTGTTCTTTGTGTGAAAACGGCATACGCCTAAGTTTTTGCGATATTCTTCTTGACAGAATGCAGACTGACAACCAGGGATTCGAAATATAATGGTACAATAAATACGACAAGGACTGGGCATACATGCAAAAAATGGATTGACACAGACTATAAAGGGGAGATTAATAACTATTGTCGAACACCCGATAGAAGTCCCGACAACCGGTCCGGTCCCTGGTGTTATATAGATGTTTCCGGTAGTCCACTATTGGAATTATGTAACGTACCGGTATGTGAAGGTTAGTTTCCATCAAATTGTCATTTATTTCTTTCAGATAACTGGGACATATCATATATCTTTATTACCAAAGTCAAATAACTATAGGTATACAAATACAACTAAATAGTATAACAGAAGATGGTTTTCAGTTCAACATTACAACAAGTCATCTCTTAGTTTACTGGCTCTATATATATATTTTCCTAAATTACATAATTCTTTTACATTATTTGAACTCATTAATTGTATAAACTTGTACATTGATGGTTTTCTCCAATAGTAGGGTTTAATTAAATTAACTCTAAAACCATGAAAAACTTTACATTTGAGAACAAAATGCAATTCGTCTTCGAGTTCAATTTTACATAAACTACAAATTCTCATGTGTCTAGGAATACCAAAAAATCTACCGGATTCTACAAAGAGATTGTGACTACATAAACGTATTTTGGTGATACAAGTTTTGTACACATTAGGTATACCTTTAACTAGATAATATTGTAAACATAAGTTATCTACCATGTATTGGTAGTTTGAACACTTGACACTACTTTGTAATAAACTGTCAGCCTCTTGTTTGGAGATGTCTGATAACCTTTGCTTGATCATAGCAAGTGATGAATCACAAAAGTTTTCCTGGTGACAGAACAACAAATGGTTTATCCATATGTCACCAAGACCTATGTCATAAAGTTCATTCTTTATAAAGTGTAGCCAGTTGCACTTGTTGCCAGGGCAACGAGAAAGATCTTCATATAACATATTATAACAACCTTTCAATATACAATTTTGTGTGTTTACAAGTTTGAACCAATATTTAAACATTCTGAATTTTCTGTGCAAATTAGAGGGCTTCTTCCTAGCTCATAATAAACCATAACATTATTTGTAGATGTTTTCACATGTAGAATGTTTTTTACAATAATCCAAGTGGACTTTTTCTATAGCAGGAGCTTTGTGTGCACCCCATACCTCACAACAATAGCTAAGTATGCTGTTAATGTATGTATCAAACAATGACAATAAAGTGTGAAAATTAAAATACAAAGAACTTAAATTTTTACGTAAGGCAAACACTGCCTTTCTACCTTGCTCAGACAATTTTTTCTGTAATAAATTGTACTTTCCAGTATAAAATAGAGAAACTCCCAAGTATGTAAAGTTATCGACTACTTCAATCTCATGATTATCAAACCACCATTTTTCGTTATTCATAACCCGCCCACTATTTCTAAAAATTACAATCTTGGTTTTGGCAGTATTAACACTTAAAGCCCACTTTGAAGTATAAGTTGATAATGTATCAAGCATATCTTGTAACCCAGTTATTGATTCTGAGAAAATGACCATGTCATCGGCGTACATTAATAAAACTAAGTTCAGTTCCTGTACCTCTATAGGTACAGAATTACTATTCATAAACGCCATCTCGCAGTCGTTGACATAAAGTGAAAATAAAATAGGTGACAGCACTTCTCCTTGCATTAACCCTATTTCGTTAGTAAAATAACTAGAGTTAAATCCATCAACCTGAACACACGTTTTAACTTTAGAATACATATTTTTCAAAATTTTTAGAAGTTTGCCACGTATACCAATTAATGAAATCTTATACCATAAATTCAAACGATTAACAGTATCAAAGGCTTTAGTATAATCAATAAAGCAACAGTATAAACGTTTTTTCCTTGACAATGACTTAAAAATAATAGACGTTAAAGCAAAAATGGCATCGACAGTACCATACCCTGGCCGAAAGCCGAACTGCGAATCGGAGATACTGTTTGACGAATCAGCCCAGTCCCTAAGCCGCTGGTTTAAAATCGATGTAAAGAGTTTTCCAAAGTTACTAACTAAGCTAATGCCTCTGTAATTATTAGGGTCTTCTGTGTTACCACGTTTAAATATCGGTATTAAGATAGCGGTAGTCCAAACTGTAGGAAAGATCCCAGATTGTAATATACCATTAAAAAGTCTGACCAACGTAGGTAAAAACAAATCCCTGTATTCTATAAAATATTCGTTTGACATGAGGTCGATCCCATGGCTCTTATTACGCTTTAAGTTTCGAATGGCAGCCAGTATTTCCGTCTCGGTAATATTTCTATCTAATTCCTCGTATACGCATTCTTCGTTCAAGTTTTCTAGATGTGATGTATCTAGGGTATCAGGATTAGCTACATTTTTGAAATGCTCGTAAAAATCGTTTAACGAGATATTGTTCGAAACGCTATTCTTCTTTCTAAATTTAGAGTAGAACAGTTTAGGATTGCTTAACCTAATTTGGTTCATCATGTTGCCTTCGTTTCTCATATATTGTCTCTTTAAGCGACGTTCAAAAGTCTTATAATCGTTTTTGCCTTGTTTAATGACAAATGATTCTCATGAGTTTTTGCATTGTTAAAAATGTTCAAACAGTCAGTATAAACTCGGTAGAGGTCTTTGCACTGGTGTGTGAACCATGGTTTATGTGTCGCTATGTATTTATGTTCATGATTTTTCGAAGAAACTTTACAAAACGGGGACATAATACATTCAAGTTCACTTGTGAAGTTTGACAGAGTTCTGTCGAGAGATTGCTGGTCGGCGAATGCGATCATATCACTAAAATACTTAAGCCTGTCCAGGTTAACACGAATACACTCACTACATTGGTTCTTGAAGTCGTCATTCCAACGAAATTTGGTCGATCTCGACATACCATCAGTATAAGTATCACTTTTGGTAGACACATTGTAGTTCACGTGAAGATCTAGTTCTATATGTAAAAATGCATGGTCAGAGTAACAAGTAAAGTTTGACACTATGAATTGTTTGATGCATGGAAAAAGAATATATGGCGCAATGAGATAGTCAATAACACTAGTCCCTGACGCACCACAATAAGTAAAATCACAGGATAGTCCATTTCGATGCCTTCCATTAACAATTCTAAGCCCGGAGTCTTTACAAATTTGAACTAATTTGGAACCAAAATTATTCGCATTTACGTCCGGATTAATTCTATTTGCAATCTCGGTGTCGGTATCGTAGTCAAGTATACCTTCTAAACTGTCTATAATCGTGCTATGTAAATTATCTGATCTGATAAAGTCATCCTGATTCGCAGTTCTGCTATTCGAATCGCCTAATATCATAACATTACCCAATGCGGAATAAATTCCAGTGTCATTTTTAAGCTCAACAAAAAGATCACAATCATATTTCATATAGTATTTAGAGTTATATGGTGGAATATACACACAGGCTAAATATAAAGTTGTTTCAGAGACAATACCTTTATCAATAGATAACCATACAATAGAATCAAAAATACATTTTTCTACTTTCGTATGTTTAGCAAAATGCTCCTTAATTAATAAAATTAAACCTCCTCCATGTTTAGTTTTAGCCCTATACCTAGGGAATAAATTACAGGTAAAACCTGGAATGTTTAGGCTATACCCTGAGTCAAACCAACATTCAGACAAAAACACAATGTCATATGTACACAAGAAATTAAGAAATGCTTTATTATCTAATTTGGTTTCTATGCCACCATTAA
Source organism: Limnoperna fortunei (assembly GCA_944474755.1). NCBI lineage: Eukaryota > Metazoa > Mollusca > Bivalvia > Mytilida > Modiolidae > Limnoperna > Limnoperna fortunei. Next base: position 8,823,303 of record OX104111.1, read on the forward strand.
TGTTCCATGAAATCAGCTTCAAACTACCTTTAACACTGTTCGCTACACCACCTTCAGTGCAATCCTACGCATATTGCGGCGATTCCACGCCTTTCGGAATTGTTTGACTTGTGTCCCCAATGTCAGTGTTTACAGGAGCTACGAGCTCTGATATAATCATGGGAGATCTTTGGGGTCTGATATCCCGAGCGGCAGAGTGTGAATCAACCGTCTGAGATCTTTTAGCTGTATCACTACCTTCATTCAGAACACGGGAGTCTTTGATTATGAATTTATGCTTATTTCGATCAAAAAGTTCGTTGTCAATGAACAGCTTGTCGCGATACAAAACTGCTTTTCGCCTCTGTCGACGAGCCTCCCTGAAGAATGGAATAAGAAGCTTTCTTTCAGCGAACATTTCTGGAGGGAATTGTTCACTTACTCCAAACGGGGTACCTTTTAGCTTAGACGAAGCTTGACGCACTGCTTCTCGGTCCTGAAAGTTGATGAATGAGGCGATAATAGGCCGAGGCTTAGCTTTACTTCTCATACGTTGTACACGACGAAAACGAAGTACTTCTTTGACTTTCATCTCGTCTCGAATAAACTCGTTAACCTGTTTATTGCTCACAATTGAGGATAGATTGATAACAACTAATTAATCATTACTTTTAATTAGACAATTATAACTCGCAAATATTTGAACTTCCAAAGTAATGTAATATTATCTTTACGACATGGATATCGAGTTACAACACAAACTCTACAGCAGTTACAAGTAACATGTCAAATGTCAGAAACTTGGAATAGTACTATACTTACTTGTGAAGGTAAAATGTATGTTTAATTAAAGTAACAGTGCGTTTCTCATCAACTAGATGTTATTTTGAATATTTAAATTATCGATTGACATTAGTGTTATATTACAGGTGTAACATGTCCTGCTATTTCCAGTCCACATTTGGTAACACTTGATAGAAAGAGTACTTACCGTTATGGAGAAACAGCCATTATAACATGTGAACCTGGATATCGATTTACAACACAAACTCTACAGCAGTTACCAGTAACATGTGAAGAGTCAGGAACATGGAGTGGCACTATACCTACTTGTGAAGGTAAAATATATTTTTTTAATTTAAGTATGAATTAATTAATTAATTAATTAACATGACACTGATCGATTTAACGGAGTAGTTTTATTCCGTGTGATCAGTATGTTCGATTCCCTATCAAATGGGAAGACTGATTATAAATAGTCTGTTAACGCTGACAGATGGCTTTAAATGTTAAGTTTTGAGCTCAAGTACTGTAGTATTTTTCCTGGTAGATGATCGAATCAATGAAGTAAAAAAAAATATGCATTATCAATGTGACTGTCATCTGTAAATCTCTAATGACATCTTTTATATTACCATCTTACTATAATATAGACCGAATCAAAATAACCATTCCCTATTTCTGTGTTTAGCAGATGCCGTTATAAAAACATTTCAATGACCAATTATAAAAGTATAGTTTTCATATAGTCTATTAGCCACACAATTATATAAATAAATTTATAGCTGTATTAATAGTAGAAGTCCGAATTCTCAAACCGAGGATGTAGAGGATTTTGAGCACAATATAAACTGAAATCGTTTAAAAACAATATGTGTCGTGGGTAATATTCTTTTTCTTTTACTGCGATATTTAAATATCGATTGACATTAGTGTTATATTACAGATGTAACATGTCCTGCTATTTCCAAAACTCATTCGGTAACACTTGATAGAAAGAGTACTTACCGTTATGGAGAAACAGCCATTATAACATGTGAACCTGGATATCGATTTACAACACTAACTCTACAGCAGTTACCAGTAACATGTCAAGAGTCGGGAACATGGAGTGGCACTATACCTACTTGTGAAGGTAAAATATATTTTTTTAATTAAAGAAACAGTGTGATTGACAAGTCTTAGATTTTGGGTATCATGTCATTGGTTAAATAAGTTTTGTTTGTTTGTTTGATGGTGTTTAACGCCACAATCAGCAATTTTTCAGCTATATAATGGCGTCCAGTTTTTATTGTGGGAGGAAACCGGAGTACCCGGAGAAAACCCCCGACCTGCGGTAGGAAAACTGGCAATCCTTGTCAATTAAGATTGGAGTCGAGTACACCCTGCCTGCACTGAGAATCGAACCCGCAATCTCAGTGTTGACAGACCACGTGATCAATAGTAGACGAACTGCCATGACCACTCGGCCACCGAGGCCCCCATTGGTTAATAAAGGAACCACGTCAAATGTCAAAATGCAAAAACCAAAAAGAACAATTTCTTTACAAAATTATGAAGGTTGCAGTTTTGTAATTTGGTGACAATTGCATTTAATATACCATAACGAGCTTTAAATTAAAGACACCAACCATGCACTTTGTTCGGTCTCCATCTTACTTCTATAAAACAAATCTGGTAAATTACTAACTAAGTGATGACTTCAACTTTCAATTTAACAACCTTCGTTCATTGATAGCAACATTCTGAAAGCTCTGGAATATTTTGTAGCAATTTACAATGTATACTTACTGGTAAATCATGCGATCGGTATTCCGATTTTCTAGACCGGTCACTATTGTTGACTACTAAGCAACATAACAATGGTTTCTTGTACCTAGAATAATTTTATACCTTAAGAAATTCTATAGCCATAATGTTGACTTGATCATTATGGGAACTTCATCTCTCAAATACGATCGGACATTTTCGCTGAGTCTTAAGTAATCCTAGATTTGACTTTGTCCTGCATAAATATGAGTAGCTCGACGAGTGTCTAATTATAGGCAGTAATGTTAACTCGCCGGTTTTTATTGGGCACGGCCTACTCGCTTTCTATTGTTTGTTTGTTATCGTTTAAACAGTTTTATCTAAAGCCAGTTTTTCCTGGTTAAAGTAATTCAATTAAAAGTGAGGAAGTTTTGTCAAAATAATTCCATCGTTATTTTTCACTAGCAATTTTCTAAAATATTTTACAGAGCTTCTTATTATGTATGACATTAAAACCAAAATTCATAAATATGCAATGCTTGTTTGTTTGTATAAATGCTGTTCAACGCAACTCTCAGCCATTTTCAGCTATATCATGGTGTCCAGTTTTATTGGGAAGGACGAAGGAGTACCAGTTGAAAAATCCCGACCTTCGAATATAGAGAGGTGTTGTTCTGAACGTCGAGGATACCACTGTCCGGATTCGTCATCTAGTCGGATGAAATGTCTTCAAATAATTTTATTATACCCCAGTACACTCTGCCTGCAGCGAGACTCGAAACCATAACCAATGTATTGACATGCCACGTCAATAGCTGTGAGTATCTCCCTTAACCACTCGGCCACCAATGCCCGTCATGGGATAAAACATTATATTTTTCTGTTTGAATGATGTTTTACGCCATTTTCAGCAATTTTTCAGCTATATCATTGCGTCCAGTTTTTATTGGGGAGGAAGCCGAAGTACCCGGAGAAAACCCCCGACCTGCGGTAGGATAAACATTATACACGATTGCTATATAATATATATTGAATGAATGAACTTTATTTCTCATAAACTACAAATTACATAGTTACAGAGAATATATATAAGCACAATAACATAAGTTATAAAGCACATGTGAACAATACAGACTAACCAGGAGGAGTGACCCTCTCATTTATTATTTTAATAAATTTGCATAGTTTTTCAAGTACAATATAATTACTCGAGTTCATTAATTGCTGAAATTTATATGTATTTGGATTAAAAGTACACATGTGTGGAAGCAGTTTATATCTTTCTTGTTTCAGAGCATTACATATCATTACATAGTGGTATTCGTCACCAATATCCATTGATTCGCAAAGATGGCAATAGGTAGTCGGTGACTTCCACATCTAAATTTGCATAGTAAAAATTGGTTACATATTGACAACTTGGAAAAATAACCTTCTTGTTTCACTTCCTTTTTGAAGATTCTGTAGCACAAGCATTTAGAAGAAGTGTTAATTTCATTTAAGCAGTTCTGCTGAAATTGGTCTTTTAGTTTCAACTCTATACTTTTAATTACCCATTTATCTAAAAATTGGTTTAACCATAGATTTGACATACCGCAAGTATCAAAAATGTTTTTTACGAATGATATCCATTTACATTCATTACCATACTTGTAAAAGTTAACATACAATAGTTTATATAGATGACATGATATTTTGCTTTCTTTGCCATTCAGTAATTTGTTTAAAAAATTGACAATACGGAGTTTGACGTTTATCACAACAGGATATCTTCCCTATTCGGCATAAACAAAACAACTTGGTGTGGTCTGTTTTAGATGTAGTACAAGCTTGCAAAATTTCATGTGCACGCGTTCTATCATATCAAAATTTGCAAATCCCCAAATTTCCGAGCCATACAGAAGAATAGGTAAAACCATTTTATCAAACATATCTAACTGGCACTCTATGCTTAAACTGTTTTTCTACATTTTGTCAGTATACCATACATTGCTTTTGTAGCTTGTTCACAAATATATTTTTGAGTCTTTAAAAAAGAACCGCTTCTGCTAAAAAATATACCGAGGTATTTATAATCAGTTACAATTTCTGTCTCTCTATTCTGAATAAAAAATCTAATATTTCCAGGTTGTCTTCCTTTACAGAATATAAGAATGTCTTATTTACATTTATTTTGAGTTGCCATTTTTCACAATAACATTTTTTGTTTATCGCCACTATTCTCAGAAAATAGAACAGTGTCGTCCGCATATAATAATAAAAACAGTTTTAAAAATACCGTCAACTCGTATTTAAGCTCAGCACTAATAGAGCAAACACCGAGTATATCCTTTCTTCAATAAACTGTTGAAGATCATTTAAAAATATTGCAAAAAGAGCGGGGGATAGATTTTCCCCCTGTCTGACACCCATTTCAGAAGGAAATAATTCTGATTTCTCACCATTAAATGCTATGCGCGATTTTACATTCTGATACATATTTGGAATAATACGGAAAATTTTGCCGTCTATATTATTGTTTAAGAGTTTTAACAGTAGAAAATTTCTCTTAACACAATCAAAGGTTACAAAAGCGCAGTATAGTTTTTTTTCTTTTTTAGCTTTATTAACTCAAATAATGCATATAATGTAAATAAATGATCGGTCGTGGAATATCCATGTCTGAAACCGGCTTGATTTTCGAGTTATATGGAATGCTCATCAAGATAATCGCATAATCTAGTGTTTAAAATGGAAGTAAACATATTTCCAATACAGGATAAAAGAGTGATAGGACGGTAATTTTGTGGTTCGGCATTACTACCTTTGTTATGTACCTACCCAATACTCCATACTTTTCCAGTCGCAGTCAAAATGTTGTTTCCATTGATTTATTATTTGATGACTTATCTTGAGCATAGATAAAGTATTGGTGACCGTTAGCAACAATTCATTGATATAATCAATTTATTTTAATATTTGATTCATGTGCTACATCCGAAAGACTTGATCATTGGGAAAGAGTCCACAGATCTTGAATGCTCATTTTTTTCATCTGAGATGCGTCTAGAGAAAGCTAGACGTCATCCCACAGACAATTATCTGTATTTATGTCAGTTTGATTATTGATACATATTTTCAGGCCAGCCTTGTCTACCGTTTCCAAAAATTAACAACACAAAACCATTGCATCCAAATAATCAATATCGTCATCCAGAAATTGTCGCTATTGTCTGCGAAAACGGCTACAACATGACTGGATCCAAAGATGTTCAGTGTTATGAAGGGACGTGGACTACGCTTCCAAAATGTCTCGGTACGGTTAAATTTGAAAAAAAAACAAGTAATAGGTTTATATCACAATTTTAGAATGATAAAAAACATCTTTTCATCCTTATGAAATGACAAAATCTGTCATAAACTTGTTACTGTATTAGCTAATGTTTGAAGAATAATTTTAACACCAGAAGAAAACCCATGCATACTTACGTTGAACGTTTGATAGATTTATAAAGGTTGTAGGACCCTTTCTGCCATTATTTTACTACCAAGGAGGGACAGATGTTCTAACCCTGATTTCTAAATCTGATTTTGGGATTTGTAAAAATTGAATATTGTTTAAAAATTGAGATATGAAACTGATCTAATATAACTGAATATGCAGCGTCGTTATCTTAAAGTATGTCGTTTGTTCTTAAAAGTTGCAATGTAATGTCAACGATATTTAAGGACTTTTTACGTATAGTTTTTATATTAATTTATCCTGTTGACTATGTATTATTCGCATTTCTTACAAGTAAACGTATAAAGGCAAATCAATGAAGTAGAATAAAAGACCTGCAGGGTCAACAATTTAAAATGATTTACACAGCAACGATTCTCTGGAATAAAAATTAAAACTATTAAGTGTAAACATGCTTGAGGCAACCAGTGAGACAAATATACAATATGTATATATAAGGACATGCGAGACATACAATTAGGCATGTTAATATTATGAAAACAACTTACAGGATCGGGGTACTAGGAAACGGCTTCAATCATCGACACACAAAATCATTATCGAAACATACAGATACGTACATGTATTTTATAGGCGTACTTTGTCCTCCATTTCCAAATATCAACAACACAAAACCAGTAAATACAAATATTCAATACCGTCACCCGGAAAGTATAACTGTTGTTTGTGAGAATGGTTACAACGTGATTGGATTTGCTGATGTTCAGTGTTTTGAAGGGACTTGGGGTGAGCTTCCAAAATGCCTTGGTAAGTTATAGATGTGTCGCATACATGTTAGTGTTCAGCGTTAAATAAACTTCATATCGTTTTCGAGTACACGCACTAAAATAAGCAAACTCTGATAAAAGTTAACCAAATTAGCAACTTTCTTAATACGTTCTTGAAGTGTCAATTATTTGAGGACAATAAATTAAAAATGAGGTTAATACTTTTAAAATAAAGATGTTACACAGCAAAGCATTTATTTATTAATATTACTAGTAATAATTTAAAACATGCTTAAATATTCACAGATGCTAAAAATTTTATAGAATTTTTTAATTACATAAATGACGTTATATAATGACCCTTAATGTCCACTGCCTCATTTAAAAGAAAATGTGCATGTATTCAGGTTATTAGATGGAATAGTTGTGTGCTTGTCTTTTTGATTTAGTATATGTGTACCTATAAATTTATCATCACATGGAGAGTGGTATAATAATTATGCATGTCCACATCAATCTTTACCTCACTGAATACAACAATGCAGAGAGACTTTTCAAATTATGCATTGTAATATTAAATCAATAAATGCCTTATAAACAACGTTCTGTCTTTTTTATTTAGGCGTGTCATGTCCCACCATTAATTTAACGCAACACATGGTAACTACAAAACTGTTTGATGGATATAGATATCCGGATCAGTTTACATTTGAGTGCCTGGATGGGTTTGAAATCAATGGTGCAAAAACTTTAAAGTGTGAGCCTAATGGACAGTGGCATGCTGATCAACCAACATGTGAATGTAAGTTGAACTTCGGCGCTTAATTATATACAACAAGTTGCTTTATCTTTTAAGGAGAATATATATAGTTGTTTTGATTTTGTGAAACATTTATCTGAAAGCAGCATCGATAATTCATTTATATTATTTGTTAATTCAAAGATCTTTACAACGAAGGCTTCTGTAGAACATCACTACAAAACTCAAAATGTAAGCAAATCTACAATTTCTTTACCTATCAGTAATGTATCATACAAGTAATTCATACGTTATAATCAGTACCGCAGTAATCGCAGTCAAATTGAACATCCCTCTCAGTAGTTTCTCTGTAAACAGGTTTATAAAATGTTAATTTGGTGTTCTATAATATAATCTAAAGAACGAAATCAAACGAAAAATCTCTCGTTAAAAAATGTCTCTATTTTAATTTAGTACTGTAAATCGTCGAATCAATACATATTTCAGTTTTTCCAATTATTTCAGTTGTATCTAAACCAAGGTCAGACAGTACAGGGGCTGTTGCAGCAGGAATAGCAACTATTGTTTCTGTTTTAGCCCTAGCACTTGTTGGTGTCTTTGTTTGCATAAAACGGTATTATGTAAATTTAAATTATTTTGTTTGTGTTAAAATCACTGTTACGTTGTTTATTCTATAATAGCAAAGGTTTATGAAACTAAAGTATGAAGTTAACAAGAACAGAAATGAGAGCTCTATTTGTAAGCTTTACGTAGGCTTTTTCTGACAAACATTTCTTATGCGGATTTGTTCCATCTCTCGCAATATCATCACAAAAATCAGTTCACGTAACAAATTATAACAAGATAAATAGCAAAGAAAACCGACCGAACAACTTACGTACTGTAAACACGTTATCAGGAACAAACAAAGGGTAACGTATGTATAATTTAGAAGTCCAAACATCAAGCATAGGCATATGGGGCGGATGAACCTACCGAACATGACTGTATCACAAAATATTGAGACCACTAAATAGAGAAAATAAAACTAGGACAAATAGGGGAGTTGTTTTTTTTAGTTTCTTATAATACTGTTTATTTTGTTAATCGAATGAAGCATTGTGCAAACCTTCAGTTCTAGAACATCTAATTATTTAAGAAATAATTCACACAGGCTGTCGTTTATCATTGTTTTACAACGAGGTGAGCATTTATGTCGTATTATCTTATTCCGAGCGATAGCGAGGGATACAATAACGACATAAATGGTTCAGCCCGTTGTAAAACAATGATAAATCAGAGCCTCCGTGAATTATTTCTATTCTTATAAGACAATTACGGTTCATTAATAAAATTATCGTACCTGTAGAAAACATCATTTCCACCACAAATGGCTGTTCGTCAATGCAACACACAATATATTGCAATGGATAATTAAAGCGCGTGTAGCTATTTATACGATTAATACGTCATACGCAATAGCTTTCCAGTGGGAGTTACAGTTTTGTAATTGGAACATCCCTTTAAACCACGCCCTCCCCAGCGTGTGTTGCTCATAAATAAATCTTTTTTTTACCACAGTTGTGGTCTCAAAGCCGTTAAAGCACGTCGTAGTAGAATTTGATTTTAAATATTGTTTTCGGGTTGACTGATGAGTCTTGATAAGACAAAACGCGTGTCTGGCAAAGCAATTGTATAACCTTAGTATCTTTGATGGAATTGATTTACAACAATTTGTTTGGAATTACATTTTACTTCATAATCGATGACAACGATAAGATTAACATTTTATCCTAATTATTTGGAAACATGTATTTTTCGTAAAGATCACTTAAATTACATCATGAAGAGATTATATTATTCCTCCACTAGTTATTTGTATTTTTATTGTATGTTTTCGGTAATTGTTTGCATGAATACAGTTATGAATTAATTGTAATTTTCAGACGAAACAAACGGCCATTATTTGATCCTACAGAGACCAATATGTACGTACACGTTGCAGAAGAAGGTACTAATATGTTTTTTTGTAGATTACTCTCGATACAACATTCAATTTATGATTAGGTTCAACAAATACAAAGCGCATACAGATCATGAATTATCCATTGATTTAGATCAAAGCATACACAGGCATGCATTTCTTATTGATATGCTTGTTAATTTACAGATATTGTTGAACATAACAAGATTACTGGAACACTGACAATGAGTTATTTTTTATGAGTTTTATTGAATGTTTAAAATATCAGACTTAAAATAATTACTATCTTTAAAAGCATTTTATCTTCCCTAGACCTAAATCAAATATAATGTAACCCTGAGAGCATTTATAATAAATGATATTTAAAGACGTTATTATTTGGAATTGGTAAAGATTTAACCATGACGATAACTAAAGAAACGAAAGACGACATTGTTGAAGATTATTAAATAAATATTGCACATTTATGAAATCATAGAGTTACTACCAGTAGCAAAAACGTGTAGAAATTGTAGGATCATTGTAGGAGACCAGAGGTTGGTTAAAAGTATTATGTATCTTTAGTTTTAATATTTAGTTGACCAAACAAGTTAATGAATCTGGAGTCCAATAAAGAATATTTACTTGGAATCAGACCATATGCAGTGCACGTTGGAATAAAGAGCACACAATGATGATGCATTTTAGGTCAAATGGACCGTACATTATTACAAAGAAACGTGTCTCCCATAACCACACTTGAATATATGTTCTTGTAAGCATGCTGTGCTGCGGTGCGATACTTTGATCTATTTGTTAACAATGAAACACATATATATGCCTTTGTAAATGAAAATCTGCTCCAACATTTGTATGCTATTTCTCAAACTGTTTTGTAACAGGAGTTCCCGTGTCTGTGCAACAAAGAGAACCAGTTTATTTCAACGAAACTGGAGCCGATAGTGGTGGATATTACTCGTTTACATCTGGTCAGCAAATACCATTACATGCTATAAAGACTGAGAATTTTTACGACTATGTTAATAAGGAGACTCAAAAGGGAGGCCAAATAGAAAAAGAGTTCTCGGTATGTCTTTCACATCTTTGAACAGTCTCCTTGTTTTATCTAGATGTTATAAGGTTTTTATAAATACTAGTTTGTCGTTTGTTATGACAATATAGAACTTATAATAAGTGTATCGGCGGTTTTATGCATTGCATTAAGACTAAGATGTAGATGACGACATATTTGATAATTTAAATAACTGGAAGATAATTACTGATTTAATAAGTATGTCATATTATAAGTTATTTTTAAGATTTTTAAATCATTTATAGAAAGTGTATACGTGTAACAATAACAATAACATGTAACTTATTTACAATGTAAGAGAATAAAACAAACGTTTTGCAGTGATGAATAAGGACCACCTTTCTTGGGAGAGATTCGATTAGACGTAATCGCCATGAGATGTGGCTTAAATGTAATACTGTTTAACGTGCATTGTGTTAGTGAACTACAACTTACATCTTAATTTATCTAGTCTATTTAATAAATTTTAGAGTGCACTATATTTTTTTACAAATTTAGTAAACTTATGATTAAGACCTCTATTCTCACGACTGCCTAGCCTGATTGAAACCTCTGAAGTCATTAAAAAACAGACCCTTAACTCACTTTTCATACGGGTTTGAAATTAAGACAAAACAGATATTAATATTGATATACATAACCTCTTTGCCAGCAAGATCTAAGAACATGGTCGTCACATATAAGATAATCGTTGTCATACTGAGTGTTTAATATATTGATATCTCGTGACTCCCATTTGGGACCACTGCCAGGAATGCTTGATGCGTATTTCTACATATACAACGAATCCAACGCCGTTTTGTCAAAAGTGATCTGTACAGTAAGGTCCTAGAAAACCATCATGTTGCATTAGTTTAGTTTTAATGTACTACAATATATACAAGGACAGGTATTTCGTAGAGGGTAGAGTTATTGACGGAAAATAAATAAACAGCATTCATTAAATTTAAATAATGTTTTCGTCAATGAAAAATAAATTAATTTTGCAGAAAATTCTTCACCTTCAAAATAGAATTTAATGCATTTAAAGGCAGTTCTACATGACCAAGAAAATATATACAAACAATTCTGAAATAGTCTTTTTATATTACCGATTTGTAAAGCATTAATTATTATTACATTAAGTCAGGCGAATTCTACTAATTTTACTAATTCATATACTTTATACCTGAATTGAACAAATTTGAAGAAACTAAAACGCGGTCTGCAACAGCCAACAACAACAGCATTGAAACCCGGCAACAAGTCGAAAAACATATACAAAGATATATATGCGTGTAAGTATTTGTTTAATTTTGCATAAACGATATAGAATGGTTAAACATCAGTTGTTAGACCAGACGTTACATAATTCGAAGGTGTATAGAGGTCATTGTTATTTTTCAGATCTTCAAATGTAAAGTTAACCTAGGGACGAAGACATAAGACTACCCAATAGTAGCATACTGAAGTTTATCAATTAAACATTTTTTATATTTGATCCTTCATATCACTATGACTTATAATTGCATGATCAGTGCGTTTTGCTTTTTAATTTTTATCATTTATACAAATTTAACTGCATAGTTGGATGCAGTACATTAAGTGACGTCCAATAAAACAGTCTAAATATTTGCGCTAATCAAAAAAACTTTGCATTTGACAAAACAGTGAATTTAACTGTTTAAAATGTAAAAATTACATGTAACAGTTGTATTTATAGGACATACTAAATTGACCAAGATTTTCCGAAATTTTGCCTTTGCCAAACTTACGATAGATTAAAAATAAAATGTCGTCAAAAATACCAAGGTTAACAAAATGTTTTTCTTCGCCAGACGCGCGTTTCGTCTAATGAAGTCTCATCAGTGGCGCTCAAACCCAAACAATATGTAAAAATCCAAATGACTAAGATGTTGCAGAGCTTGTATCACCAAAATTCCAAAACGTTATATCAAATCCGGCTAAGGTTATCTACACCTTGAAATAAAAAAAACCTTACAATTAAAATATTTTCTGAAATTTCTGGTCAGTAAATTTAGAAAATGACTTTATCACTGTTAGAATCAATGATTTTCCTGTCAGCACCGAAGTGTGACTACGGGGCTGGTGATACCCTCGGGGACTAACAGTCCACCAGCAGAGGCATCAACCCAGTGGTTGCAAATAAAATGTCGTCAAAGATACCAAGGTTGTAAAAATGTTTTTCTTCGCCAGACGCGTCTTTCGACTAATCCAGACTCATCAGTGGCGCTCAAACCCAAACAATATATAAAAATCCAAATGACTAAGATGTTGTAGATCTTTTATCACCATAATTCCAAAAAGTTATATCAAATCCGGCTAAGGCTATCTCCGCCTTGAAATAGAAAAAAACCTGAGAATTAAAATATTTTCTGAAATTTCTAGTCAGTAAATTTAGAAAATGACTTTATCACTGTTAGAATCAATGATTTTACTGTCAGCACCGAAGTGTGACTACTGGGCTGGTGATACCCTCGGGGACTAACAGCCCACCAGCAGAGGCATCGACCCAGTGGTTGCAAATAAAATGGCCTCAAAGATACCAAGGCTAACAAAATGTTTTTCTTCGCCAGACGCGCGTTTCGCCTAATCAAGACTCATCAGTGGCGCTCAAACCCAAACAATATGTAAAACTCCAAATGACTAATATGTTGTAGAGCTTTTATCACCAAAATTCCAAAACGTTATATCAAATCCGGCTATGGCTATCTACACCTTGAAATAGAAAAAACATTAGAATTAAAAAATTTCTAGTATGTAAATTTAGAAAATGACTTTATCACTGTTAGAATCAATGATTTTCCTGTCAGCACCGAAGTGTGACTACTGGGCTGGTGATACCCTCGGGGACTAACAGTCCACCAGCAGAGGCATCGACCCAGTGGATGCAAATAAAATGTCGTCAAAGATACCAAGGTTAACCAAATGTTTTTCTTCGCCAGACGCGCGTTTCGTCTAATCAAGACTCATCAGTGGCGCTCAAACCCAAACAATATGTAAAAATCCAAATGACTAAGATGTTGTAGAGCTTTTATCATTAAAATTCCAAAACGTTATATCAAATCTTGCTAAGGCTATCTACACCTTGAAATAGAAAAAAACCTTAGAATTAAACTATTTTCTGAAATTTCTAGTCAGTAAATTAAGAAAATTACTTTATCACTGTTAGATCAATGATTTTCCTGTCAGCTGGACTGGTGATACCCTCGGGGACTAACAGTCCACCAGCAGAGGCATCGACCCAGTGGTTGCAAATAAAATGTCGTCAAAGATACCAAGGTTAACAAAATGTTTTTCTTCGCCAGACGCGCGTTTCGTCTAATCAAGACTCATCAGTGGCGCTCAAACCCAAACAATATGTAAAACTCCAAATGACTAATATGTTGTAGAGCTTTTATCACCAAAATTCCAAAACGTTATATCAAATCCGGCTAAGGCTGTCTACACCTTGAAATAGAAAAAACATTAGAATTAAAATATTTTCTGAAATTTCTAGTCAGTAAATTTATAAAATGACTTTATCACTGTTAGAATCAATGATTTTCCTGACAGCACCGAAGTGTGACCGCTGGGCTAGTGATACCCTCGGGGACTAACAGTTCACCAGCAGAGGCATCGACCCAGTGGTTGCAAATAAAATGTCGTCAAAGATACCAAGGTTAACAAAATGTTTTTCTTCGCCAGACGCGCGTTTCATCTAATCAATACTCATCAGTGGCGCTCAAACCCAAACAATATGTAAAAATACAAATGACTAAGATGTTGTGGAGTTTTTATCGCCAAAATTCCAAAACGTTATATCAAATCGTGCTAAGGCTATCTACACCTTGAAATAGAAAAAACCTGAGAATTAAAATATTTTCTGAAATTTCTAGTCAGTTAATTTAGAAAATGACTTTATCACTGTTAGAATCAATGATTTTCCTGTCAGCACCGAAGTGTGACTACTGGGCTGGTGATACCCTCGGGGACTAACAGTCCACCAGCAGAGGCATCGACCCAGTGGTTGCAAATAAAATGGCCTCAAAGATACCAAGGCTAACAAAATGTTTTTTCTTCGCCAGACGCGCGTTTCGCCTAATCAAGACTCATCAGTGGCGCTCAAACCCAAACAATATGTAAAACTCCAAATGACTAATATGTTGTAGAGCTTTTATCACCAAAATTCCAAAACGTTATATCAAATCCGGCTATGGCTATCTACACCTTGAAATAGAAAAAACATTAGAATTAAAAAATTTCTAGTATGTAAATTTAGAAAATGACTTTATCACTGTTAGAATCAATGATTTTCCTGTCAGCACCGAAGTGTGACTACTGGGCTGGTGATACCCTCGGGGACTAACAGTCCACCAGCAGAGGCATCGACCCAGTGGATGCAAATAAAATGTCGTCAAAGATACCAAGGTTAACCAAATGTTTTTCTTCGCCAGACGCGCGTTTCGTCTAATCAAGACTCATCAGTGGCGCTCAAACCCAAACAATATGTAAAAATCCAAATGACTAAGATGTTGTAGAGCTTTTATCATCAAAATTCCAAAACGTTATATCAAATCTTGCTAAGGCTATCTACACCTTGAAATAGAAAAAAACCTTAGAATTAAACTATTTTCTGAAATTTCTAGTCAGTAAATTAAGAAAATTACTTTATCACTGTTAGATCAATGATTTTCCTGTCAGCTGGACTGGTGATACCCTCGGGGACTAACAGTCCACCAGCAGAGGCATCGACCCAGTGGTTGCAAATAAAATGTCGTCAAAGATACCAAGGTTAACAAAATGTTTTTCTTCGCCAGACGCGCGTTTCGTCTAATCAAGACTCATCAGTGGCGCTCAAACCCAAACAATATGTAAAACTCCAAATGACTAATATGTTGTAGAGCTTTTATCACCAAAATTCCAAAACGTTATATCAAATCCGGCTAAGGCTGTCTACACCTTGAAATAGAAAAAACATTAGAATTAAAATATTTTCTGAAATTTCTAGTCAGTAAATTTATAAAATGACTTTATCACTGTTAGAATCAATGATTTTCCTGACAGCACCGAAGTGTGACCGCTGGGCTAGTGATACCCTCGGGGACTAACAGTTCACCAGCAGAGGCATCGACCCAGTGGTTGCAAATAAAATGTCGTCAAAGATACCAAGGTTAACAAAATGTTTTTCTTCGCCAGACGCGCGTTTCATCTAATCAATACTCATCAGTGGCGCTCAAACCCAAACAATATGTAAAAATACAAATGACTAAGATGTTGTGGAGTTTTTATCGCCAAAATTCCAAAACGTTATATCAAATCGTGCTAAGGCTATCTACACCTTGAAATAGAAAAAACCTGAGAATTAAAATATTTTCTGAAATTTCTAGTCAGTTAATTTAGAAAATGACTTTATCACTGTTAGAATCAATGATTTTCCTGTCAGCACCGAAGTGTGACTACTGGGCTGGTGATACCCTCGGGGACTAACAGTCCACCAGCAGAGGCATCGACCCAGTGGTTGCAAATAAAATGTTTTCAAAGATACCAAGGTTAACCAAATGTTTTTCTTCGCCAGACGCGCGTTTCGTCTAATCAAGACTCATCAGTGGCGCTCAAACCCAAACAATATGTAAAAATCCAAATGACTAAGATGTTGTAGAGATTTTATCATTAAAATTCCAAAACGTTATATCAAATCCGGCTAAGGCTATCTACACCTTGAAATAGAAAAAAACCTTAGAATTAAAATATTTTCTGAAATTTCTAGTCAGTTAATTTAGAAAATGACTTTATCACTGTTAGAATCAATGATTTTCCTGTCAGCACCGAAGTGTGACTACTGGGCTGGTGATACCCTCGGGGACTAACAGTCCACCAGCAGAGGCATCGACCCAGTGGTTGCAAATAAAATGTCGTCAAAGATACCAAGGTTAACAAAATGTTTTTCTTCGCCAGACGCGCGTTTCGTCTAATCAAGACTCATCAGTGGCGCTCAAACCCAAACAATATGTAAAACTCCAAATGACTAAGATGTTGTAGAGCTTTTATCACCAAAATTCCAAAACGTTATATCAAATCCGGCGAAGGCTATCTACACCTTGAAATAGAAAAAACATTAGAATTAAAATATTTTCTGAAATTTCTAGTATGTAAATTTAGAAAATGACTTTATCACTGTTAGATCAATGATTTTCCTGTCAGCACCGAAGTGTGACTACTGGGCTGGTGATACCCTCGGGGACTAACAGTCCACCAGCAGAGGCATCGACCCAGTGGATGCAAATAAAATGTCGTCAAAGATACCAAGGTTAACCAAATGTTTTTCTTCGCCAGACGCGCGTTTCGTCTAATCAAGACTCATCAGTGGCGCTCAAACCCAAACAATATGTAAAAATCCAAATGACTAAGATGTTGTAGAGCTTTTATCATTAAAATTCCAAAACGTGATATCAAATCCGGCTAAGGCTATCTACACCTTGAAATAGAAAAAAACCTTAGAATTAAACTATTTTCTGAAATTTCTAGTCAGTAAATTAAGAAAATTACTTTATCACTGTTAGAATCAATGATTTTCCTCTCAGCTGGACTGGTGATACCCTCGGGGACTAACAGTCCACCAGCAGAGGCATCGACCCAGTGGTTGCAAATAAAATGTCGTCAAAGATACCAAGGTTAACAAAATGTTTTTCTTCGCCACACGCGCGTTTCGTCTAATCAAGACTCATCAGTGGCGCTCAAACCCAAACAATATGTAAAACTCCAAATGACTAATATGTTGTAGAGCTTTTATCACCAAAATTCCAAAACGTTATATCAAATCCGGCTAAGGCTATCTACACCTTGAAAAAGAAAAAACATTAGAATTAAAATATTTTCTGAAATTTCTAGTATGTAAATTTAGAAAATGACTTTATCACTGTTAGAATCAATGATTTTCCTGTCAGCACCGAAGTGTGACTACTGGGCTGGTGATACCCTCGGGGACTAACAGTCCACCAGCAGAGGCATCGACCCAGTGGATGCAAATAAAATGTCGTCAAAGATACCAAGGTTAACCAAATGTTTTTCTTCGCCAGACGCGCGTTTCGTCTAATCAAGACTCATCAGTGGCGCTCAAACCCAAACAATATGTAAAAATCCAAATGACTAAGATGTTGTAGAGCTTTTATCATTAAAATTCCAAAACGTTATATCAAATCCGGCTAAGGCTATCTACACCTTGAAATAGAAAAAAACCTTAGAATTAAACTATTTTCTGAAATTTCTAGTCAGTAAATTAAGAAAATTACTTTATCACTGTTAGAATCAATGATTTTCCTGTCAGCTGGACTGGTGATACCCTCGGGGACTAACAGTCCACCAGCAGAGGCATCGACCCAGTGGTTGCAAATAAAATGTCGTCAAAGATACCAAGGTTAACAAAATGTTTTTCTTCGCCACACGCGCGTTTCGTCTTATCAAGACTCATCAGTGGCGCTCAAACCCAAACAATATGTAAAACTCCAAATGAATAATATGTTGTAGAGCTTTTATCACCAAAATTCCAAAACGTTATATCAAATCCGGCTAAGGCTATCTACACCTTGAAATAGAAAAAACATTAGAATTAAAATATTTTCTGAAATTTCTAGTCAGTAAATTTATAAAATGACTTTATCACTGTTAGAATCAATGATTTTCCTGACAGCACCGAAGTGTGACCGCTGGGCTAGTGATACCCTCGGGGACTAACAGTTCACCAGCAGAGGCATCGACCCAGTGGTTGCAAATAAAATGTCGTCAAAGATACCAAGGTTAACAAAATGTTTTTCTTCGCCAGACGCGCGTTTCGTCTATTAATACTCATCAGTGGCGCTCAAACCCAAACAATATGTAAAAATACAAATGACTAAGATGTTGTAGAGTTTTTATCGCCAAAATTCCAAAACGTTATATCAAATCCGGCTAAGGCTATCTACACCTTGAAATAGAAAAAACCTGAGAATTAAAATATTTTCTGAAATTTCTAGTCAGTTAATTTAGAAAATGACTTTATCACTGTTAGAATCAATGATTTTCCTGTCAGCACCGAAGTGTGACTACTGGGCTGGTGATACCCTCGGGGACTAACAGTCCACCAGCAGAGGCATCGACCCAGTGGTTGCAAATAAAATGTTTTCAAAGATACCAAGGTTAACCAAATGTTTTTCTTCGCCAGACGCGCGTTTCGTCTCATCAAGACTCATCAGTGGCGCTCAAACCCAAACAATATGTAAAAATCCAAATGACTAAGATGTTGTAGAGCTTTTATCATTAAAATTCCAAAACGTTATATCAAATCGTGCTAAGGCTATCTACACCTTGAAATAGAAAAAAACCTTAGAATTAAAATATTTTCTGAAATTTCTAGTCAGTTAATTTAGAAAATGACTTTATCACTGTTAGAATCAATGATTTTCCTGTCAGCACCGAAGTGTGACTACTGGGCTGGTGATACCCTCGGGGACTAACAGTCCACCAGCAGAGGCATCGACCCAGTGGTTGCAAATAAAATGTCGTCAAAGATACCAAGGTTAACAAAATGTTTTTCTTTCTTCGCCAGACGCGCGTTTCGTCTAATCAAGACTCATCAGTGGCGCTCAAACCCAAACAATATGTAAAACTCCAAATGACTAAGATGTTGTAGAGCTTTTATCACCAAAATTCCAAAACGTTATATCAAATCCGGCTATGGCTATCTACACCTTGAAATAGAAAAAACATTAGAATTAAAATATTTTCTGAAATTTCTAGTATGTAAATTTAGAAAATGACTTTATCACTGTTAGATCAATGATTTTCCTGTCAGCACCGAAGTGTGACTACTGGGCTGGTGATACCCTCGGGGACTAACAGTCCACCAGCAGAGGCATCGACCCAGTGGATGCAAATAAAATGTCGTCAAAGATACCAAGGTTAACCAAATGTTTTTCTTCGCCAGACGCGCGTTTCGTCTAATCAAGACTCATCAGTGGCGCTCAAACCCAAACAATATGTAAAAATCCAAATGACTAAGATGTTGTAGAGCTTTTATCATTAAAATTCCAAAACGTGATATCAAATCCGGCTAAGGCTATCTACACCTTGAAATAGAAAAAAACCTTAGAATTAAACTATTTTCTGAAATTTCTAGTCAGTAAATTAAGAAAATTACTTTATCACTGTTAGAATCAATGATTTTCCTCTCAGCTGGACTGGTGATACCCTCGGGGACTAACAGTCCACCAGCAGAGGCATCGACCCAGTGGTTGCAAATAAAATGTCGTCAAAGATACCAAGGTTAACAAAATGTTTTTCTTCGCCACACGCGCGTTTCGTCTAATCAAGACTCATCAGTGGCGCTCAAACCCAAACAATATGTAAAACTCCAAATGACTAATATGTTGTAGAGCTTTTATCACCAAAATTCCAAAACGTTATATCAAATCCGGCTAAGGCTATCTACACCTTGAAAAAGAAAAAACATTAGAATTAAAATATTTTCTGAAATTTCTAGTATGTAAATTTAGAAAATGACTTTATCACTGTTAGAATCAATGATTTTCCTGTCAGCACCGAAGTGTGACTACTGGGCTGGTGATACCCTCGGGGACTAACAGTCCACCAGCAGAGGCATCGACCCAGTGGATGCAAATAAAATGTCGTCAAAGATACCAAGGTTAACCAAATGTTTTTCTTCGCCAGACGCGCGTTTCGTCTAATCAAGACTCATCAGTGGCGCTCAAACCCAAACAATATGTAAAAATCCAAATGACTAAGATGTTGTAGAGCTTTTATCATTAAAATTCCAAAACGTTATATCAAATCCGGCTAAGACTATCTACACCTTGAAATAGAAAACAACCTTAGAATTAAACTATTTTCTGAAATTTCTAGTCAGTAAATTAAGAAAATTACTTTATCACTGTTAGAATCAATGATTTTCCTGTCAGCTGGACTGGTGATACCCTCGGGGACTAACAGTCCACCAGCAGAGGCATCGACCCAGTGGTTGCAAATAAAATGTCGTCAAAGATACCAAGGTTAACAAAATGTTTTTCTTCACCACACGCGCGTTTCGTCTAATCAAGACTCATCAGTGGCGCTCAAACCCAAACAATATGTAAAACTCCAAATGACTAATATGTTGTAGAGCTTTTATCACCAAAATTCCAAAACGTTATATCAAATCCGGCTAAGGCTATCTACACCTTGAAATAGAAAAAACATTAGAATTAAAATATTTTCTGAAATTTCTAGTCAGTAAATTTATAAAATGACTTTATCACTGTTAGAATCAATGATTTTCCTGACAGCACCGAAGTGTGACCGCTGGGCTAGTGATACCCTCGGGGACTAACAGTTCACCAGCAGAGGCATCGACCCAGTGGTTGCAAATAAAATGTCGTCAAAGATACCAAGGTTAACAAAATGTTTTTCTTCGCCAGACGCGCGTTTCGTCTATTAATACTCATCAGTGGCGCTCAAACCCAAACAATATGTAAAAATACAAATGACTAAGATGTTGTAGAGTTTTTATCGCCAAAATTCCAAAACGTTATATCAAATCCGGCTAAGGCTATCTATGCCTTGAAATAGAAAAAACCTGAGAATTAAAATATTTTCTGAAATTTCTAGTCAGTTAATTTAGAAAATGACTTTATCACTGTTAGAATCAATGATTTTCCTGTCAGCACCGAAGTGTGACTACTGGGCTGGTGATACCCTCGGGGACTAACAGTCCACCAGCAGAGGCATCGACCCAGTGGTTGCAAATAAAATGTCGTCATAGATACCAAGGTTAACCAAATGTTTTTCTTCGCCAGACGCGCGTTTCGTCTAATCAAGACTCATCAGTGGCGCTCAAACCCAAACAATATGTAAAAATCCAAATGACTAAGATGTTGTAGAGCTTTTATCATTAAAATTCCAAAACGTTATATCAAATCCGGCTAAGGCTATCTACACCTTGAAATAGAAAAAAACCTTAGAATTAAAATATGTTCTGAAATTTCTAGTCAGTAAATTTAGAAAATGACTGTATCGCTGTTAGAAACAATGATTTTCCTGTCAGCACCGAAGTGTGACTACTGGGCTGGTGATACCCTCGGGGACTAACAGTCCACCAGCAGAGGCATAGACCCAGTGGTTGCAAATATAATGTCGTCAAAGATACCAAGGTTAACAAAATGGTTTTCTTCGCCAGACGCGCGTTTCGTCTAATCAAGACTCATCAGTGGCGCTCAAACCCAAACAATATGTAAAACTCCAAATGACTAAGATGTTGTAGAGCATTTATCACCAAAATTCCAAAACGTTATATCAAATCCGGCGAAGGCTATCTACACCTTGAAAAAGAAAAAAACCTTAGAATTAAAATATTTTCTGAAATTTCTAGTCAGTAAATTTAAAAAATGACTTTAACACTGTTAGAATCAATGATGTTCCTGTCAGCACCGAAGTGTGACTACTGGGCTGGTGATACCCTCGGGGACTAACAGTCCACCAGCAGAGGCATCGACCCAGTGGTTGCAAATAAAATGTCGTCAAAGATACCAAGGTTAACCAAATGTTTTTCTTCGCCAGACGCGCGTTTCGTCTAATCAAGACTCATCAGTGGCGCTCAAACCCAAACAATATGTAAAAATCCAAATGACTACGATGTTGTAGAGCTTTTATCACCAAAATTCCAAAACGTTATATCAAATCCGGCGAAGGCTATCTACACCTTGAAAAAGAAAAAAACCTTAGAATTAAAATATTTTCTGAAATTTCTAGTCAGTAAATTTAAAAAATGACTTTAACACTGTTAGAATCAATGATTTTCCTGTCAGCACCGAAGTGTGACTACTGGGCTGGTGATACCCTCGGGGACTAACAGTCCACCAGCAGAAGCATCGACCCAGTGGTTGCAAGTAAAATGTCGTCAAGGATACCAAGGTTAACCAAATGTTTTTCTTCGCCAGGCGCGCGTTTCGTCTAATCAAGACTCATCAGTGGCGCTCAAACCCAAACAATATGTAAAAATCCAAATGACTAAGATGTTGTAGAGCTTTTATCACCGAAATTCCAAAACGTTATATCAAATCCGGCTTAGGCTATCTACACCTTGAAATAGAAACAAACCATAGAATTAAAATATTTTCTGAAATTTCTAGTCAGTAAATTTAGAAAATGACTTTATCACTGTTAGAATCAATGATTTCCCTGTCAGCACCGAACTGTGACTACTGGGCTGGTGATACCCTCGGGGACTAACAGTCCACCAGCAGAGGCATCGACCCAGTGGTTGCAAGTAAAATGTCGTCAAGGATTCCAAGGTTAACCAAATGTTTTTCTTCGCCAGACGCGCGTTTCGTCTAATCAAGACTCATCAGTGGCGCTCAAACCCAAACAATATGTAAAAATCCAAATGACTAAGATGTTGTAGAGCTTTTATCACCGAAATTCCAAAACGTTATATCAAATCCGGCTAAGGCTATCTACACCTTGAAATAGAAACAAACCATAGAATTAAAATATTTTCTGAAATTTCTGGTCAGTAAATTTAGAAAATGACTTTATCACTGTTAGAATCAATGATTTTCCTGTCAGCACCGAAGTGTGACTACTGGGCTGGTGATACCCTCGGGGACTAACAGTCCACCAGCAGAGGCATCGACCCAGTGGTTGCAAATAAAATGTCGTCAAAGATACCAAGGTTAACAAAATGTTTTTCTTCGCCAGACGCGCGTTTCGTCTAATCGAGACTCATTAGTGGCGCTCAAACCCAAACAAGATGTAAAAATCCAAATGACTAAGATGTTGTAGAGCTTTTATCACCAAAATTCTAAAACGTTATATCAAATCCGGCTAAGGTTATCACTGTTAGAATCAATGATTTTTTGATTAACAACAATATAATCTCTTAATTTTCATGTGTCATGAAGTCAATTTAAGAAAACAAATCTGCTTTAACAAAAAATGTCCTAGTCTCTGCTTTGCCATTTCACAAAATATCAAGTGAACAGGAATGTAATGGCCGGTTCAATGGTATGATTGTAATAACATAGTGAATTTGTTACAAAACACAAAATGTTAACAAACAGTAGTCAAAAGACCTTTTCTTGTGACAAAACCCAGTGCAGTATCATATGTATAACTCTTTCTATCTTTAAAATACAACAAGCAGACTTCATTTATAAATTTAATATAATAGTGAATCCCAATATTAAAAGCTGCAATATAAAAGTATGAATTTTAACATACGTTTTCAAAATTGTCACCATTAAATGTTTAGGCAACAAAATAGAAATCAAAAGTTTTATTCTTGACAGAGGTGATTTCATACAAGTCAATTTACACTTTTTCAGATGACGAGTCAAGGGTTGTTCTAGAAAAAGTGACTGGTTTACCCGATTCCGACTATATAAATGCATCATTTGTTAGTGTAAGTAATATATTTGTGTATCCTTCTATAATCCTTTTCTTTGTTTGTTAGGTTTTTTTGGTAGATTGGGGTGGTTGTCTTGTTTATGTTGCATTTGTATTGTGTCTGATAATCCCCAAATGTTAGGAGTAGTACGTGGTTCTGCATAGACAAAAAAATGCTAACATGTAATCAATACAATTTTTAATCACAATATATTCTCTCTCTTAAACATGTCCAGTAATAATAAAAATCCGTTTAAAAAAGAAAATGTTATATTTGTTTGTATTTTAATAACAAAAAACCTTTCCTGAAACCATTAAAACACATATCAAAAACATTTTTTGTTATTATTCTGTCCAATGCACTTAATAAATTAATCATTTATTTTCTTTTAATTAATTATTGTGTCTGAATATTTTTTACTTACTCGTCCGTAGCACCTTAGTGCACCCATGGTTTTTATTGGGTTTGAGTTACTTTCTTCTGTGTTTTATGTTTTATGTTTTCGGTTTTTGTGTTGTGTTTGTCTATATCCAGATTTGTAACTGTCCACTTGCTTTTGCCTCTTGTTGTTCGGTAGGTTTTCTTTGCTATTTTCGTAAACTTAATTATCGGGGACTGTAGCGCACATGCAATCCCGTTAGTTTGGAAACCTAAACTAAATTTTGTTTAACGTTCAATATACATTACTTATAGTGCTAAAACGGTCATTTAATATTTTCTTTTTTCACAAAACAATGGATGAAATTGCCAAGTGTTTCAATGCACGAACGTACTCTGGAAATTTCAATATAAACATACTAGAAAAAACTAAGAAAAAATATATTTAGCCTTTTTAAGACCACTTTTGAATATGCCTATGAAGTTTGGGATAACTTGGGGGTGGGAAACTGCATTAAACTTGAATAATTACAGGTTAAGGCTGCTCGAATTGTCACAAGCCTGTCAATTTTTACCAATTTAATTTTAAAATATTTATACTGAACTAGGATAGGATTGGATGAGCGCAGGAAACGCAAGAAGTTACAAATGTTCTATAATATTGAGTGCGAATTGGCACCAGCATATCTCGGTAACTTAATTCCGCCTACAATACAAAGCACGACAATTTATCCCTTGCGTAATGATTACAATATTATGACTCCCTTCTGCAGGTTGTCCCTGACTGACGAATACTTAATACCATCAACTAAACGATAGTTGAACCGTTAAGATCTATCAATCCGTAATGTTAACTCTATTTTTAAGTTTGAACTAAATAACTTGAACCCACATAGAAGAGTTCCAAAGCATTATGAATATGGTCATCGAAAACTTAATATTGTCCTAACTCAATTAATATGTTCAGAGTCCTAATTGAATTTTGACCTATGCTGGGTAAATATTATATCTGATCCATCTTGTCGCTGTGGTTCTGACCGCGAATATTAAAACCATTACTTCTTTGAATGTTCGAAATATGATAATATAAGAAATAGATTATTTGGAAACCTTCATTGGCTGCCAAAATACTTTACAATAAATCTAAAACTTTTTATACCTGGTAACACGCAATTGTCTAATGATCAGAATGAACAAGTTTTTAAGTATGTATTTGAATATATCATACGATCAGAAAGGTTCCCCATAGTTGAATCATTACTCGCAAGGATTTGAAATCATTCTCATCATCACATCGATCTTTATATCTATTTAATTTCCTTCTTTTTTCTATTTTTCCTTAAATATTTTCCATCAACAGTTGTGTTTTGGCTTCAAACACGTAATATAATTTGTACTGTATTACAATTCACGCCGATCTATCAATATTCTGTAACATACGGTATACTGGAGAAGACTCCATAAGTTTTATTAAATATCATCAGACATTTTCTCGGAGTTATAGGTAGTCTTTCCTATTGCTGGATTTTTATTTTGCCTTGAGATGACAATGAGTAACTCGACTGTTTCCTCTAATAAGAAGCAGGCACTGCGTACTTGTCCGGACAACCTAAGTGCAGCCATGATTTAATTGGGATTTGGGTAACTTTCTTGTTTTAGTTTGTTTTTGTTTCGTGCGCTATATTTTTGTCTACATCCGGATTTGTAATTTACTTGACTTTTCGGCTCTTGTTTTTCGGTCAGTTTCCGAGCTTTTTTCCGTAAGATCATGTAAATAATTCGTAAGATAATTCATTCGATTCACATTCCACGTTCCATAACAGGGCAATTATTTCAATCGACATAGTAAAAAATGTCTAGGCAAAACCGGTAGTAAATTTAATTACATTTTGTAGCAGCAGCCCAGTTTCACTATCCATAGATCTTTAACACATGACACATAAAAAAAAACAATATAAATGTTTAAATGTTGATGGAGAATGTTATCATTAGGCATGTATGTACACACTTTATTGTCTTAAGTTATTTTAGGAAATTTTTTTTGTAAATTTTATTACAGGGACCTCTTCATATAAGAAAGTACATTGCATCTCAAGGTAAGACTTCTACATGGCATGATTCAATAAATTAAGTACATTTGATTTAATTTTAAAAAATATTTTGAAATATTTTTTTAATTACCTTGAAATGAATTGTTGAATGTATTTAAATGCGTTAATGTGCTACGTAAATATACATGTAACAATAAATGAATACGGAATTTTTAAGCAAAGATCTTGCATATCTTTTAATCCGTTCGATATCACATAAATTATTAAACTAGTTTTTAGTTTGAAAGTACATTCTTACATTCTAACTATAAATTAACCTTTTATCCAACCACCAGTATAATAATGAACTACTAATATAGATGGTACAAATGTAACGATTGTGTCCATGTTATACCATGCTGCGCCTCTTTGACAACACGATTCTAATACAGAAACATAAACCGAAAGTTCGTTCTTTGTGTATTGACATTGAAATTGGATTCAAATCAAATTTAAAGGCTATAATACCACCTCAGTCATCTGCATATTTTGAATTAGTGCACACTAGGTGGTATATGTAATTCTTATACAACTGAAAACTGAATTGATACACACTCATTGCAGAAAAACATCTCTTTAACCAATGCTATGTTAATCGATTCCGTACTTTAAAATGACATAATGTGGTTGAACGTAATTTTTAATTTTTAATAGGACCAACTAATAAAACCGTTGATGATTTTTGGAGAATGGTTTGGCAATATGATTGTGGTAAAATTGTGATGTTGACAAATGTTGTTGAGGGTGGAAAGGTGATAGTGATATTAGTATATGTGTTCTATAGTGTTTGCAATGAATTATCAATCTGTACGAACAACTTTTGAGTAAATTAAAAATACCGAGATATAATGAACATAAAGAATGATCATGACTACATACCAAATACAATAGAAAACTCAGCAACCATTACAAGCATATAACACACTACACCGTGAACAAAAAGAGTGCTCTGGTAGGATACAAATATCATGTACTAAATGCGATACCCATCGTGTTGCCTGAATCCGTATTGTCAGTGCCAACTGGACGGTTTTAATACATAACTGTTCTTCAGCGATTCTTTAATTCATATTTGGTTGT
Source organism: Limnoperna fortunei (assembly GCA_944474755.1). NCBI lineage: Eukaryota > Metazoa > Mollusca > Bivalvia > Mytilida > Modiolidae > Limnoperna > Limnoperna fortunei. Next base: position 8,850,756 of record OX104111.1, read on the forward strand.
ATGAAGAACTTAAAGGTTTTCTGACAGCTATTTTACTTATGCTGTGTAAGAAAACTACAATTGATATGTAAAATGGTTTGTCTAAGAAACAATAATGCAACAAAACATTTTACGTTAAAATAAACTATTGATAAAAGCTATTAATAAGATTGTATTAAATACTTTTGTTTCAGATTAAATGTATGCAGTATTGGCCTGAACCTGGAAAGAAACAACAAAAGTTTGGATTAATTAACATATTATTATTAAACGAGAATATTTACTCAGACTTTACTTTGCGAACATTACAGATGCAGAAGGTTGGATTTTTTTTACTTGTTTTTTTTAAGAAAAACTTTCTTTCAAACTGTGTCGGACCACGGTCGCCTAGCGATTAAGTAGTTAGTCATCTTATATTAATCATATGCCTGTCCACATTATGACTGCAGATTCGGGCCTTACCGTTGGCAAATGTGATTGACCTTAATTGCCACGGATTATCCGTTTTTATAACCAAGGTAGAGGATTTCAATGCGCATACCGACATACAACTGTTTCAGACTGATTTTATTAATAACTGTAACAACGTTGTGTTTCTATGGAGTTATTTTAGTGTTTAATACATCAATAAGTCTTGGCAGTACTACGACGCTTTCAAACAAAGAGATTTTTTAAATCACAAATCGAATTGATCATCTCCCTTTCAACTCGATGAGTGTTATTTCCCCCATTCATGCCACTATGAACCCTTATGCGGTTTTCTGTCAGCAGACACCTTCTATTAAGATGATCTGTATAGGAAATAAAGGGTCTAGAGTGCGCTATTATTAGAAATGTAGACTACATATGCAGGTGCTGCTTGAATGTTGCCATTCAAAAATTTAATTCACAATGGGAAAATTAAAATTATCACTTTTTAAGTAAATGTTGGTTATCAACCGACCTTCGATGTCAATTTATAGATTTAGGTTCAAAGGCAGACATTGGCCTAATTTATCGTCTAAGAGCGATTTGGTATTTTGCTTTTTCATATATAATATTTACAAATCAAGTTTCCTATAAACTTTGCTCATTTCTAGAAACGTCTAGTTCAATTACCAAACTTTGTATATCGCGGTTTTATGTCATAGTATCAGAATTGCTGCAGTATTTTATCTGACAAGAAAACTATTAACATGAATTCATGAACGTAAACTTACAAATGGTTTTATCGCTGTAAAATTTCTGCCTTGCATATACATGACTATGTGTTTGTGCCTTCGTAATATCTCTTTCTTTGCACATTTACCTCGTTTAGCGTTTTCTCTATTTTTGCGCTTTACGGGATTGTCAATTGCTAATAGGTACACAGCAGCATGCAACGATAGCTTTAGTTACTTCACTGATTGATTGATTTATTGATTGACAATCCAGAAAGCAATATTTCAGCTATATGGAGGACAAGAAAACTAATACAATAAATCAACAGGGAAAAGGATGAACTTTTGGGAACAAAATTATGACTGCCAATAAAAAGTAGAGTATTTGGTGAGGACGGTGAATTAAACCTTGCATAGCTTTGTTTAAAAATATTCAAAAGGAACACTCTCCAATCAGGTTGTCCACTATGGTTCGCTGACAGGCTTTCCGTATTGTAACCTGGCAACACCAACGAAAGAGCTTTCACTATACGCTATATGTGGACACGCTGGGCAACTCTGTGGATCGGCCACTTAGAACCCTGCTAGTATGGTTTCATGAAGATACAATAATTAAAGCTCGCACTGTTTTTGTTGTTCGGGCTGTGACAAGTTCCTGCAAGCCTCCTATTGTTATATATTTCAAATTGTTTCAGGATAATGCAAAGAAAACTGTGACTCAATTTCACTTTACATCCTGGCCAGACAAAACTGTACCAAAGTATGCAACATCTTTGGTTTATTTTAAACAAAAAGTAACTACCACAAAGGTTACCGCCGGTGGTCCAATTGTAGTCCATTGTAGGTAAGACAAGTTAATTGATATTCAATCTTATATTGGTACGAATGGATTACGACGTTTAAAGAAATCCGACAATTAGAGAGTAATAATGTACGATTCTGTTCAAATTTTAAAAAGTAATACATTTGCAAAAGAAAATACAAATTACACCAACCACAATTTTATGGTCATGATTTGAATATTCGGTAAATGTTTATGACGTCATTAGATAAGAACCATATATTCACTAGTGACGAATATAAAGGATCTACCACCCAAAGGAAAAGATTTCTGGTCTCCAACGAGAACAAAAGATATCTTTCACGCTGGTGTCTGAGATTTTCTCATTCGTTAAAAATTCCGGTGCTGTTCTGTAGCAAGATATCAACAAATAGAATTTTCTACCCTGAAAGTAATCTCCAGCGTACAGGTTGTGGCTAAACGTGTTTGTTTTGTTGTGAACTTTTATCATATTGTGGCATAAATGTGGTCGTTGATGTTCAATTATGTTGTCTTCCTGTTCATACTTTAAGAGGGAGAGAAAACCAACACAACAAAAGCATATATATATATATATGATTTGTATTGCTGAACCGATCACTCACTCACAATTATTTTTTTCTGGAAAAGGACCGTGAATTGTTATCTCACACATGGGTTGAGACAAGAATATCTCAATCGGCTAAAATATGTCCACCGCTGTCTCAGTAGTGAGAAAACTTGTTGTTAGAAGGCGCAAAGACAAACATATCTTGTTCAACATGATGCTATGCCGATGGATAAGACAAATAGATCTCTAAGAGCGCTAACTTGAGAACATATCTTGAATCGGTTTGAAACGATTTATTTGATACTTTTCCTCACCAGAGTTTTAGACTTGACGTTGTAGGCATTTCTACAATACGTATTTGTGTATAACTTAACTGTGACGTCATAATAAGATTTTGCAAGATAATTGCTATATTTTGTATTGTTGTCTGTTGTCATAGTGGTAAAATATGATGTTATTATTGTTCGCAGATTTTAAAAAGTCTCAAATTTGGTTCAAATTTTAAATTAAAACATTATTTGTGGTCACTGACCTCTAACCTTTATACTTATTATATTTTTTCTGCACTACTTTACCAACATGTTCAACGATACTAATTAGTCTTTCAAAATTGCAAATACTGTGATGTTTCTCATTTAGTTTATGTTTTAAAAGCGGTATGTGTTTGCATTTTTACCTGACTCTGTATTGTAGTGGCCTTTTATCTAGATCATTCACAGTAGAAAAAATATTTATTTATAAATTAGAAATTTTTCATTCAATTTTGCATTATTGAGATTGATATGACTTAATATGTATATTAAGCGCTGGTATAGGACGAACAGGAACATTTATTGCGTTAGATTACGTTGTTGAGCAGGCTAAAGAACTCGGCTATGTTGATGTGTTTGCAAGCGTAGAAGGTCTCAGAACAAGAAGAGTGAATATGGTGCAAACTGAGGTAGGTAACGGTCATATTATTGTTATTGTGCACATATTGATTTAGTCTACTATACCCCGTACCCATTACGGGGTAAAGGTATAAAGTTTGGTCTGCGTTAATTCGTGTCAATTTTTTTCGTCTCATTTTTCACCTTAAGTTAGTACTAAATGATACAATGCTGAAATTTTGTGCACAAATTGATTTAATCTACTATACCCAGTACCAATTACGGGGTAAAGGTGTAATGTTTAGTCTGCGTGAATTTGTGTAAATTTGTTTGTCTCATTTCTCACCTTAGTACTAAATGATACAATTCTGAAATTTTTCAATAGCTGTGTATGGTCATGCAATATTGTGAAATATATTTTAAGACCTCTCTGAAGCTATAGAGCGGTGGTATCATCAAGGATCATTAGCTCACAGTAACTTTTTGAATGATTGAGATAATTTCATATTTGAGTAACAAAACACTTGACCTATATAAACTCTAATTTAGACAAATTTTCCAATCACAATCTGCCTTCAATCGAGTATTAAACAAAAATAGTGGTTTGTTTCAGGGACAATATATGTTTTTACACAATGCCATCTTAGAAACGTTGATGTGTCCAAATCCAGGTACACCAACTAGGAATTTTCCGGAAACATTCAAAGATCTTATGCGATTCGATGATACAAAGACAAAACACAAACTTTTTCTCGAGTTTAAGGTAATTATATTTGGCCATGAATTTGTTAAAATGTGATTTTTGGAATTATGGTCCTAACTCTAAAAATTTTAATATAGTGTTCATTATTTATTCTTAATAATTGTAACAGGCCCTTTGATACATAACACAAATACTTAAATAACAATAAATGTGGTGAAATATACTACATAATCGAGTATTGTTGTAATTACTAAAAATCCTACATATAATTATTCTTACTTTAAAATTGCAATTATCTAAATAGACGTTTTTTCTGTTATTAATATTTGATATATTTATTAATTTAGCAAACGTCAATGGTTATTGTTGTTCAAAAAGTATTCAATAATTTTCAGCTAATGAACAAAATATCACCTAGGCATGAAAGCAGTGAATTTGAAAAGGGTAAATCGGCCGAAAACCACGGAAAGAATAGATATAGCAATATAATACCAGGTAAATAGTCCGGATAAAAAGAAACACAAGTTAGGAGACTATTATCGATGCACCAACAAAACATTCCACGTTTACCTGTGATGAGTTTCTGTTTAACACAACGCACATGACTCAAGCCATAAATGAGATCATGCGATGTTTTTGGCTATATGAATATAGTCTGTATAACAATTTATTATATAGCGTATACCATATCTTCATTGATTGAAGATACTGTGAGTAATATGGGTTTTTCGGTCATTCAAACATTTAGCGAGTTGTAATTTTCGGGAGTCAGATTACACTGTGATAATAAGAGACCCATTAAGCCAATGAAACCTAATTTTCAACTAATTCAAAATAGAAACCTATAATTTGACACTCTAAAATATATAATATTCAATGGAAAGAAAATAGGTGTTTTTGAGTTAAATGTGTTTGTCTTTTGGAAAATAACTGGTCAAATATTAAAAACAACTAGTCCAAATTACTTCCCTTGTTTAAATGTTCATTTTTATTATTGGTGTCTATACCTAACTCGTTAAATCAAAAACTTAGTATTAAAAAATTGTTAATTTAGTATTGTATTATGATTTTTAAACCTTATAGAAAAAAAGATAATTATGAAAGAAACTGTTATTTATTTTTACCATAAATGTGATGTCTATTTGACGATTTTCACACACATAATTACAGGGTGTCCTGCATCCCCTTAAGTACACATCGTCCATTCAAGATATTTTGAAATATTGAAATTGCGTGTTTATAAAGAAAAATAGCAAAGGAAACCGACCAAACAGAAAAAGCCGAAAATCAAGGGACAAATCCGGATATTGACAAACATATACAGTGCAACGAAAAAAAACAAACAAACAAATGCAAGAGAGTAACCCGAACCCCAAAAAAAACCATTGGTAACGTAGATGCATGAACGTAAGAGCAATTGCTTGTACATTTACAGATGAAAGTATATTTAATACATAGGAGTGAAATGTTTTCTTTAATCGGATTGACGTGATCAAACTTTTAAAAAGAAGACCGGTTCAGGGCTGCAATTTTAAGGGTCGTTCAAATGTCTTAACATTGAATAACACCAATTTTTAATACACATAGGTGACCACAATATGACTCAAACGGGCTTAAGCTTGAATCTTTCACTCATCGACAATAAAAAGAGGGAAGTTTGTGTTTCAACTAAGAATATGTCGAATTCTCTTGTAGTTGAATCTGAAATGCCAAAGTTGTTTACTGTAGTTGAAGATCACAACGACTACATAAATGCTGTATTCCTACCGGTAGGGTTTAATTACGACAGAAAGTATTTTGTAAACAACAGGGAAACAATAATGAAAACGATCTGATGGGCAGCGTTTTTTTGCGTATAATAAAAAATTCCAACCATTCATGAACGAATGCTGATTATATTTCAATTTTATTGAAAGTTGAAAATAAGTCGTTTAAAATCACTCCATAATTGTTATTTGGTTTTTAACGGTAATATATGTTTATAATTGTTTCTTACAAATTTATTGAAAATACCAATGTTATAACATTTAATACACAAGACGAGTGGCGCTCAAAATGTACAAATAAATGCTATAATGTTTGGTCAACAGTGTTACATGTAAATTGTTTGGTTCATAGAACTACACATTAGGTCTTTCTTAAATATCATATTGATGTATGTAACACGACATATACGTTTAATTTAACTGAGACCAAGACAACTGCGTAAAAGGTATAGAGAGTAAAATCTGAACGAGCTCACAGTATGATTGTCTGGTGTAATAATACTATTATTATTTCTGTGTATGCTATTAAATCGATTTGGTACATTTATTCTTACTTAAAGTAACAATAGCAACACTAACTGTCAGGGGGTACTAATACCAATATTTATCAATTCAGGGCCATAGAAACTGTAATGCGTTTATCGTTACCCAAATGCCACTTGAGTCAACAATAACAGATCTTTGGAGACTGGTGTATGACTATGGAATACAAACCATAGTAATGCTGAACCAATATAACCAGACTGAGGTAAAAAATGTGGTCAAATGTTCTTATTTCTTAAAATAACAATAATTGCTAAATTACTTTATGCGTAATGATAGAATACATGTACATTATAAACTTGGTATAAGCGATAAACATTGATTGTCGAAATCTGATGCAATATCTAGAATTAACTGAAAAAAAATGTGTTACTTTGTTATTGCCATCATATATATTTTACTTAAAACCTTTGTTTTTAAACAAATCAGTATATTATAACTAACCGAATCTCGTAATCTTGTTTAATCGGTTTTGACATTGGGTTTATTTTAGGGGCCACCATATTGGCCGGAGAGAGATGTACCTGTATCATTCGGGCCATTCTGTATTCAACAAACATCAAATGAGAGTACAGAATTGTTCAAATGTCTAACACTTACGTTAAAATACAAAAAGGTAGGTTTTGTCAAAATATATATAGGTGCACTTTTCACGGCTTGTAGCTAATGTTACAAAAATTACTTTTCGTGTATTAGTTATTTGTTATTTAAAAAACCATCGTCATGAAGACACACACCCTTTGACATCATAAAGTACTCCTCGAAAAAGCATTAACGATAAAGAAATATTTTTTCCATCCATGGATAACAAAATTACGATTGTGCACATTCAATATTATCCGCTAAGTGGATTATACAATGTGCAAAGTTATCCCTCTATCGAGAAAATATTTGATTTAAGTTAATCCTTAATTAACTTAAAAACAATTCCTTCTAAAATTGTCCTTAACGACATAACGAAAACATTTTAGAATATCAGTTACCTACGTTATTACCCGGGTGTATGGAAATTGTACCACCTGAAAGTACTTCTGCCTCAGGCTGTCCAGAAATACTTTCAGGTGGTACAATTTCCCCAGGCTGTCCAGAAATACTTTCAGGTGGTACAATTTCCATACACCCGGGTTATAACGTAGGTAACGGATTTATCCCCGGCTTACGAGTGTAAAAGGCTGAAAATAGGTTCTTTTGTCTTCAGAAATAAGCTAAATGGGCAACGTCATCACAGTTGCTCATAAAAAGTTATACGTTTTTAATGCAGAAAATGCCCATTTTACCTAGTCGAGGATGTTACCTTTGGTAACAACCTCAGACTTAGCGAGTTAAAAGAGTTTTTATTTTGTTTTACATTGTTTACCCTACTTTCGGTATTTTGGCGCCTCTAGTCACGCTATCATAACGTCAACATACAATGACGTCAAGTACCGATTTAATTTAAATTATTGTGTGTCAGTGTGAACTTAGAGCATCTGTAGTGTTTGAAAGGAAGTACAAATATCAATATAAAAAGACAGAAATTTACCTTTGTGGAATAACATATACTGGTACTCTAGAACATACATTAGCAACGCACAATCAATACAACCTGCGACGTTAGCAACGCAGCCGGGGGCATGGGATTTGTATCGACGGGTAACCAACCAATCAAGTCCGCATTTGGTACAAGCCGGGGATAATGTATTATGCAGCCGCTTTGGCGTTCTATACAATTTGATCTGTTACCTGTATTGCAATCAAACTTAACTGTATTTAAGGAACAAAGACAAGTAAAGTTATTCCAGTCCACATTTTGGGATGCAGATGACATTGTACCTAAATCGCCACATAACTTATTTGCGTTGATGAAAGAAGTCGAAAAAGTTCATGATGGTAAAGAAAGCGGGCCTCTCCTAGTTCACTGTCTGTAAGTCGCCTTAAATTATGTCAATATGACGGTAAATAGAACGTGCCTGTCCTGGTTCACTGTATGTTAGTCCCGTATAATTATGTCACTATGGCAGTAAAGAGATCGGGTCTGTCCTGGTTCACTATAAGACACTGTATAATTATGTCATTGTGACGGTAAAGAGAGCTGACCTGTCCTGGTTCCCTGTCTGTGAGTCATCGTATAATTATGTCAATACGACAGTAATGAAAGCAGTCATGTCCTGGTTCACTGTAAGCCACCGTATAATGATGTCAATATGACGTTAAAGTAAGCTGACCTGTCCTGGTTTATTGTCTGTAAACCACCGTATAATTATGTCAATACGACGATAAAGTAAATGGGCCTGCCCTCTGAAGTCACCTTATAAGTATATCAATAATTTAAAAAGGAAACAGGCCTTCACCATCTTAGGACAAATCTTTGTTCTAAGTAGTTTTACCGAAAATATCGCAATTTATTACATGTCCTTATTTCATAAAAGTTGTATGTTTTAGAGGGTCGGTGTGGTAAAATGCAGATTTATTCTACTGTAACGGGAGTCTTATTTGTCTTTGGTATAGGCAGTTAGTAATACCGTTCTGACTGTATACGTACTATAAATGTTCGAATATTCCTCCAGGTTCGGTAAAAGACTTCAGAGATATACGTTTAAATAGAAAATGTTTTATTACATTAGTTCCAGTTATAAAATTCTGCAGTTTGACTGTAGTTGACGTTCCTTACCAAATATTATCTTCTTGCTCAAATTTACGTGACTTCTGCGTCTTAAAATGACGTATTCATCCAGGCCCCCTCGGGACAACGGGACCTCTGCATTTATACCCCATAAGTGACCCGACAGGCTCGGGACACCGGAATGTCCCGATACGTGTATAACAAAATATATTACGGAGGACATAATAATTTCGTGAAAACGTTATACAATAATTAAAATTATTAAAGGAAATACAAATGAATTAAAAACGTCAACTACTACGCTCCCCCTCTCTTAAGACCTAATGTGCACCAGCGAGTGCACATTAGTCCCCAAAAGAGAAACACTATAATACACAATGTGCAATTTACATAATATAACAAACAAATTAATAATAAGTAAATTTACAACCATTACTGTTCGTCTCTGTATGAAAAAAAGAAACGTTAAATTGTTATTATAAAAAAAATAAATATAAGTTAATGTCTTTAATCACAAAAAAATGTCAGTTCACAATTGCTGGTTTGAATCCACGGAATAAAGTACATCTCCCAGCTCAATATCCCAGAAAACTTGCTCTCTCCATTTTATTTCAGCCAGCTGCTTCTGTAACTCTCGTTATCGCTCTCAAGTTTTCTGCTCATCTCCCTTTCCTTCTGTAAACTTGGCCACCTCCCTCCTTAGAGTCTCAAGTTTCATCTTGGCCACCTCCCTCAGTCGGCCAATCCTATCCATATTGTCGAATAAAATGCGAATGTAATCCTGAAGATCCGAAATGGTGTCAGGCACAGGAGGTAAGTAAGCATCCTTAACATCCATTTGGCTAGTTTGTGTTGAAGCATTAATAGAACATGTAGAAGGCACACGGTAAGCTGTGGCGGAAACAGAGTCTTATAACCGGCAAGAGTTATCCTTGAAGTTGCAGTTTGATTGTAGTTGACGTTCCTTACCAAATATTATCTTATTGCTCACATTTACGTGACGTCTGCGTCTCACAATGACGTATTTATATGGGCCCCCTCGGGACAACGGGACCTCCGTATTTATACCCCATAAGTGACCCAACGGGCTCTAGACACCGGAAATGTCCCGATACGTGCATAACAAAACATATTACGGAGGATCTTATAATTCTGTGAAAAGGTTATACAATTAAATAATATCATTAAAGGAAATACAAATGAATTAAAAACGTCAACTACTACGCTACAATCAAATATTTGATGACTTTCGAATCTCTTTGTCTATATCTATTTATTACACGAGAGATTTGAGTTTCACCAGATAAAGTCGAAAATCACGGACATGTATAAATTGCATTCTAGAATATTTTAATTTTTGAAAGTCAAACATACAATTTTATAATTTTGTGTCAGTATTATTGTTTTATTTTAGAAACGGTTGTGACAAGAGTGGACTATACTGTGTGCTGGCCACAGTTATAGAACGTCTTAGAATTGAGCAGGATGTGGATATACAGTACACCATCAAACAAATGAGGAACAGGCGTCCACAAATCATCCCTAACTATGTAATATTTATTTACACCTAAATTATTTAATCGCACACAAAGATGTTCAGGACCCCATCCGCAATTTTTACTTCAAATCTTTAAAAAATTTCACATTTCTGGTAAAATAATTATTAATTTGTCTTTATTTATCCTATTAAGTTTCTTAAAATAAAAAAATGCTATAGACTTATACATATACTATCAAATTAATTTATGAATGTTATATTGTAAGTTAATAAAAGACAAAATATGAAAATTAATGTTTTTAAAAAGGGAAATACTGATAAATGTCAAGCTATTTACTAACTTTTAACGAGTAAAGTTTTCGTAAAGACTAAAATGTTACTCAGAGACTTCTATTTTTCTTTTCTGCCATACACAGTATATCCGTATTTTGGTAAACTTCCGCTGGAGTCGGGTGGTAGTTGTGTATATTTACCGCTTTGGTATACATAGTCAGATGATGAAGAGTATACGGATTAAATGACTATCTGTGGGTGGTTCACCAAATCTTTCGTCAGGATCGCACTAGTATTTGTACTACAATTTAGATATAGTCTTAGGTTGAATCGGGATTGTAATCAGTATTTTTTGAAGTAATGTTGCGTTCCACATATTTACTTCTATTTCATTCAGTACATTGGTCAAAGACAATCAAAAGGTGAACATTGCACCCAAATCTCCCTACTTTTAATGCTAGGGAGTCAATTTTTGTTTAAATATTTTTCAAAAAGCCACTGTGAAGTAACGACAGTTATTTAAATCTCTCGAGCACCATTGGTTAATAGTTTAGCGTAAACAATGTCCTTATAAGGTACATTGCTTACCTATCCTACATATAATTATAAACAACAGATACTTTTATAATACCCATAAAATGGGAAATGCAGCTACGAGACGGTTATATTTTTAGAAAAGCTGAACTTGTATACAACCTTTACTATTATTGCTCTCAATTAATGTAGGTAATTCTACCCGGTCCATATAATGTATATAGACTGGCCGGAAATTATATAGACCGGCTGAAATCCCGATATAGGATTCCTGTTTATTTCGTCATTTATATTCCCAATAAACAAATACGTGGAAACTGCAAAATCATGTTTTTGTTGATCAAGGGTGATCGTCTTATGGAAGACATTGTGTACCTGCAGACACATACGCTAAATATGTCTCTCAATTGATTACAGCTGTAGGTTGTTATAAGTTTGTGTAGTACCTTCTTGTGGATATACTTTCAACGACACGACAGGTGTGTTGCAACAGAATCTTCTACTTATAAATGTCATCATGAACTATTTGTTAATTATGCCACCTGTGTGGAGGAAAGCACGAGGAATTTGTTAATTACCATACAGAAAGTTACAAAGTGTTTCTGAAATTCAGGCTACAAATTCATTACAGAATATCGGTTAGAGTTAAAAATAAACCGTTAACATCAGATATTGGTTTAACACAATAGACTGTAAAGTTGTTATATTACATATGTAGACATATTATAGTCTTTTTTAGGGTTGGAGCAAGGGTTGAGTTATTTTTTTCACGATGTTGTTATGTACATATATCCAGATCTAAATTTAGTAACATAGCGTCAATATAGGTAAAAATAGAAACATAGCGTCAATATACCAAACAAGGCAAGGCTTTGATTTCAAAGTAAAGAAATACACTAAATATCCTTAAAACTACGTGACTAAATAATCCAATGAAAATGTAAGAATCATAAACCATATGTAATATTATACAATTACTGCACTTGAACGAGGTCAATATGAGGTTTTATGGAGCAGGGTAAAATTATATTGAACGAGGCGAAGACGAGTTCAATAATATTCCACCCTGTTCCATAAAACCTCATATTTATCAAGTTTAAGTGTAGTAATTTTTTTATTACATAATTTATAGAGCCATGAAATGGAATATACATGATTTTTTTATTCTCGAAAGATACTGTCTTTCATTCTTTCTCGAAAATCGGTAAAATATCGACATAATCCATCACGAAATGTTTGCAGTGATTACATCTTGTACAATGTCCCATCCTCAGTCCTTTCTTCTGCATAAAATTTACAAAACAAAATGAGTCCAATTCCTGAGGGTCTGCCGTTTTTGAACGAAGTGACATATATCCGTTTCACGTATTAAATATTTCGTAAAAAAACCTAATCGCTTGATCTGTCGATTTGCGAGTGTTGACAGTATCTCTTAATGATTTCATTTATTTCCAAGTTAGTAATATCTGCAAATCTTCTCTTATTTGCACCAGAACAATCCGTATTACTTTGGATTGGCTATCGTTTTTCCGTTGAAGGAAACAGCACGTACTAGGTATTTTCATTCAAAAATTTCTCACGAGAGTTCAATATGTTTTTTTTATTTAGTAGAACGCAAACCAATATGATAGAAAATGAAAATCACGTGTATTGGTTTAGGCAATAGGAAAAAAGAAGAATATAAATTATGTAAAAATGTTTTTATTTATTTCAGGATCAGTTTAAGTTTCTACACGAGGCTGTTATGGAATACCTGAAGGAGTTTGACACATATGTCAATGTCAAGTGACAGTTCATTAAGTGATTGGTTTTTTTTACTTCGCATAATATAAACGCTTTCAAGCATAATTTTTATTGTTATATATTTAAGACATGTTTTCCTATAGTATGCTTTATACAATAATATTGTATTGTGTTTGTTTGTATAATTTTTGGCGGTACTGGTAACCATAGAACACTGAGACGACCACAAACATACGACTCTTTGTTGGTAACCAGAGTACCCTGAGACGACCACAGACCTACGACTTTTTGTTGGTAACCAGATTACCTTGCGAGGACAACAGACCTACGATTTTTGTTGGTAACCAGATTACCCTGCGCCGACCTCATACCTACAATTCTACCATTCTTTGTTGGTAACCAGATTACCCTGAAACGACCACATACCTACAATCTACTATTCTTTGTTGGTAACCAGATTTCCATGCGAGGACCACAGACCTACGACTCTTTGTTGGTAACCTGATTACCCTGCGAGGACCACAGACCTACGACTCTTTGTTGGTAACCAGATTACCCTGCGAGCGCCACCTACCTACGATTCTTAGTTGGTAACCAGATTACCCTGCGAGGACCACAGACCTACGATTCTTTGTTGGTAACCTGATTACCCTGCGAGCGCCACCTACCTACGATTCTTAGTTGGTAACCAGATTACCCTGCGAGGACCACAGACCTACGACTCTTTGTTGGTAACCAGATTTCCCTGCGAGGACCACAGATCTACGACTCTTTGTTGGTAACCATATTTCTCTGCGAGGACCACAGACCTATGACTCTTTGTTGGTAACCATATTTCTCCACGAGGACCACAGACCTACGACTCTTTGCTTGTAACCTGATTACCCTGCGAGGACCACAGACCTACTATTCTTTGTTGGTAACCAGATTACCCATGCGAGGACAACAGACCTACGATTCTTTGTTGGTAACCAGATTACCCTAAGAGGACCACAGACCAAAGACTCCTTTGTTGGTAACCAGATTACCCATGCGAGGACAACAGACCTACGACTCTTTTTTTGGTAACCAGATTACCTATGCGAGGACAACAGACCTGGGATTCTTTGCTGGTAACCAGACTACTACAGACATACGATTCTTTGCTTGTAACTAGAGTACCCTGCGACGACCACTGACCTTCCATTCTTTGCTGGTAACCAGAGTAACCAGCGATGACCACAGACCTACGACTTTTTGCTGGTAACCAGACTACCCTGCTACGACCACAGACCTATACTATTCTATACACAATATTAAGATCATGAAACCGAATAAATCAACTAAGAACATGTTTAATTTTAAATATATTGATTATGACATTTCTTCTAAGTAATATGCGATTTATAATCTAAATTTAATTGTTCGACTATAAAAAAACACAATTTTTGTCCAAGTTAAGCTTAAACTTTATTATGTAAAATTGTTATGCAATGACTCAGGGTTATGCTTGAAATTGTTAAAATATAATTGATAAAGATGATGAAAAATTACGTGAGAAGTTGTAGTTGTGAATTATATTGAAACATGCAGATAAACACATGTATTGAAATGTTACATAGATTTATGTGTTTCTAGACAGGATATACAAAAGGTCCAGCTAATATGTATTTTATCTTGATTAAGAAATATTCATAGACAAAATAAAAAGACAACTTGTAATATCTTAAATGGATAAAAAATAAATATTGTAAATAGTTTCCTATAATATTTGCTTATTTGTTTTATGTGTATCCGACCCAAGTAACGATTTCACTTTGCGAATTCTGCAACAATGTTAAAACTTGTTGTATTGCTCATAACAACATCCTGGATACCTTGTTCTCACGTTCTTAATTATTAGACACATAAACCAATATAAATCTACTTCAGATTATCAATTAGTACTTGAACTGGCTAAAAACGGTGTTATTTGAAGATTGTAAAAAAAACTTTTTTGTCTTAAAAAAATTAATACAACATTGTAGAACAGTGTTCATTGTTGAAAAAAAATTGTGTAATATGTACGAAATTGCGTATTATATTTATGTATACAGAGTTGCCGGATATGATATCTTATTAAATTTAGAGGGGGGTTGGTTATATGCGTTACTTTGACAAATTAAATACAAGTATCAGCTTTCCTAAAAAGCTAGCCGTCTCTAAGCTTTATTTTTCGTGGACAAAAATACGTACTGTTTTTTAATGTTATTATGTATTGTTATTAATAACATCACTTCATTATAAGTACACAATGTTTAGATAGCCAAATCAGGCAACCGCAAAATATAGGTCAGAGGCAGCAATTGAAGCATGCACTATGCTAAGCATCTCTAGATGCATCATTCTACGCGGTAAGATAGTTGATGTGAATCTTGTCAGTAAGCAGGAAAAGAATTAAAATTGTTCTCCTTTTCTCACTTGTTTTTCCGTGTTTCTCCGTTTAAGTTTTATGATACACATTTTATGATAAACATACACAAATCAATGCGACTTTCCTTTTAAAACAGTTAAATTCCCATTATCTTGCATATTTTTTCTTTTTTTTTTTATCGTAACCGATTCGTGATCGCTCGGCTTTTCTCGAGTGGCAACGAACGGCGGTCGGCCTATTATTATTGCTACCGCACAGAAATTATGCGGGGTTTTCATCCCTAACTTAGCTCTGCTTATTTGTTGAGTATTTCAAGTTTGGTTTGGACTAGCACGAATGATATATGGGCTTAAGATAATGAAATGTAGGCAATATGAAATAGAACATCTAGAAAAGATGCAGAGGAAAATATTGAGGCAAATACAGGGCCTTCCAAACAAAACCTCTAATACTGAAGTTTACCTATTCGTTGGTGCAATTCCAATACAGATGCATATAGACCTTAATATACTGTCACTCCTTAAGAATACAATCAGATGCCCATCCTCAGCACAGTATAATATCTTAATTAGACAACAGTGCTTCAACAGAAATAGCAACGAACTTTTCACAGAAAGGGCTGAACTAGTTTTAGAGAAATATGGAATGGAGACAATGCATGAACTAATGAAAAACCCTAGATCAAAAAAGGGGTGGAAGAAAGAAGTAAGGAAGTTACAAGAATTATACTGGGCTCAACAATGTGAGGAAGATATAGCCAAGAAGTCAACCCTTCAATACCTCCAATTACAGAAAAACCCGATGTCACAACAACATAATATTTGGGAAGGCGCAGAAAATGTACCTAGCAAAATAAGAGCGGCAGAAATCAAGATCAGCTTGTAACTCAAACATACCTGTTAAATACAACAAGAAAAAGTATGGAGATAGTACTATCAAAACTATATGCTGCCTATGCGGAGATGAGCCAGATGATCTACAACATTTTATTCTCAAGTGTCCAAAGCTGGAAAACGTTCGGATAAGGCATCTCCGGAATATCAAAAGCTACCTAGATAACCTCAGAAACGATGTTTACCAAGAGTTTGTCACACAAAACAACCTACCTCAACTCATACTGGACTGTACAAACCAACAGCTACCGTATATCAATAAGCTGAAAAAACAAGGTTATATAGAGCTGGAGGAACTAACCAGGAACATGTGCTATAAACTACATATGGAAAGAATAAGACAGTTAAAGGGGGAGGGACAGAATTCTATAAATATATAAACTGTGTATAATCCGATGATTTTAGTGTTTTTAATAGAAAAAAAGGCAATAGTGATGATACCCTTCTTGTGTATATATATATGAATTTTATTATGACTCCACACTTGATCTTGCATCTTATCGTTTTAACTCAAGCATCGTGTTTTAGCAGCTTTTATAGTTTTAGAAACCGCTATGCATGCCCATTTTTATATCAGAAAGTAAAATTTTAGATTAACAATATTTGAAAATTTTAGTGCATTTATGACTATAGTGCCTGATATTTTACGTATAAAAGTGCTGCTTCTTGCCTTTTAGTGCTTTTAGTGCTTTTACGATGAAGTAGTGATTTTAGACTGAGTTTAAAAACTCTGCATTTAATAACTTATATGTGGATGCCTTACTGTATTATATCCCAAATATACACTGTACATAAATGTTCACATGACTCCGTCAACTATTCGTATTCTCACTTTGACTATATGCACTTTACACATGCAATGATGTGCACTACATATATCTATCCAGAGGATAGAGTGCGCCGACTAACGGCGGTAGTTACCTGAACAAGACAAGACACTTGACCAATCGGCGGCTGTCTCCCGATTTAGCCTATTATGATTGCTACAGCCCCGTAATTATGCCGGGTTTTCATCCCTAACTTAGCTCTGCTTATTTGTTTTCCAATCGGCAACTATCTCCCGATTTAGCAGCCAATCAAGACACAGCATCGGCAACTATCTCCCGATTTAGCAGCCAATCAAGACACAGCATTGTTTATCTGTTATCCTTGAGATACGACTGGTTTCTGCTGTTTAGCTTTTGATTATTTATCCC
Source organism: Limnoperna fortunei (assembly GCA_944474755.1). Classification (NCBI taxonomy): domain Eukaryota; kingdom Metazoa; phylum Mollusca; class Bivalvia; order Mytilida; family Modiolidae; genus Limnoperna; species Limnoperna fortunei. The sequence continues at coordinate 8,868,256 of OX104111.1, forward strand.
GTCTCGCATGCGAGACGGGAATAATATGCCTCAGTTATGACTTGTTTCTATATCATTTTAGTTCTTTTAATAACTCCGGAAGTTTAAGTTCCTTACGCCAGATGAAATCTTTTTGATATAAACAGGAGCTCCGGAAGTTTAACTTTCATGTGATATGTATATAACTGTACCGATTGATTGATTGATTGATTGATTGATTGATTGATTGATTGATTGATTGATTGATTGATTGATTGATTGATTGATTGATTGATTGATTGATTGATGTAGTTCCGCTACATACAGGTCATACACATGTTACCCAAATTGAATACTCGTATGTTTACAACAAACAAAACTGAAAACGGTAATTGTCAGTTACACAGAGATTTTAACCTCTCAAATACGATCTTATAATTTTGCTAAGTCAAAGGAAGTGTTATCTATTCCTGCATTTGATTATTCATAGACATGACAATAAGTAACTTGACGGGTGTCTAATTAGAGGCAGGCACTGCTTACACGTCCGGAGCACATGAGTGCACTCGTGGTTTTTATTGGGGTCGGGTTACTCTCTTTCTGTTTTTGTGTTTTTGTTCTTAGTGTTGCGCTGTATATGTTTGTCTATATCCGGATTTGTAATTGTCAATTGACTTTTGGCTCTTGTTGTTCGGTTGGTTTTCTTTGTTTTTTTTTTTTCTTCCAAGTGAAAATGGCTTGGCAGACAAAAATTAATGTAAAATATTGCAACAAATTACAGAATACTAACCATTAATTAAGATTTTGCATTTTTGATTGGATTTAATCTCTCGATTCAGTTGAAATAATCGATAAACCTGTAAAGCTCTTATAAGTACATTTTGATGCTGCCAGTTACGGAACTGATCACGTGATAATGTACGAATGTATTGTGTTTGTCAACCGGAGTGTAAATAATGGATTTTGTTATTTATACGGTGTTATCTTACAACAATTTTGGATTACACCTTCCACACTGTGGTCCGCGGTCAGGCGTTCCTGACAACCCATCCCAGAGAAAGGGCATCCCTTATCCGCCACCTGGGTACCTCTGTGGCTTAAACACTGTAAACCTTACAGTGTGGTTCTAGTAAATAGCGCTGTAAATTTTAACTTTTATACATGGCATACAGCATGAAGCGGCATTTGGCTGCTTAATATTGCACGTTCAAGGTACAATATCAAAAAGATCTGTTATTTAAGAACAGATTTGTTTTTTCCAAAGAATAACACGAAACAAGACTATACCTGTAAAATATCATGAACTTGCAAACATATCATGTGTTTTTCTTACTATTTACCTATAGTAGCTGTACATAAAAAGCCTGCCGTCGGATTTCCCACGATGTGGTTACGTTGTGTCAATGTTCAGAAAGCAACATAAAATAAATTAATGAATTCAATGTCGTTTGTAAACACTTATACAACGGTTTACATTGCATATTTTCTATATCCTCATTCTGGTGCATATCTCTATGTGCATGTTTTCTTCCATTTGAGGTGTTTGGAATAGGAGAACACGATATGATATCGTTACCTGGTATACCGTGTTACCAGTTAAACACCATAACATGGTTTACCTAACATCTATTCAAAAAGAAAAACTTGGTAGCATCGGGTGCCATTCTCACTGTTGTTCTGGATAGTATCAAAAATATAAAACATACCTGCCAATTAATGTATTCCTGTTATTCGTTGTGTATTGCCATATACAAATTTCGTAAGTCAAAGAAATCGTAAAGATAATAAGTTTTCTTTTGTACTTTATAAACCGTTAGTCATTAATTGTAACAATCGTGTTGTCCCTAGTAATTGATGACATTTTTGCAAGACATATTTGATTATTCCGAAATGCCAAAACATTTGGCAACAAATGTTGCAATTGAAAACTGCCTAATTAATAGCACTGGAACTTTTTATTGTTGGTGCACTACAGTTTTGCAAGAACGTTTTCTAAGTTGACAATAAATCATAGACTGCCTATTGAAACCGAAAAATGGCAGAAAATTCCTATAAATGAAAGATATATTGTAGACGAACGAAAAAATATATAACATAAAAGTAGACAAAAATCATTTTGTCATCGATAAAATTAAAGTGTTTATTTTTTAAATTACTACAAAAATGCCAGTTTTTCAATCTGAACGCTGTAAAATCGAGTTTTGTGACGTCACCAATACATTCTAAAGACGTCACGTCATCAATGGAATGTAGAGACACTGTTAGGGCGGGTCTCGGAAGTAACGACATGAACAATGTGCGATGCTCGCATTAAGGCTGCGCCTCCATTCATATTATGAAATCAAATAGGTAAAAGTTCAGTTAAATAAATCCCTTGTTGTAAGAGTATAAGAGTAGGTAGTTATAGTGCACTGGTCAATGCGTAATCACGTGATTATTTAAAAACATTGTCTTTACAATTAGTTAGTATTGACTATCAAATAAATCAGAGTTGCTCTTAGGCCAATATCAAACATTGGGCTTAATACTTATGATATCAAACATGTCATGTAATGATTTGATATTTTTAGGGGGAAGGGGGCTGAGTATCCGTTGAAAACCCACGCACGACTATCGATCATCAGTTACAATGAAGAACCCCAACCTCGGTATTGACAGGCATGTGATAAATCGTAGATTACAAACTACCTAAACAATTTGGCAATAAGTGCTATGTTTTAACTTTAAATGTTCCTTCAAAATTTAAATGGCGTCATATTGTTATGAATATTCCGTGTTTTGTTTTGTTTTGTTTTTTGTTTTGTTTTTTTTTTTTTTTTTTTTTTGTTTTTTTTTTTTTTTTTGTTTTTTTTTGTTTTATTAGGGTAAAGCCTTGATGAAACCCGCCTGTTCCTTTCTGCACAGTACACTTATATTACAATATAAGCTGCAGAATATATACACAAACTTTATTATTGCTTACATCAAACGAAGTGTTTCAGCTGCAGTTAGAACGATAACAAGTTCATACATTAATCAGCTGTTGAATTGGTTGGGATGCCAACGAACAACACATGCTGGAGTTTTGCTTTGTTTTGTGACTGTGTCCATTCTTGCTAACGGCTTCTCTTTCGATTTCTGACTTACTATGAGCCTCAACTCTTCAGGTTCCACTTACTAAAGATGACTGTCTGTTTCTCAGCAAACCCGCTTCCGCTTTTGTTCGTTTCCGCCCTCCAAAGCTAGATGTAATTTACACCTCGTACTTCGAATTACCTGGTTCTCGTGTAATTGACTCACGTTTGGAAATTTGATTGTATTCTGTTTGCTTCAGAAATACCTCGTCAGACATTTAATACTTTTTTATTAAAGTAGTGTCACCCGACTGCATAGAAGGTCAATGAACGCTACAGTTAATGTCTATCCAAGACAGTTACTGATTCTAATCTATAAATAACTCATCTGTATTTTTACAAAATATAACAATAGGTATGTTTTCGAATTATTTCCGTGACAGTTAAACTGCAAAAAGTTAGCCTGTTGGATATAAAATAAATATATTGTTCCCTCATTTTGTATTGCATTTCAGTCATTTTTCACAACTGTTCTACTAGCACGGTACCTATTTGTACAATGAAAATTTAAGTGGTAACAGACTTTTTATACAGTAAGCTAAAGTATTCAAAGGCACTTTCAACATTATTTTTAAGTTATGTCGTGGCGAGCAGCTTCATAGCAGGATAAAAATAAAACCCTACTATTAAGACTAAAGTCAAGTTCAATTACACGGATTTTATCATTCAGGAGATAAGACTTATACTTTTGATTCTGGTTAAAAATTATTTCATTTCAACAACTTTCATGTACATGTAGCTGCATTTATGTATTGATTATTCTATATTTAGAGCTACCATTCCTTTACAATTTTTCCTCGATCACAAAGCAATGCAAAATCCGCTAGTGAAACCCGATTGATTATTTGTAATTGTCGAATGTTGTCTCAAAAACACAGTGCTCCATACATTTTGATAAAACACTCAGAAGCAATATAGCTCTGTAATTTTTAACATCGTTTGCTTGAGTGTTTTCTAAAACAAGCGCCACATTTGCTCTTTTCCATAGGTCGGGGAATGAACATTGAGACAATGAGAGGTTAGATAATTTGCAAAGAGGTTTTTAATTACTGTCGAAGCCTCTTTCAAAATCCGTGGGTAAATTAGGTCGGGACCAGAAGCTAACACTGGGTGGCAGCCACTGGTGAACCCCACAGTGGACACAGTCATGCATTGCCAATAGGGCAAGTGCCAGCTATGTGAATTCCATGTATCGTGTGATAGTCTAATGCATTGCGTAGTTTTTATTGGGGGGGGGGGCTATAAGATGGAGTTTGGGTAACAAACTTGGAATGTTTATGTGTAGAAAGGAAATATAATTTGTCCTCAGTTTAAAGAATGTAGACAAATCCGATAAATTTATTGAACTATTTGGAGAATCGTGTCAGATAACGGGCCAGGATCGGTTTTAACACATTGGCATATAAATAGTATGTCTAACACAAACAATAAAAAGTCAATTAAAAAATGTGTTTGTATCTGTTCTCGGAGTAAAGTAATTTTTATTTACTACGCTTATTTGCGATTCGCTATCTGTACATAAGGGGTTACTGAGATTATTTGATTTTTGTTTCCACTAAAAATATTAATACACAGAAAGTCTAAACAAGTTAGCTTGCCTTAGGAACGTATTGTTTAATTTTAGCCTCCAACCCTCGCACGGTACTGTTCAATAGCTAGTCTCAAAGTTTATGCTACACCGCAAATGGAACAAGAATCTGCGAGAGTGGGATAGATCTAATATGTAAATTATTGATTGGATTTCATCGTGGACATAAATAAATAAACAAAAAACAACATCGACTATTTAGGTTAGAAGGTTTTTTAACATATGAGGAAACCACCAAAACACTAAACCAAATGAAAAATGATAAAAGCCCAGGATCATCAGGGTTTACTACTGAATTTTACAAGATATTCTGGAAAGATATAGGTCATTTTTTATAAGATCTCTAAACTATGGTTTTGAAAATGGTCAGCTATCAATAACACAAAAGCAAGGTATAATAACATGTCTGCCAAAAGGTGATCAACCACGCCAATTCCTAAAAAACTGGAGACCAATAACATTACTAAATATTACCTTTAAAATCGCCTCTGGCACAATAGCTAAGCGTCTTCAAAGTGTTTTACCGAAATTAATAGACCCAGACCAAATAGTTTTTTATAATTGGTAGGTATATGGGGGAGAATACACGTATCCTATATGACATAGTTCAAACAGCTGAAAAAACTTGCCTGGTCTTCTTTTTTATCGATTTTGAAAAGGCCTTTGATTCAGTGTCATGGTATGATTTGAAGTCCTAAAGTTTTTTTTATTTTGGCCCATCAATCCAAAGTGGATAACTATCTTTTGTAAAAATATAACCTCATCAGTTTATTAAGGAGGCAACCTCTCGGAGTTATTTACAATACAACCGGGCTTCCGCCTAGGGGACCCTTTATCACCATACCTGTTTATTTTATGTGCTGTAATTCTTGCACTTAAGCTAAGAAATAATATTAAGATTAAAGGATTAAAAAATAGTTAATACTGAAAATAAATTGTTACAGTTTGCTGATGACACAGCAATAATCTTAGATAGATTAGAAATGTCCTTACAAGAAACCCTAAAAAAGATGCAGAAATTTCAGGCCTAAGAAGTAACTTTGCAAAGATCCAATTAGTATGGATAGGAAGTATGAAGTACAGTCAAGCTACTTTATGCCAAAGCTGGAATTTATGTTGGGAAAAATATCTCGGCAAATATCTCTTACAAAAATAATTAAAACAATTTTTTGAAAAAAAATTACAGAAATAACATCCCTAATTCAACAGTGGGGCAAAAGAAACCTAACCCCGATCGGTCGTATTACTGTAATCAAGACATTTGCACTCCCCAAGCTAGTACATTTAGTCAGTTCTTTACCAAATCCATATGAAAAGTATATTTTAAAAAATGAAATGATTTTTAACTTCATATGGCAAAAACCTATAGGAAAGGTAAAACGAGAAATTGAAGTTGAAGATTATTTGAGTGGGGAATTAAAAATGATAAATTTAAAAGCATTTATAAGTGCCCTGAAGGCTGTGAGGATGCGGAGAGTGACACAGAACGATAAACTCCAAAACCATGTTTCCTCTTTATGAGTTCGTTGAACAATGGGACTGAATATATTGAAAACTGTGCCAAGATATGCGAAAATATATATTTGGAAAAATTTACTTTATGCTGGGTTAGAGACTCTCCAAAAAGAAACAAACCTTATGTGGGAACACTATCTAAAATCCCCTTTGTGGTATGATAAAGATATTAAAATAAATCAACAAAGTGTATTTTATAAATAAAGTTGTTCAGCAAGGAGTCAATATAATTAATGACATTTTGAACGATCAATCTTAACTGTTATTTCCTATATATATTTTTTTCTCTTCATGGTTTTTTCTGTAAATTTCTCTCTCTTTACTGTTAAAAATACCACAAAACCACTTCTTTGTTATATATATACATGGGTTTGTGTGAGTGTGTGTATATGTGTGTGCATGCTGTATAATGTGTGTGAATGTATCAACTAGACAACTAATAGTTGTAACATATTATACCCCCCCCCCCGCTTGAAAAGCGGGGGGTATATAGTGATGGGGATGTCCGTCCGTCCGTCCGTTACACTTTCTCTTAAGTGCAACTCCTCCTACAAGACTGAATGGAATTTGATGAAACTTACACAGAATCCTTGTCACATAGTGTCATTATGCAGGAGATATTTAACATTTTGATCAGAATGTTATTTGTTGTTTCCCTTAGAAAAACATAAACTTTGTCATTGACTTAAGGGATACCCATCTCTTATGTGCAACTCCTCCTACACCACTGGATGGAATTTGATGAAACTTAAAAAGAATCCTTGTCACATATTGCCATTGTGCAGGAGATATTTAACATTTTGATCAGAATGATATTTGGGGTTTCCCTTAGAAAAACATAGACTTTGTCATTGACTTAAGGGATACGCATATCTTATGTGCAACTCCTCCTACACCACTGAATGGAATTTGATGAAACTTAAACAGAATCTTTGTCATATAGCGCCACCTACCCTAGATTAAGTTTCAAGTTCATTAGTAAGAACACGTGGATTTTTGAAGAAATCATGAAGCGGGGGGTATCAATGGTGAGCATTGCTCACAGTTTTTTTACTCTAGTTTGTAATTGTATTAACATACAGCATATGCAGTAGACTCAGAATTCTTTGAAATGTTAATTCATTGTGTATAATACATTTAGACTTGCACATATGTTACATAGAAGTATACAAATAAAATAAATATAAAAAAAACAACATCGACTTTAGTACTGAGAAGGAAAACTACAAGATTACTACTAAAACAAAATGATTAACACAGTATGACTACATAAAAGTGTTCTGATAAATGAACAAAGAGCCCAGGTAAGTATTACAAACTGATGTCTGTGATAAGTGAAGTGTAAGAAGTGCACGAATTAAAATGAATAATACAACATTCAATGTGAGTATCACATGAAAAAGGAAGCTAACTGATTCATTATGAACGACAACAGTCGATTTCTGAGTAGAAATCGCTCAAGTACAAAGTTATCTAACTTACGTTCACACTTGGTTGAACAAATTATATTGAATGCTATATATTACTAATGAAACAATATATATAATGGAACGCCATGATTGCCTTATGTTTTTATATCCGGTGCTTTGGCCTTAAATGGAGTGCCTTCCACTTTATATGAGATGCTTTCCTCTTTATATTTGGTCCTTTTGACTTTATATGTGGTGCTTTAAACTTTATACCAGGTGCTTTCAACTTTATATGTGGTGCTTATTACCGTGAACTTTATATACGGCACCTTCAACTTTATATGCGGTGCTTTTAACTTTATATGTGGTGCTTTCAACTTTATATGCGGTGCTTCTGTCAATATATGTGTTTCGTCATTATCACATCATCCAATCAGAACACTTGTGAAAAAAAAAACGTGGCAGAAATGGCGGCAGACGGAGACGATGATGGAAAGCTGATTCGCACTTTAAACTACGCTGGGTTAAGGGAAGTATGTTGTATTTTGTTTATGTTGTAATCGTTTTGACATAGCTGTCAATTTATAGGGCACTTGTCGTCGCTTTTCCTTGACCTGGTCACCATGGGAGACTGATAGATTTAGACAGGCGATGGTAAATAGAAATGGAAAGAGAAAAAATGGTTGATGATGGCAAGAAAAATTGCTTCTTTTCCTTTGGTTACAGTTGATTTTACACACTGATTTTAGGGACGGATATATATATTTAATTTGGAAAGGGGGAGGCAAATGCATGCAGTTGAAGTGCAAACGATTTAATGTCATCTGAGGCAAGACATAACGTGTCTTTCATCGACAGCAACATTACAGCAGATCCAGCGTATGGTGTGTACATTTCACAACTTATACGTTATTCTATATCCTGCGATCGGTATTCCGATTTTCTAGACCGATCAGTGCTGTTGACTGCTAAACTACTCAAACAAGGATTTGTAGTACCTAGGTTGATGTTATCTCTCCCGAAGTTTTATGGTCGTCACCATGAATTGATCATTATGGGAAATCAGTGTCTTAAATACGATCTGACATTTTCGCTGTCATAGGTAGAGTTTCCTATTCCTGGATTTGACTTTTCCTTAGATATGACAATGAGTAACTCGACTGGTGTCTAATTAGACGCAGGCACTGCTTACTCGTCCGGAGCCCCTGAGTGCACCCATGGTTTTTATTGTATTCGAGTTACTCTCGTTCAGTGTTTTACGTTTTTGGTTTTTGTGTTGTTTGTCTATATATTATCCGGATTTGTAACTGTCCCTTGACTTTTGGCTCTTGTTGTTCGGTCGGTTTTCTTTGCTATTTTCGTCAACAAATGAAGTTTTTTTACTTTGTGGTTTTCTGCTTCGTTTCTTTTTGTTTTCAAAAAAACTTCATGTTTTGAAATCTTTAATAAATAATGTACACCCGTAACAATAGAAAATCGGATCCAGGTGGATATATTTCAAGCTATTTTTTTCAAGTAAATAGAGTATTTAGAACTTTTCTTTATAAACATCTGTAACTGGGTATAGACTAACTGATTATGTTTCGTGTTAAATGTGTAAAAAGAAATATTAACAAAGTATCAACAAATGGAAGCTTGGTGATATTGTCACTTATTTTTCAAATAAAATATTCCTGGTATTAACATTAATTTCAAACTTACCCTTGAAATAAATTCAGACTTGGACAATACATCTAGAATTTCAAAGAGAAAATATAACTCCAGATATTGTTGGTCTTTTAAGCAGACAGGATATGATGCAGCTAGGTATGAAAAGTCGGACTGACATGAGGACATTACGCGAAGCTTGCGTTACGTTTGGGCCATCACGACTTATTCGTAAGGTATTTTGTAGTCTGCATGCACTTAAGCAAAAAGATTTATTATTTAAGCTTCCCAGACGCAAGCGAAACGGTTGACGCACAATTGGCGAAAGTAACCCTCGTGCACCTCACTCTCATCGTCCAAAATAACCACGTTTATAGTCCGATAATCATCTGCCACCGACAGCTCTCCATAGATAATACAGCGGATTTTGCGACACGGGTCTACGAAAGCCCAGAAGGCTCATTCGATATTCGAGATTCGAGATTTGAAACTTGAAACTCGAAATTCGAGATTAGAAATTCATGTGCTATTATTTTTATTTGGGGTTTTAACCGTCGACATATTTGTCAAAGAATGACTGTGTTCAACATGGTTTTGTTAACAAAATAAAATTTATAACCTTAAGATGTTATTTAATTCAGTTCTCAATAACATCTTGATTTTATAAATCAAGAACAATAATGTACCTGTAAAACGTAATTTAACAAAACTTTGTGTGTAGGAAGTACACCATATGTAGTTGTGCATGTTACCAGGGAATTTTGATCTTCAAATTTTAGTGGGAGTTATGGCCCTTTGAACTTAAAATTTGCTGAAAATACTCATTTATCATCTTGTCGCAGCTACTCCTTTAAAAAACACTTTATGGAGTTTTACAAAACTTGGTATATAGTAGGTACAACATATTTAGTTGTGCATATTACCAGGGCATTTTGGTCCTCAAATTTTGTGTGCGGGCTATCAGGGGTGGATCCAGAGGGGGCCCTCCCTTTTGACGGAAACATTTGGTTGCATATATAGGAAATCATTGAAGCATGACAAAAGTTGGCCCCCTTTGGCCAGTCAGTGCCCCCCCCCCCCCCTTACGAAATTTCTGGATCCGCCACTGGCTTATTTTGGCCCTTTGAACTTAGAAATGTGCTGAAAATACCCATTAATTATCTTGTCAGCACAAATCCTCTGGAACTACTCAGTACTATACAAAATTTTATGAAACTTGGTATGTACCTAGTACACCATATATGTAGTTGTGCATATAATTGTTGATTCCTAAATTTATGTGGTAGTTATGGCTCTTTGAACTTTGAATTTTCAGTAATCCTCAATAATCATGGTTTTCGCTTTAACTCCCCTAAAACTACTCAACCAAATTTTATGTAGTTACGATATAACCAAGGAATTCTGATTGGTAGAGATTATGTTACACGCAATCTGATTGGCTAAAAGTATATTGAATTTCGAATCTCGAATATATGTGAACTATTCTGATTGGTAGACGATTATGTTACACGCAATCTGAGTGGTTATAACTATATTGAATTTCGAATTTCGAATCTCGAATGAGCCTTCTGGGCTTTCGTACGGGTCTGAGTCGGCACATTTCACAATCTCACGATGTTATAAAAATGTTCGTGTGGGTCATCTATATATAAATCGCTTTATTGCCATGGATAAAAATATCTAGAGAAGCGATTTATAATTTATATCAATAGACCATCTACAATGGATTGTCAATAAATCTGAGTGAGGAAAGTACAGAGAAGATATCCATCATCAGGGACCTCAGAAGACCTGTGTATCAAGATGCAGTTGCCATCATAAGTCGTTTTCAATTATTTTTCTTCTTCACATAGCCATCGAAAATTGAAATTAAACAATATTAACTGTCAATGAATTAAAACTAAACTAAACTAAACTAAACTGTTTTATTTGCTTAAACGCCTATTTCTACATAAAATACATATTCAATGGCGTTGTACGATATCGTATCAGAAAATTAAAAATAATAAATAGATGTAGTTTAAGAATGACAAAGCAATTAATTCTAAAACTAAAAAATATTATCAAATAGTAAAAGAAAATAATGCTATTTAAAATAATTTAAAAATAAAAAAAGTGGCTATAGTATTAAAGGACATGACTAAAGCCACGAAAAAGTTACTTGGATAATAAAGAAATTGTAAAATCAGATATTTATCACAGAATTAATACGCAGAAAAATATTGTCTTTTAGTTCACTGCTTAGTGTTTCTACACTTTACTGACTTTGACTAGAAAAGATTAAAATAGTCTCTGAAGAAATGAGTCTTCAAGTGTTTCTTGAAACTATCAACTGATGAGTATTGTCTGATATTTAATGGAAGATCATTCCAGAGTTTCGGGCCTATTGTGCTGACACTTCTGTCGCTGAAAGTTTTACAAGATGAGGATGATCTCAGAGAACGTGTTTGAACTTTAGTTGTAAGCAAGTCGGTCAAATGTGGTGCATTTCCAACGCGACAGTTGTACATGTATACAAGAATCTTGAATTTTATTCTGGCCTTCATGGGCAGCCAGTGTAGATCGTATAGTGCCTGCTTAGAACTGTCACTTTTCCTACGATTCAATACTAGTTTGGCACACATGTTTTGAATTCGTTGTAGTTTTGCAATATCACAGTTTGAAATACCATATATAATCACATTGCAATAGTGTAAGTGAGAAATAGCGTGTGAGAGTACAAGAGTTTCTGTTGCATCTTGTGTGAGGAATTTGCGAATATTTTTTATGCGAAAAAAGCTCAACATAGCTGTTCGACACTTTATCTTGATGTGATGTTTGAAAGTCAGATTTTCGTTCAAATATGCCCCTAAATATCTGATTGTATTTTGTCGTTTTGTCGTTTGACCTTGTCACCACAAATGATAATTTCATCTTTAGACAGTTTACGCAACTGAGGAGCACTTCCGAAAATTATGCGTTCAGTTTTTGAAGAATTCATTTTTAATCTATTACTATTCATCCAATCATTTGCTTGTGTTGCGAACTCTTCTAGTTCCGCAATGGATTCGGCCTCGAGAGCGGGTGTAGGTTTGAAACATTTGTTGGCAGTATGATCGTCGGCGAAACCGTACACGGAGATGATAGGCGAAACAATGTCAAATATGGTCCCTGCATGCGCGAGGTAGAGCCAAGGCCCTAAACAGCTTCCTTGGGGGACACTGCACGTAAGATCGCGTGCTGACGACATTATATTGTTCACACTTACGCGACAACTTCTGGGTCGCAGGTACGAGTCTAACCAGTCGAGTGCTACTCCACAGATACCATACTGACGATTGAGAACACTGAGTAGGATGTCATGATCGACGGTATCAAAAGCTGCACTTAAGTCCAATGCTATTAATGCAGTTACTTCTTGATTTTCCATGGCAGCAAGAATGTCATTTACAAGACAAAGTAACGCTGATTCACACGAATGATGTTGTCGGTACGCTGATCGGTTCTTTGGAAGAAGATTGTGTTCATTTGCATTTGCGATTAATTTCGACAAAAATGGTAGGTTGATCACTGGTCTGTAGTTAGAAAAAATAAGTTCGAGTCCAAGTTTGTTCAACAGAGGTCTAACTATTTGCCTGCTTCCAATTTGGTGGAAAGACACCTTGTGACAACGAAAGATTCACTAATGTGGTAATGATGGGAAGCAGTTCAGTGACAACGACTTCAACACTCTCGTCGGCAAAACGTCAATTTCGCATGATTTTGTTTGCATGGAATTAATTATTTTTTTTACATCATTTACACTTAAGGTTCCAATTTCCTCGAACTCCGGTACACCTTTCGGCAATGGTTCATAGTTCTTATGATGTTTAAGGTTGTCTCGTATTTTCTCAATTTTGTTCATGAAAAAATCTGCGAAATTATCAGCTAAACTGTTTTCATTGTCAACGGTCGGCATTGGATTTTCAGACCCGTCACGAAGTTGTAGTCTTGGAGTCTCTCTTGAATGCGAGCACTTTCTGACTATGTTTGCGTTTCTTTTCAAGATTTAGTTCATAATTGTATTTATTCAATGCATATTTGAAGAATTTATAGTCATTTGGATTTTTGTGTTTTCTCCACATCCGCTCAGATTTGCGTACAATATTCTTTGAGTATACTCTCAGTAAACCATGGCTTCGGATTTCGACAAATAACTGGTTTTTTTTCAATTTCAGGTGCATGTTTATCGAAGATAACGTTCATTTCGGATTCGAAAAGTTCCACATATTCAGTAACTGACTCACTTTCAATTTTAATATTGGTAATATCACTGGCAAATTCTGAGCGATCAATATCTTTAAAAATTCTGCATATGATGAATTTGCTGATGTTCTCTTTTTTTCACTTTTGTGACGACTTTCACTACACGATGATCTGAAAGAAATGGACCAAGTTCACATGAGACTAGCTCAACGCCATTTGCGACCTCGGTGATCACAAGATCAAGACTTTGACCGAACACTTGCGTGGGTGAAATGTACATGTTGTTCAAATCCAATAGCACACAAACAGTTATTATATTCTGAAATAGCACTGGTGTCGTCGTGTATATGAAGATTGAAATCCCCCATTGTCAAGAGGTTTTGATATTTTGAAACATGTCTTCCATAAATTCAAAGAAGTCTTTCACAAATTGCAGAGGAGTAGCCAATGATGGGGGTCTATAAATTCCTACACAATTTATGGTAATGTTTTTACATATCAATTGCCATATTCCGTACTCCAAAGTTTGGGTCGCGCCGGATTCCTTTTTCCGCATATTGACGGTACTTTTTTAAGACAAAGCAATACCGCCACCAACACGATTTTAACGATTTGCAACACTGAGGTTATAGCCACTTTGGTTTAAATCTGATGTTTCAAAGTGATATTGTTTGTCATCTGAATACCACGTTTCCGTCAAAAGTGCAAAATCAATGTTTTCATCACGAAGCAATTGTCCGACTAGTCATCTTTGTTGACTACTGAATGGCAATTTAATGTTAAATATGTCACATTTTTTCTGAAATGACTACGGTCATTTTGTCGTTTTGGGTATACTAGGTTTGAGATATTCACACCAAGTTGTTTCTTTTGTGGTTTATTACATTTGGATGTTTTGGTTCCATATCTGCAACCTCTAAAGTTTAAAATACCCATACCTTTCAATCTTGTCAATAATTGCTGATCAGGTAAAATCCATTGTCTAGGCATTGATCTATATTTCAATAGGTCACTTGCACTGTATGTTTTGATATTGCCCCCAGGATAATCCATTGTGTACACTGAGAAGGTGTTCACAAGATTATGATGAAATTTTTTGTTAAATCCAATTTATTTAGACACTAATACTCCACAAATGCAATTAGAAATCCAAAAGCAAATGCCAGATTCATAATGCTCACATATTCATTTAGTGCCAGAACAAAAATGAAGTCAATGCATTATCTAGAAACCACTTAAAATCAAGTTTTTATAAGAGACACAATTAAGCAGCCTTTTTACACTTGGCGCTCTGTGAGACTGTTATGTACAAATTTGACGTTTTGTATAAATCTGGTGTCGGTCAGTTTCTATTTGACAATGATTCTAATTAGGTTGTTTGCAAAATGGACAAAAAAGATTAATTGGACGTTTTAGACATAATTTATAAAACATTTGGAAAGGACATGGACTCTGATTGATATTTTTAGAAGAATTCATCAATTTGCATTTCCATGTATTTCATGAAATTAAAAAAGTTGTGTTTTAAAATTAGTTAAACCAGAAGTAGTCGCATTATTAGGAAAGAAAATTTTTTAAAATTTAAAATTAAGAGTAACTTTTTCCTCATTTTGTATGTCTTTTTAAAAGAATGATCCTAAATGCTCATGTATATCAAATATCGTCATCATGTGCTACCTGTTATAAAGTTCTATAAAGGATCTTTAAACTCAGAAACATCGAAAGACAAATAAATATATTACTCAGACAGGTTTGTATTTTTTTTTGTAGAGGGGAAATGTTTCTGACAGTCTTACTTTTAAACGAAAATCTGGTCTAGAAGTGTGCTTTATTGATTAATGGTCGTTTTTAGCTCACAGAAACTGCTTAGTTTATTGAGGCCGTACTGTACTTGAATGGTTGTGCCTTGTATTTATCTAATCGGATGTCTTCCAATACAGGCTAACATGTTTTAGCTCACATGGCCAAAGAAATTTAAGCTTATGCCATCACTATGCATCCGTCGTCGTCCGTCTTCCATAAACAATTTAAAAAATCTTCTCCTCTGAAACCACTGGACCAATTTGATTTGAACTTTGCAAGAATGGTATATGGCATGTTGGCAACAAACAGTCCTTGTTTGAATTGATCTATTTAAAAAACATGGCCGCTGTGATTAAACGTAGAACATATGGTAAAATCACTTAAAATGGCTTAGAAATCAAAAACTATAAGATGTGAAAAATGTGATAGAATAAAAAGCTCTTCAAAAGTCTGCATTTATGTCAGTATAAAATTGAAAGTTACAGGACTTAGTTTAACATCAGAGAAATGTCATCTTCTTTGCCTATATAAATCAGGTGAGCGATAAAAGCTCTTGAGATCCTCTTATTTTTAATCGAATGTTCGATTTGAATAAAAGTGAATTGGTTATCTCTTTAAAAAGTTTATGAAGGCCACCCTGTAAGACTAAAATTAGAAACCCTTTGTGAACAAACTCACAATACCTCACTCGATTTTGTAACTGTCATATTCTAGCCGATATCATCTAATTTCTTACGGGAAAAAAGTTTTAAAAGGCTTCTTCTCTGAAACCGGTTAACAAATTAAAACATAACTTATCACCAGGATTCACTGCATGGTCCTCAGTTTTTTGTGTTTTTTATTCCAACGGAAATTCAAAATGACCGCCACAGCAGGGCATAGGTTAAAACAAGACCCTATGGGAAAGTTGTTTTGAAACCTGTTAATCTGAATCGTAATAAAACTTCTCTTGGGTTCCCAGCCAAAGTGTTAAGCCCATATACTTGAAAGATAACGATTTTTTCCGTGGTGCGATACCTTCGAGATCTGAATGGCTAAACAATATAGAGATATACAAGGCAATAGGTTCTAAAGTTCCAGCAGGCTGCATGAAAGGGATTCAGAGAAACATGGATAATGAGGAAGACAAACTGTCGCTGTTAGAACTTAAACTATCGACATCAAAGTTAAAAGTATACCGATATCTGCAGATGATAGCCAAATGGAACATGCTTTGTCTATTGAAGAATGCATTATACATGATATATTAAGGATAAGATTAAGAGTAGATTGCAAACTTACCAATTGTGGGACAGGGGATAGGATTGTCATTAGATAAAACCCAAGAGGAACCTATCCCAAGAACACTCCCAATTAGTAAATACATGGCAACAGTGTTTCACAGTGGTAAGTAAGCTATGTCTTTGTCTTCATACTTTCACCCATCAAAATGAAACAAAAAAATATAATAAATCTTTATTTACGTTAAATGTAAACGAAATAAGAAATAAAGATAAATACTATTGGGATTTAGAATGGCTTAAGAATACTAGTGCCTCAATAGGGTTTCTTCAAGACATACATGTTGATAAGGAACTACGAGATAAAACTCATAATAACGATATATTGGAAAAACGGATCCACCTCCAGCAAGGGAGATTATACTAAAGAAATCTTTTGACTATAAACATAATGATGAAAACGGTCGTATTATGTTATCAATATTGAAATAGGTGAACTTGTCTTTTTTGTCTTGCCTGCAACTAAAGTCGCTGGAGAAATAACACTGGAAGAATGTACAAAAGCTATAATTAATATAAAACCGAATAAATCTCCAGAGTTCGATGGAATAACGTGAAAGTTTTATAGGGCATTTTGGCGGAAAACTGAAATCAATACTTGTCAATGTTTATAATAAAGAGGGGAAAGAAAGGCTCTCACGTATTCTCAGCGCACTGGCGTTTTATCACTGACTTTTTAGAAAAATGATCCGACAAACTAAGATAACAGATAATTGTAGACCAATCTCCTTACTTAATGTAGATTTAAAGATTCTATCACATGTGTTAGCCCAACGTCTAAAATTTGTTCTTCCAAAATTTGTAACTGAAGACCAAAACAGGTTACATAAAGAAGCGGTTCATTGGTTTCAATTTGATACTAATCCGGGTTATAATTGATTATGCTGATATATACGGAATCAACGAACAATTATATTTGTAGACTTTACAAAGGCCTTCGACACTTTAGAATGGTGTTTATGATAAATGTTTTAAAACACTTTGAGTTTATTGAATCTTGTATATCTTGTGTTGAAACTTTGTATAATGACATACAAACCTGTATAATTAATAACGATTGGATATCTAATGTGTTTTGTTTGTTTGTTTGTTTGATGGTGTTTTCCGCCACTTTCGGCAATTTTTCAGCTATATCATGGCGTCCAGTTTTTATTGGGGGAGGAAGCCGAAGTACCCGAAGAAAATTTCCTACCTGCGGTAGGAAAACTGGCAGTCCTTGTCAATTAAGATTTTAGTCGAGTACACCCTGCCTGCAGTGTGAATCGAACCCACAATCTCAGTGCTGACAGACCACGTGATCAATAGTAGACGAACTACCTTGACCACTCGGCCACCGAGGCCCCTCTAATGTTTCAAAAAATTCATGTACAGACAAGGATGTCCGCTTTACTTTTTGTTAAGGGTATAACAGTTACATTAGATAAAAAAATCAGTTGGTATTAAGATTTTGCAACTAGCAGACGATACAACATTTTTTTGTAGTTCTAGAGATCATATAACGAGATCGATGAATGAAATTGATATTTTTTGGTCATTTTACGGGTTAAAATTAAATCGTAATAAAACGGAAGGAATTGGGATTAGAAAATTGAAAAAAACTGTAAAGACAAAATTGAAGATATTAAATGGACATATGAGCCAAATAAAGCTCTCGGTCTCTCGGTATATATGGTGGACATAATAAAGACGAATGCGAGCGTTTAAATTGGGAACCTAAAATTGAAAAATGAAAAAATTGTTAAAATCATGAGAGAAAAGAAAATTGACAATGGTTGGTAAAATACTTATTATCAAATCTTTAATACTTCCGATATTTACTTCCTGTGCCACTTCAATATGTATTCCTATAAAATATTTAAAAGAAATCGAGAGATGTTGTTTCAGGTTTATTTATTGAGGAAAAAATGACAAAGTCAAGAGAAATACTGTAATTGGGACATATGAAGATGGAGGCTAAAACATGATCGACTTTGATAGTTATTTTAAATCGCTAAGAGCATCTCGGGTGTCAAGACTTTTGACTCCCGATGAAGTCAAATGGAAAATTATTCCCAAAATACATCTAAAAATGTTTGGAAAAGACTTATTAATTATTCACATGAATTTAGATGATGTTAAATCTCTTAAAGATATTGAAAAAAATAGCAGATATTAGAAAACAGATTATATGAGGGAAATGAATTAATTCGATAATAAAATGTCTTATCTTTGAGAATTGGATCGATAGCGGTATTATATATAAAAGACATAATCGATGGAAATGGAAATATATCTGAAGCCTTTATATTACAAAAACTAAATAATAAAAATAACTGAATTACATAGCTAAACACATTAAACCTAGCCATTCCAAAATCATGGGTTCTAAATTAAATCTGAAGATTCTGTATAAAGTTATTAAATATACAAAAGAACTGAAGATGGAAAGAGATCAATATTAAAGTAGTCGACTTGACAAATAAATATTTTTACCGAACACTGGTTGCCAAAATATTTTCTAAAACTATTGAAATAAATACGTGAATATATGAATTTTACCTAACAGAACGGCTTTATTTTTAAAAACTATACAAGAAAGTAAAATTAAAATATTTAGATGGAAGCCTATGCAATATATTATGGCCACAAAGATTCTACTCAAAAAATGGAAAATGAGTAGAGATAATAAATGTTATATATGCAACGTTGATGAAGACTATATGCATTAATTATTGTTATGTGATTATTCAAAGCACTTTTAGGGAAAAGATTAATGAACTTCTAAGGGCTGTTAATTATGACACTAAGATCGCACTTGTGCGCCTTGTATTTGGGAACAAGATATGTGATAAAAATTGTGATGATTTTAATTATTTCTTATCGAGTTTAGGATTCTCAATCTATAAGATATATTATGTATGCAAGCAAGAAAGATAATATGTATATTGCTTTGATATATTTGTGAAAGAATACCTAACATTAATACGTAATAATAAAGTGTTATTAAGTAAATATTTATTTAAAAATAATCAAATATCAAGATAGAATGTTGTAGTTTATAAATATGCTATTGACATATATTCTAGCTATTCATTGGCTAGTTAGAAAGATATTCCACAGGGGTTCTTCACAGAAGCTTGGACTATGAAGTGCTTTTGTGACAAGCAGGTTTCGAAATAATAAATCTCTTAGTTGTTTAAAAAACTAGGATTTATAGCATGCTAAACCACTCTCTTACTTTAACGTAGTGTGTGAGCTGTGTGTTGATAAAAAGGATTGGGAATCATATACCACTAGTCAGCAATGGGTATATCAAATGATAATCGCAATACAATCACCATTTACGTACTGAATTCAACATTTGTAAAACTGTCTGCAATGACATTTTCACACGAGATTTACCAACAAAGCGATGGAATTGTAAAACTTATTAAAGGCGCGGACGAGTTTCCTTTATTAGAAACTGGAGACGTATGAACATATCAGTACCCTCAATGCAAGCAGTTGAATACCTGATCAATTGAGAAATATAGACACCGTACGAAGGAGAAGCTATAATATTGCTGCACAAGTAAAGAAACTTTATAATTTTGAAACATAAATCTTCTTGTTTGTGGTAAATTCGAGATTGAGTTTAAGATAACCATTGGCGTCATCGAGGTGTAAATCTAAAAATGATTAGAAGAAGCTGTTTCTGTGCGTTTTTTTATTTCTTGTTCTGAAGGATATATTATTGGAAGCCACTCGGGAAACTGCGGTTTGTTTATGGAACTATATCCTTACGTGAAATTAAAGAACCTAGTTTCTGCTATCTTCTTTTCTTTAATTCAGCGTTCAAGAAATTCAGTTGGTGGGGCATTGTACCCATTGGAATACCTATTATCTGCTGAAAACCAATCCTCTGAAAGTTACAAATAAGGTGTCGATCAGAAATCTAGCATACTATAAACCTGTTTCTCTATGTAGCATAATTTGCGTTTTTGGACTTTAGTAGAAAAATACTTATTATTTATGTAAGGTGGCTTCTTACCAAACGCATTCTTAACAGAAATTTTACATTAAATATAACGGGTAGAAATGGATCTTCAATTACAATTTTTATATTGGCCCTTTTGTACTTTTTAAACATGATTTTGACACATACATTTTGTATTGTTTGTTAAAAAGTAAACAATATCCAGATTTTTGTTTGAAAAGCAGATGTTAAATTTTGGCCAGAATATTTCACACGATAACTTGAAATTGCGAATTTTTAGTTTTTCGTCGAAATTCGCGATATGGATTGACAACAGTGTACTTTATCGGAAATTTTGTACAGTTTCCCTTTGATGTTTTCTTTTAAGGGCCTTACCAACGTATTGATATTTATTGACGAATCTGGTCCGTAATAAAAAGAATATTGTACATATTGTTTTTATACAGACTTCATCCCGGTTTAACATACGAGATTCGTACATCGGGCTCATTTGATACTTTACGTTTTTAAGTATGTATCAAAAGGAACATGTTCAATATTCCATATATATTACATATTAAAAATTATTGTATTTAGTACTAAATATATGAGGTTTTTACTTTTTCTATTAAGTTGGTTTAGTATATTTTCATTTGATAATAAACCTATGTGATATACTATTTTACTTTTACTTGCAAGCAGAGGGATGTTCATGTATTGTTATAAATAAGTAAAATATATTACATGTATGGTTAAAAAGGATGTGCACTCTTAAAACATGTCACTCTGATAAGAATATGTGCGGAAGTTAAGTGATTAATTTATTGTTACAAAGTTTCTACAAGGAAAACACTTTATCTAGTAGGAAATATTGGCATTTACAAGAATTTTTTTTTTGACATCTGTAAACTGTTTCCGACAACCTATATAATTATTTGCAAGGATATAAATATATGGCGAGCAAGATTGTTCTTATCCAATGGATGATTTACTGTATAACCGTATTTACAGTTATACAAGCAGTAGTAAGTATTTAAGTTTTATACAAACAGCAGTCAGTATTTAAGTTTTATACAAACAGTTGTAAGTATTTACAGTTTTATATGTTTAACCCCTTTATTAAGATATTATTAATTATAGTATTTCAAATTTGAACTGAACCATTCTGTCCTTTAGTTGTGAATAAGAAGTATTTTTGTACAAACCATATAAAGCTTGAAAACTCCACACTATTAGCTATCAGTCAGCGGTCACCAATTACTCGTCAATCCGTCAAATCAGATACTAATCAGCCAGATCAATCGAATCTTTCCCAGTCCGTCACATCGTTTCCATTAGTTTTTGCGTCACTGACAGATTGGAAACGACCCCTGATTGATCTGACGGATTGATCAAATCGATCTATTTTATTTCCGGTTAAATACATTTATACCGAAAAGTTCATTGTCCACTTGTGTCACAGTGCATTCTAAAAGGCAAACCAAGTTAGGAGAAAAACTTATTTCTAGTCAGTTCAAGCATTTAAGTTACATTCAGCGGCATCTCCGATATATCCGCAGTTGCTTTACACTAAAAAAAATACTGTGACAAATTGATATGTGCGTATAACTTTTCAACAACTAATTAGTCAAACGACAATCAAAACTCCGGGATGGTCCGTTGAGTCACATGATTTAATGTTACCAACAATTGACGTGAACGTGGTTCCGTAGTATCTTTAAAACGGCGAAAATAGAATTTAAGCTTTACCCTAAATTGCATTTTCATTGTGTCGAAAATATTCCGGATTCGACTTTGTACGTAATTATCCCTTTTGTGACGTAATATGTCATATTCGAGATCCCGTTATTGATCAAAAGTAACATAAATATGCTATGCTATTTCATAATCTGATATTGATACAAGGCTGCTTCCGGTATAACAATGACATCGTTCAAATGGTCTTTCGTACAATAAAACTGCCCGAATATAATAACAAAGTACTGAAAGCCGAGGAAACAATCCAAAGCCCTAGGAACCGACAAACTCCAGAACTACAGCAATGATCCTGACTTGGTACAGGTATTTCAAAGAAATGGTGGGTTAAACCAGATTTAAGTTATGCCCAACCTCCCGCTTACATTACTGTAGTATGTGAGTTATTTAGTTGATTAAAATGGTCGGGTATCATATACCACAAATCAGTGTATCCAACAATCATCGTAGCACATTAACTGTACACCTTATTCAAAAATTGGGAAAACTATTTGCAACCATATTTTCCAACGAGATGGAATATTTTTTTACATCGAAGTGGTATCTATAGTAAAATTTATTAAAGCGTGGAAGTTTTTCCTTTGAACCTTGGTTTATAAGTGTATCCGAACGAAATATGTGACGTTTGCAAAAATCAATACACTCGCTGTAAGCTCTTGTATACCTAACCAATTGCGAAATATAAACATCGTATGCCGAAGAAGTTGGAATATTGCTGAATAAGTGAGAAAACTTTATAATTTTAAAAGTAAAATCGTCTCCTTTCCCGTATATTTTTGTGCTAAGATGACCATTGGTGTCATATTCGAGGTGTAATTCTAAAAATGATGTAGATGAAGCTGTTTCTTTGGTTTCCAGTTCTGAACGATATATTAACTGCAGCCACTCAGCAAATAAGGGGTTTTTAATTGAAAGGAAGTCATCAGTATATCTATATGTAAAATTAAAAGACCTAGTTTCTGCTATCCTCTTGTCTTTAAAAAGACTTCGAACAAATTCAGTAATACAGGAACCACTCGGCAAGAAGTGGGGCACAAGTTTGTACTATTGGAATTCCGATTGTCTGCTAAAACACATCCAAAGTTATAAATATGCTGTCAATCAGAAAATCTACTATAAACCTGTTCTTCGTTGTAGCATAATTTGCCTTTTAGTCGAAAAAATGTATTGTCGTAACCTAACACTACAGATTTGTAGGCAAATGTGAAAGCGAAGGCTTTATGTGTGATAACCTTAAGACGGGATTTTAGTTTTCTGTGATGCAAGGTGGTATACAGAGTTGAAAAAACAAATGTTCTAAGAGATGAATTTTAAATATCGATCTTGATTTTAAATTTTGAAACAGTTTTTTTATATATTTTTTTAAGAATCTACATATGATTAATATTAATTAGAGAATAAACATAACTAAATGAATACATACAAAACAATGTGTTAAGTCCGATTGTCACTAGGAAACAAAACATGATTAATTGCATTACCTAATTAAATGATAATACATCTGTCCATGATAAAAAATTATTCATGACCACTGAAGTATGCCGACTGTGCCTTTAAGGGGATGCAGGACACCATCCGCCATTTTTTGTGAAAATTTCAAAATAGATATAACATTTATTGTAAATTTAATTATAATTTCTGTCATTATTTATTTCTTAATTTCAATAAAATGTAAAATAATAATTTAAGTCTTGTACCTTTATTATTATTTCAATTTATTAATGGTTGAAATAAAAAGTTTTTGTTTAAATGAGTGTGGTATTGGCAAAAATAATAAAAATGAAATTTTAACAACGGAGGTAATTTTGACCATAAAATGCCATTTTTAGCACTTTTTGACTAGTTTTTATCCAATTGACAAAAATTTAACTCAGAGACCCCCTATTTTTCTTTCCATCACTAAAATGTATACAAATTGCTTGACATTATAATAGAAAATATAGAAAATTTTATTGGACAGAATTTCGTAATTTTTTATTTTAGTGCCTTTTTATTCTGTTCTCTGTATTATCTATATGAAAATTTAAAATTTCAGAGTTCAACCCCTCGAAAATAAGCTCTGAAACCCCAATTTTTTTATTTTGAATTGTGTTAACTTGTATAAGAAACTATCTTGCGAATTTAAAGAAAATTCATTGACATTATTTTCAGTTTAAGTGTCATGCATCCCCTGAATAATAAAAAATAACGTAAAGCCATCCAATCATAATTATGAGCCGAAGTAGTAAATAAGTCACGGTTTAACAAAAGCGTCAGTCTAATACAGTTTTATTTTTTTTGTCTCAAATCTCATAATAACCAGTGTATGTTGCGGTTTTAACTTAAATCTCTTTTCATCTGCATTTTAACATAATAATATAATTATTTCCTAACATGTTTCTTCTTTAATTTTACCATATCATTTCAGATTTGTCAGAACAAATATCATAAAGGTTGGTTTAGGTATACATTAAGAGATAGAACTTACATTTCAATAATATTTATCATACTCAATAAAGCATTTTTCAGAATGATATCCTCCCTGTATAAAGAGATCCCTGTTGAGGTAAAAACAAACAATTTTTTGAACAGTTAAATTTGATGTGCATATATATACAATACGCTAACGTACCCACAAAGCGACCAAAACTCTCAAGCAAATGAGATTGAATTCAGGTGCTCCGGAAGAGCAGGCTCTTCCAGCCCTTTGAAACACAGCCATCCCGTCGATGGTAGTCAATCCATGGTCACTCAAGTCCCGTAAAAATTCTTTAAAGATGATTAATGACGTGTTGGTCACTAACAAACTGTAACTACGCAGTATATCACGTAATAACAAAAAAAACATAAAAATTTAGACTAGATATATTATTGACATGTAATAAAACATATGTTTTGGTTATATTAATAACTGCCATAGCTAACCTTTGCGTGTATTCTTTAAAGATTGTTCGACAGATGAATATGGAACAAATTACAATGGGTCAATAAATACTACCATTACTGGAAGAAAATGCCAAAGCTGGAACACTAACGATCCACATGAAACCTATTACAGGGCTGTAAATTCTTCAAACTATTGCCGAGATCCGACACCTGATGGAGATAAACATATACTTCCATGGTGTTACACAACTGATCGAAACTATAGATGGGATTTTTGTCCCGTTTATCAATGTGGAACACGTGAGTAGCAACACACAATACGATGTATTAATTAAATTCTATAGAAGACATCTGCTATCAGACAAAGAAATATAACATGCCCACCATGAAAAACGAAATATATTTATACAATAGTTGCTTTTATAGCGTACATTGTCATGATACCCGTAATAATACTTACTGGCGTTATCGCGGAGTGATAATTCACTCATGTCAAATTACTGCAGATTAATTAATAACAGATGACCTTGCTTTCAATCAATACAAATGATGATTTTTCTAATATGAAATAATAATTTTTTTTTCATTTTTACACCACAAGCATTTCAAATCATTTATGTCATTCAGGCAAGAGTGGCTTATGTTTCATTTGCGACATACATTTACGTGTTGTCAAAAGTATGTACCGAGCTCCATTGTTTTATAACACATGGCTACGTTTGCTTTTGTCATATAACTAAAGTGACAAAGGTGTTCACTATGCACAAATCAGCTGTACCCTTTGTATATGTAATATTTAAGGTTTTAGTAGGAACTAAATGACAATGTAATCTGTCTGGTTATATATGGTTTGTGGACCTTGCAAGTTGAATTTTATTAAAGGTTCCTAATGGTGTGTCGAATTTTTTTGAAATATCTTGAATCTTAAATAGTAACAGAACAACATTTGAAGTATGTCACCAATCAACAAACTAACAAGAATTTTTTTTAATGTTGTAGATTGCAGTAAAAACTTTTTTATGTGTAACAACGGAACTTGTATAATTGATCACTGGCGTTGCAATGGGAAATCTGATTGTTCGGGTTCTGAAGACGAGCTCGACTGTAAAAATGGTATAAGTGTATTTTCATATAGTAGAAAATCAAGACAAATAAATTATTATACATATTAGATAGATTGTTTATACACTAATAACAAGTGTCGTTCAGATTTAAAGAACAATTAACAAAACAATCATATAAAGACGAACGCAACAAAAAAAATTAATATTTTAAAAACTTCATAAGCTCCTTAATTTGTACACTTTGTGAAAGAAGTAGGGGAACTCGTTATAAAAAGGATAGACTGAATAGAACCACTGTTTAAGAAAGGATAGGGGACCCCCAGACATCCAACTTATAATTTTTGTAAAAAAGGCACTTGTTTGGCGCCATATTAGGGATTGATGTTTACCGATAATACCTTATTGAAAGTACGAGACTTTGTTACAGTGCAAAGTCTTTCTAGCAGCAAAACACATTTTTATTATTTGATCAGTTTGTTGAATTATGGATTTTTACAGTCAGGGAATGCTTAGAAGATAACAGAGGTCTCACATATAGAGGAACCAGAAATGTCACCAAAAGTGGAAAAATTTGCCAATCATGGGCATCACAAAAACCTCATACCCATACAGACGAGTTTTTGGGTAATAATAATCACTGTAGAAATTATAAATTAAATTATGAAGGACCCTGGTGTTACACCACGGATTCAAACGTAACATGGGATTACTGCGATATTCCTAAATGTGGTGAGTAAATTATCAATCATGAATACAAATCATAAGTACATTGACATTTGTTAGACTTTGTTAGACATCGTTTCTAATACTTTACAAAAGAAAAAAAAGAAGAGAGGCAATTGAGTCTGAAGCTAAATTGTAATTCAAACTGCAGACACAAAAACATAAATTTCCTATAGATAAATAGATGTATACCTAATGTCAAGTGAGCACTATCTCGTTTATGATATGGATAATAAAGCGTGTTAAATTTACAAAATGTAAGTAGGCAGATATAAAAATGAACCAAAACGTGAGCAACACAAGGGTTCAAATTAAAAGGCTATTTCTGTTGATTACCGTGTATCACCGAATACAAAAAATGAATATCGCTTTCTAGATAATATTACAACCACATGTGACACTGGCTATACTTCCAAAGTTGAAGATATATTACGATGTCAAGTCGATGGCACTGGAGTACGCCAACACATTCCTGTATTGGTAATGTTTATACAATCACCCTTAAAAGAACCTAAAATACTTGAATGGCACTGATTAAAGTCAGTACGATGTGTTTAAAGTACGTAAATGAAGCAAGTAATCAGAAATATAAACAATGATAATAAGTTCTGATTTAAATTGTTATAGGATTAAACAGTGGGTTTTAGGAAATAAAAGACTTTATGGCAAGTTTGTGAGGGAGTCGCCGGAAGTTACACATTGATAATTTCCTAAACCACATAGTTTAATTCTTGTAATTCTCTCAAATAATCGTTGGGAGTTTTAAAGCAGCAAAAACAGTTACCGAAACCCATCTAGACCTCAAAATGTAGGTCGGAAGCGTAGGAATATGCAAACCGTTGTACACAAGGAATCTAGGTTCTGTAGATATTGATAAAAACAACAATAAAACGATACCTTAAATTTCATATATAATATACTTTACTTAAAATCTCAATCCATTTAATTAGAAATAAATAAAGAGATGCAAAACTGACACATGCACTGACATTTATGTTAAAGACAACTGATTTTACAAGTTCTCGTGTTTAACATGGTATAAATGTACATGTTTAATGTGTTTCAAAGCTTTGCCAAAAAATATTGTCTCGAGTTTGAGATGGATTAGCTTGTTACGATTGAGCGTCGTTATCAGAAATTATTTACCTACACCTTTGCTTCAATAAATCTGCAAATATGAAGAAATAAGTAGACACATAGTCATGTCGTTTTGCCGTCAGTATTAATAATACTGATAATAAAGGAAAACTGAATCAAAGGAGTAAATTGTCTATTGTAATCACTACAAAGTGCCATTTTGGTTTTGGGGTTTTTTTGTTTTGTTTTGATTATGATGTTGTCTCAAACACGAATGAGCATAAACACCTGTAGACTCACAGTCCAGTAATTTATTAGACATTGATCTGAGTTAAAGACGAACAACATTTCAAGCCAAGGATTAGATTAGGACTCACAAGGACAGACATAACTAATAAACAAAGTTAACTAAAGTGATGAAGACCTCCAAAATATAGCGTTTTCAAAGAAACACGTATAGAACCTTGCGGCAATGTTGTAAGGTATTTTGTTGTATGTGAACATTGTTGTACAAATATTGACATAATATTGTCATGCTGCTTGCTTAGGACGAACTTTAGTACATGTACATGTGTATTGAACAACAGGGAATTAACCAAAACCCCAAAACAAAGCAGAAGGTGAGTCCACAACCAACAACATGGTTGTAGTCAATATCTAGACATGGTAAAGCAAAAATTAATATATTAAAGTACCGTCGACATCAACTGTGACACCATGAATCTATCAACAATTTTGAAAATGGGACAAAATAATTTAAATATATAACACAAACGTTTACAAGTGATGAAATGATATTTATCCTCCTTTACAGTGCTGAAACAGGAATGTTTAAAAGGAGTTTCGTTTGAAGTGTTTGGTACCACTGTATCAGCTGTTATTCTAATTGCGGCCATGACAGTTTTAGCACTATGTTGCTACTTTAGGCAAGTTTCATGAAGTTCGATATATTGTCACTTTGTTATTGTATTAAGTATTAACAAGCATGCAGATATATAGTAATATCCACATTATAGCAAATATATTCTTTGTAATTTTGGTCAAATTTCTTGAATGTTTGGCAAATGTGATACTGTTTTTATTGACTTAACGGTATTAAGTGTTTTTCTTATTTTTCACATGTATGAATTATATGAAACTAATAGTTTCATGTAGTAACTAAGACCGCGAGACGCGATAAAAGTTATGATTTTTGATTAGCATCACAGCAAAACAATAATTAGGATCATATTTGCATTGTACATTATGTTTATGAATGACTTCGTTTCATTCCGGATATAAACTATTAGCTAACAACAATAAGATGATGTTTTATGTTATAATAGAAAGATCAACAAATCCACAGCGATATAT
Source organism: Limnoperna fortunei (assembly GCA_944474755.1). Taxonomy (NCBI): domain Eukaryota; kingdom Metazoa; phylum Mollusca; class Bivalvia; order Mytilida; family Modiolidae; genus Limnoperna; species Limnoperna fortunei. The sequence continues at coordinate 8,897,564 of OX104111.1, forward strand.
GAAGGTCTGACATTAAATGCAGGTATGGTATTACATATTTAATAAATAATCAATTGGAAATATCAAACTTGCGTTATTTAAAAATGTATGGATATTGTTAATGTTAAAAGATTTTTAATCATTCTTATTATTCTGAACAAGAACTAAACGGGACGAAAATCTTGCACATACAAATAGTATCAAATTTAAAAACAATACTTGCTCACTTGTAAAACAGTGGCCTATTGGTTAGGTAGGTAATTTTCTATTAATCGCCGGTATATCATTACTGAGGTTACGTATTCACGTCTAATGTCGGGCAAGGTGTTCTCGACTACATCTTCAATAGACAGATCGCCCGCTGAATGTCGGTGGTTGACCTGGTTATCTGGCTTCCTTGGTAAATACTGGAAACAATGATGTAGCCGAATAATTGCTAAAAATTGCCTTAAACACACCTCAGAAAAAAGACTCATATGCTTAGGCGATCGTAACCATTGCTTGTAATGCCACAAGAGGCAAAAATATTACTTTTTTCATCTATTGCCCTTTGAATACTAATACATAAAATCTCTACGAATAGATCTGCTATTGAACAGCTAACCAATTCTTCTATTTTATCCTGCTTCTCCTTCCTATATGGAACTAGTTCAGCATTAATGCAAAAATAATTAATTTTGATGTTTAAAGAGTCATAACTCCTGTCCAACACATATGCACTAATAATAATTTTTGCAGATCTTTATAAGCTGAATAATTTTATACGGAAAAGATTATCTTTTAACTCTTGCGATTTTTAAGAGATTTGACGAAAAATTACAAAAATTGACAATTTTCACGATTTAGGGCACAACTCCTATAATGCGTCCTCATAAAACTGTAACTCAAAGGATAGTCTTTTGATGCTGAGGTAGGAGGTTCACAACAGATTTCATATAATCTGTTATACTTTTTGAACTGAAAGCCTATACCTTTACCCACACTTCCTACCGTTTGTTCTATTTTTTATCCAAGGCAGCCATGTTGCTTGATTAGCTGTCATGATTTGTGCAATTTTGGTATAATACATCATAAAAATTATGTGCTATGTTTCAAAGCAGTTCTTTGAGTGGTTTTATAGATTTAAAAAAAGGTTCAAGGGACATAACTCCGAAACGTTACTCAGACAATCTTGATCCTAAGTCCGTTTTGTAATTCCCAAGAACCTAAACAATTAAACGGTGCTAATGTTTTCTCTAGTTCTAATAATTTTCAAGATTTTGAGGAAAAATAGCAAATCATCATCAATTTTTATGAGTAAGTGGCAGTAACTGGTACTATGGGTCGTACTACAACTTTAACTTATTGGAGAGTTTTTTAGAACTTTTGATGCTGAAGAAGGAGACTCTTCGGTTTTCTTGTATCTGTTATACTTTTTGAACTTAATAATTTAAATTAAATTTAATTTAATTTAAACTGTATTTTGACATCCCCACGTTCCATTTTTCGCAACGACAGTATTTTGGTTATTCTGCGGTCATGATTCGTGCAATCTTGGTGGAGGACATTTTATTGACAATGAATGCAATGTTTCAAAGCAATCCCTTCAGTGGTGTTGGACTAAAAATTTTTAAAGAAAAGTTAACGATGATAACGGTGGACGCCCAGTTATTGCAAAAGCTCAGATGACCCGTAAGCCCCAAAAATTGTGATGAAAATGTAAAATATCAATTGAACAAAGGCATTATGTGACAAAAATTCCGACCAGTAATAGACCAGTTTGTTTTGGGTTTTTTTTTTGTTTCATGGTGTTTAACACCACTTACAGCATTTTTTCAGCTATATCATGGCGTCTGTCTAGAGTGCAGCAAGGGTATTTAAATGTGTTTGGGTTACACTGTGCGTGTTTGTTTGTTTGTTTTCTTTGTTTTCTTTTTTTTTTGTTTAATTGTTGGTTTCTTCTTCTTATTCTTTGTCTGTTTGTCTATCCTTGTTTCGTTATTTCGCTTTTGAATTCTTTTTGATAGATCGATTGTATTTTAATTCATTTAGTATAAATATTTTGTATTAATTTAACAGCATCAAGAACAAATGACGATCAGTTATACAATGAACTAGGTCAAGTTTCTGTGTGAGGACGTAAAAAAGGTCGTGACTTGGAAGGCAAAACAAAAAACAATTTGTATTTGTTTCAGAGCTCTAGTATACTTAATGATTATGACATTATTAATATTTACATGTGTGTAATTCTGCATGATACACAAAATCTTGAACATCTGAGAAAAAACATTAAAAAAATCAAACTGTATTACTCTTTTTTACCACCAATATGACAAATTAAATCAAAGTACGCAAATCGCATGAAAATGTTGTACCTGATCCAAAAATTGAACAAAATGCTTTAATTCTTTAATATGTAGCACTTGAAACAATTTTAATAATAATAATTGTTTTCTTGAAAATCGGTTTCTTTATTTCTGTAAGAGTTTAAACAAATGTTCAAACATGCACCTATGTAAATAATCTGTAGTTCAATGCCTATCACAGATATTGTATCTATTGTTTATTCTTTACATCCAATTTTTTGTTTGTTTATTTGTTTATTTATTTATTGGTTTAATCGTTTAAGAAGATGTTTTATTATGTTGGGTTCGATGTTTCCTCACTATAACTGAATATTTAAAAATTTACAGCCCATCATTATAAAATGATGAATTTAGAATCAACTCGACGATATGTCAACCAGTCAATAAACTTAAAGATTCCACAAAATATGCAAACTGTATGTATGTATGTATGTATGTATGTATGTATGTATGTATGTATGTATGTATGTATGTATGTATGTATGTATGTATGTATGTATGTATGTATGTATGTATGTATGTATGTATGTATGTATGTACTCAAATAACCAGGGGGTAAAAAAATATTCATCGATTTTATTACTGTTTTACCTTCTAGAGATTTCTGTTATAAGTCAATATTAAATATTATTAAATGTCTTGAAATTTGATTCGTCATCGGTCAATATCATTCTTCAAGGTTCATATGAAGTGTACTATATCAAGTAAGTGATTTACGTTTTTATGAAATATGGTTTTATATAGATAAAAACTTGCATTTTTACGGCTGTCTTGGATTAGTTTCTGATATAAATTGGTAGGGCTTGCAGTAAAAGCTCAACTTATGTTACTTATCTTGAATAAAAATCTAAAGTATTATATAGTTAGTGATTTATGTTTTTTCTGTCTTTATGAAATATGGTTTAATATAGGTAAAAACTTATCTTGAATGAAAAGTCTTTAGTAATATTTGCTAGTACTATATAGAATAAGTGATTTATGTTTTTCAATAGTATTTATAAAATATGGTTTAATATAGGTAATAACTGGCATTTTTTACGGCTGTCTTGAACTAGTTTCTGATATTAATTGGTAGAATTTACAACAAAAAATTACCTTCTGCTATGAACTTTGAATTTAAAAAAATTAGTGAAATCTGCTAATACTATATATAGTAAGTGATTATGATTTTTTTACCATTTGCAAAACGAAAATATGGATTTCTATTTCAACATGTTTATTTAAAACTACAAAACTATTGGCATGTTTTATTTCACCAAAAATAAGCAATATAACAATGAATAAAACACATTTTTAATACCATGGTGAAATAAATCATGCCAAATTCTTGCTTTATAATAAAAAATATTACTTTTGTAATAATCTCTCATAAGAATTGACCCTATTTACTTTGGCATGTAGTATAAAGAATATATAAACAGAAAGAATATCCATTATCATATAAAATTGCAAAATGCTTGTTAAGCAATGTGATAATTTATTTTAAAAATATCATGTACTAACTGCATAATTTTGGTCATTCAGTAAAGGTTAATGATTTTTGTCCATATGCCCGGATTACATGTATAAATTTGATCTTCCACGAATCGTATAGGTAAACCTTATCGTTTGTACGAACGTATCTTACTCCTCTCGGAACGTATATGATAAACAGTAGTTTACGCAAGATCATAAGTGCTCTTCTTGCAATTAGTTATTATATCAATTAAATTCGTTTATTGAATTGGACATATTTTATTGATATTTCTATCAACTTCATGTTATATGTATATCCATATACGGGTTCTATTCTCACTTAGGGCAAGGCGTGCTCGACTCCAATTTATTTGACAAGGATTGCCAGTTTTTTCCGGGTACTCCGGCTTCCGTCCCCAATAAAAAAAAATTGACACCATGATATAGCTGAAAAATTGCCGATAGTGGCACTGAAAGCATTCAAACAAACAAACTTACTAATATATACATATATAATTTTTAAGGTCTTTCCCACTTCCAGTGGGAAGACCTTCTTGCTTTTGCTTTGATTATTATTTTTTCCGCCAACTTTAAAAACCAAACAGTTTAAAAGTACGCAACATATCATTTTGGTCTTTCGCGACAAGTTTTTAGCACTGAAAGTCTTTTCGGAATTCACCCTGTGAAATCGAAACATTTTTCTTTACGGAGTTATCTGCCCAAACATTGAAAACCTTGTTATCGCGTAATCTCTGGAACTATAACAGATACAAGAAAACTGAAAAGTGACAAATGTTAAGGAACTTTTGAGACAACTTTATGACATATTTTGGCTAAACATTTCTGACTAGCGAAGGCGAGCGGTATCTCCTGAATGTTTCAAGGACTCTGCTTATCACAAAAACTCACAAACCATAAGTCACAATCACGAAAGGTCTTCACTATTTGTCGATTTGTGACATGTCCTTAAAGAAAATCTCAAAGTCAAAGTTCAGAAGTGACCTCAACCTTAGGCCTCCAACCTTGTTATCATTACAATTCAAAAACTATAACAGATAGAAGAAGACAATAAATGGTAAAAATACTCCTCTCATCAAGGCCTTCATTAGAGATAATATAGTAAACAATAGGTTTAACATGATCACCAAGGCCTTCAATTTGAGCCCAATTTCAAAGGTCACAGGTCAAGGTCATACCATAGCAACAAGGTCACCATTACAAAAAGTAGTTAGCAACCATATATTTTTTAAGTCAGGATGATACATCTAACTGGGATATGTCCCTAGGAACAGACACAAAAGTCCTTGACAACCATCTATTTTTTAACTCAGGACCATAGAAATAGTCTCTTTTGCCTAAAAATGGCCCAGCAACCAATGTAGTCAAGTTCAAAACAACAGATTTTACATTGTTCGCTCTGTTCTATATTAATCTATGATATGTCCGTGCAACTTTGGCGGCAGGTTTAACATAAATGCGCAATACAAATTGGTCTTTTGTCAAATATCTTATTCAGTTTTTTGAGGAAGCAACATTTACCCTAGTACCCACCCTTATCTCATACTAGTACTATATCCTCTTTTGCTGAGCTATGTCTATATTGTCAACGTGTTTAAGTTGGCCTTTGCAGAAACTTATGCCAAGTCATCATCCAACAACGGTCTGTGTTTTATTATCTAATCATCACACAGCACAAAACCTTGCCATCTGAAAAAAATATATACTCATTTACTTATTCATTCTAATCATGAAATTAATGTTGGCATATTTAATGGAGAACTGATAACACAATGCTATTCTATAAATACTGTTTTAATTTCTTTTTCACAATCTTTTCTTCCGCGTTACAGATTAAGGATAACACGAACGTTATACTTCCTGTAGACTTATATTGTTTTTAACGATGTTATTATTAGGTCTCTGTATATTCAACATTCCCTGAAATGAAACCTTTTGTGTTGTTTGTTGCATGGCTGCAGATTCATTTTAGCCATGAACAATATCAACCCGGTAAGTCAGCTTTCGTTTAAAGTAAATGATGTCGTATTCAATATTTTACCAAAATTCAAAAGCTTCTAACCGTTTTCATTAAATAGAAACCAATCCCTTGTTTCCTTACATTGTTCGCAAACAAACATGTTTATTTTGCACGGAGTGTCTTTTTCAGGATTAATAAATAAAACGTGCATACCAAACAATACATAATTTTTGCATCTGTAAATGGGAACCTCGAATCGATGCAGTTGAATATCCATGTCATAGATGTCACAAGGGATATTCCAACAAGAAGTCTTGTGCATTATGCGTTTAAAGTACAAGCTGTAAACACCTGGATAATCTGACATTATTGTCAGATTAACATTAGCATTTGAAAATTCATGTTAAGTTTGCTTTGTATCTTATTAATATATGTTTTGTTGCTTTATTTGCTATCTATGAGTTTAGTGCAGCAAGAATTTAGATGTAATACCATGATAAATGCATATTTCAAATCTGAGTTACTGTTTGAATGGTGGTTTAACGCCACTTTCAGCAATTTTTCAGCTATTTCATGGCGTCCAGTTTTTATTGGGGGAGGAAGCCGGAGTACCCGGAGAGAACCCCCGACCTGCGGTAGGAAAACTGGCAATCCTTGTCAATTAAGATTGGAGTCGAGTACACCCTGCCTGCAGTGAGAATCGAACCCGCAATCTCAGTGTTGACAGACCACGTGATCAATAGTAGACGAACTACCTTGACCACTCGGCCACCGAGGCCCCTAAATCTGAGTTACGGCCACACGGTAAATAGGCTTTTTTTTATTCTTAAATGCCAGCCACTCGAACAGGTTTTAGTTTAAACGTATTTAATACAGTTTCATAAACTGTTGACATTAGAGATGTTGTGTACATCGCAATGTAAAATCTAATAATTATAAGTATATTTATTTACATTGTGTGGCAAACTTCTACGAAACATAAGCTGTTGACTTACCAAATGACATTTCCTTCCAATTGTAAATAGTTGGTATGGATGATGTGAAAATCAAACATAGTAACGAAATAAAAAAATGAATCGAAGATACCGAAGAGACATCAGAAAACGAATTGTAACATATCAATAACTTGCGAGCAGCTGTGAAGTAAAATTAAAACCCCAAGTGCAATTTCTCATTTTGTTTTAGCGGCCTCGGCGACCAGATGGTTATGGTAGCTAGTCATCAACTATTGATCACATGCCTGTCAATACTAATTTTGCGAATTTGAGTCTTAATGTGCCATATTTGTGTTCGATTCTAACCTTAACTAACATAGATTTGTTTTCCTGTCGATATACATATGTAATACAGTTGCAGTAACGGTTGAAATTAGGGGTGCTGTGTACAACGCAATGTGAAATTTAGATTTATCTCCTGTGTGTGACATCCTGTGTAACATAAGCTATTGACCAACCGATTAACATTTCCTTCCGTTTGTAATTTGTCATAGTTAGTAAGAATTGTGTAAAAAAACAAACAATGTAAAAATGAATAACTTGCGTGCAGCTATTAAGTTAAATTAAAACACCAAGTACAATTTCTCGTATTATTTTAGGGGCCTTGGTTTCCAAATGGTTAAGGTAGTTAGTCATCTACTATTGATTTTACTTGACTGTAACTACTGAGATTGCGGGTTCTAGTCTGAATGTGGTCAGGTTGTGTTGATGACAGTCTTAATTATTCAAGGATTGTTAGTTTTCCTACCAAAGGTCAGGCGTTTTCTCCGAGTACTCCGTCTTCCTTCACCAATAAAAACTGACGGCACAATATAGCTGTTTGCGCTGAAACATTGCTGAGTTGAAATTGGCGTTAAACACCATTCAAACGAACAAAAACATATTATTTTTAAGTTCCCTTTTTTCCAGTAATAGTAATAAATTCTGTGAAACACAAAAAGAATTCACAAGTTGATAATTTTTATTTTATGGGAGCACTAGAAAGGCTTAAACTTGTCTTATTTTTTAGTTAGACATAACGGCTAAAAACTTACAGCAAAGATCACTGGTTAATGGTGCAAAATAATTCAATCTCAGCGATTCCAGAGATACTGACAGCGTTCAAACAAGCTATTTAGAGTTATGTTTAGAAATTGTAAATTGATGCACGACCGAAATTTTTAATAAGACTCGGGTTTTCAATTATAAAAATGTTCGAAACAAACAACCAAGGACTTCGTCCTAAGGATGTCAGTTGCTGGAAAATAAAATTTACAAAAAGACGAAATGTTTAGTGAGGAAACTGCCTCAGCTGCCACAATGGTAGTTACGGCCTTTACCAGGTAGCACCAATGACATGTTTGTAAATACTGTACACGTAGTTACTTTTTATAACTGGTTACGTGTGCCGAAATGGATATTTCCATGATTTAATCAAATAAACAATGCACATAGTCACAGTTAGCAGTTTCGTACGAAATGTTGACCTTGGATGTAGTAGGCGAACAATTTTACTTGAGAACAGATCCTACAATTAAATTTTAATTTTAAGCGTGACAAATTTTTATTTAACTAACAATTCAAAATCTGCCTTCCACATACAAATTATTAAATTAATACCTTCGCGGGGTTCGCAGGCCTAATGGTCACGGTATATAGACAAATCCGATTGATCCAGGCGTGTCAACATTGACGTTGCGGGTTGGAGCCTTACCGTAAATAGGGTGTGCTCGACTCCAACCTTAATTGATTTAATGACGACGATCCGTGGGGTTATCACCTTGAGTTCCGGCTGGAAAAGTTTCTGAAAGTGGCGTTAAAATCCAATAAAACACACATAGTTATTACTTTGACTATTTTTTTCACACTGACGTAGTGTTTTTCATATGTTCAGTTAAGTATTAATATTCGGTTTGCTTAAATAATTTAAAAAGTGTTATTAAATTTACTTTTCTGTAATATGTGCATGTAAATGAGCACTCGTGACTAACAACTATTAGTAATTCATTTCATTCTGTCTTGAGTTAAAACAATAGAAATAGACCCCTTTGTATGTCGCAAAACCATTTATTTTTCGCACGTCAACACTTTTATGTTAATGGTACACTAATCATATTACGTTTAATGCTAGACTAATCATATTAAGTCACTCGCTCTTCACCGGATTTGAAAAATGAAACACTACTATTAATGCACATCAAATTGTATGCCGCTTTCCAAATTTTGAAATACAGAGGGTTCTATTCCTATTAAAGCACCGAGGAGATGTGTTCCTAACCAGGAATTATCATTCTATATCAGGTGAATTTCTGTTTATCAGGTTACACTGTATGTTAACAGTATTTCCTTATAGCATTGATCGTAAATTTCATTCAGAAGGTACAAAAATTTAACCCTGGATACATGATTCAATTTTATGAAATGCATAAAAAATGTATTATTTATTATTAAATTGTATTGTAATGTTCAGAGTAGTCCGGTGATATTGTGCACTTTGGGCCTTCTAGTAAATTTTTATTTGTTTCACAAAATATATTTTTTTTTTGTCGTTTAGGTTAGTGTATCTGGTTTATGTAAAAAATGGTATGTCCGATGATATATCGCATGTGCATACACAATCCATATAGAGTTAAATTAAGGAAAGATTTTTATATGAAACAATTATAAATTTAAACAGAGATGAAACAGTTAAATTTTTACAATAAAAGAAATCTAACGGTTCCCCGACTGTATACTAAGTATTTTATCTTATTACCTTTATCTTTTCCCTAATTTGAGAAAGTATGAATAACCATGTCCTAAGTTTTACCTTTCACATTTTGACTATAGTGTTTTCTATTCAAATTGGCTCGTTTGTTTGTTTATTTAAATAGGATTGAATTTAACGGTCTTTGTAATCTGACATTTGATTGGCTAATTGAAGTGGAGCAACCCATGTTATACGATGTAACTTGCATTGGTCACATGACCTATTCTTAAGCCTTTAAAATTCAAATAGTTCTATGTCGTAGAGCAATTGTCTCATCTCTTTGACAAAATGTGTCGTTATACTGGGTAAGGACGCGAACAATATTATGTTTGTGTACACATTACACTAACTATATAAATCAGGAATTAGGTATTGGCAATTTAGCTCACAATCCAACATATACAGTTACAAAAGAGGAAATCCTTGATAATGAGTCATCCGTATTGTATTCCTTATATAGGTATTTCGTCCAAATGTGAGGAACTGGATTTTCCATTACACTTCTGGATTCATATGTCTCCACATAAACAATGCTATATTGCTAGGTCTGCTAATTGCTCCACTAAACCTCTTTCCAACTTTTTAACATTCATGTTGTTAGCAGTTCAAAGAGGGCTTCAGAGATACTGTGATAAAAGCTAGACCTAAGGTGGATACTGAAAAATTCTAAAAATCTGCAGTCTAGGGGCCACAGTCATCATGCAATAGCGTAATAACGTTTGAATTGTCAACCCTTTATACTAATATTCCCCGTAATAAGCTAAAATTGAAAGAATTGATTTAAATTTGCTTCACTTAAAAGAATGCCAAATCTAGATTCAAATTTACAAAAGTTTGATTTATCCGTTTATGATCACTCCTAGGTATCTTCGAATATATTTTAATAGCAGGTAAAACATGTTCGGTCATTTTGAAATATCCCTTAATTTACGACACTTTCAGCTATATCATTGAGTCGTTCTGAAGTAAAGCGAAGAAACCCGAAGTACGTGTTAAATATCCCCACATTTTTGAAGTAGAATGGTTAATCCTTGTCAAATAAGGTTGGAATCGAGCGCACAAAACTAACATCTAGACTTGAGCACGCAACCATAGTTTTAACGGGCCGTTGATCAATAGTAGATGACTAACTACTTCAACCACTTTGCCACATAAAAATGGCATCACCAATATTTAAAATAAAACCCTTGAAAATAAATATTCAAATTGTATGTGGTAATGTTCACCATAATGTCTGTTACTACTGCCTATTAAGCTTCGATTTATTTTTACAATTCATAATGGTTCGAGCTTCATTATCGAAATAAAAATTTTGATGATTTTGTTTTTAACAAAACACTCAAATCACCGCTAATTATGCCTATTTTCTTTGATCGTGCAGGGTTCTATTCTACTTTTAAACCAACTTGTCATTGTTCATACAAGTAATATATGAAATTAATAACAAAATACAGAAAAAAGAAGGAAACTTAAAAAGACAATCCACAATCAAAGTCCAAGAAATGGCAAACTCGAGAACCTACAAGTAAAAATATAGCAACTACAGCAATGGCCTTGTCCAGGCATTTCAAACGCAATGGTAAAAGGCGAATTCAATAATCATCGCAGCAAAATCACTACGTACTTCAAAAAATGGGGAAATTATTTGCAATCATATTTTCAAACGCGATAGAACATTTGTCATCAAGAAAATGGTATCATTAATAAAACTTATTAAAAGTCATTTTTATATCTTGTTACATAAGTTAATAAGTCCCTAAGAAATTGGTGACGTTTGCAAACATCAGTTACTCGCTGCAAGTTCTTGCATACCCGACCAATAGAGAAAAATGTACACCGAATGCATGAAAAGCTGGAGTGTTGCTGGACAAGTAAGGAAAATTTTTAATTTTGAAATTAAAATAGTCTAGTTTTTCTTTAAATTCTTTTGCTGATATGACTATTTGCGAGGTGTAAGTCTTAAAATGATATAGATGAAGCTTTTCTGTGGTTTCTTTAATTTCCAGCTCTGAAGGATATATTAACGGAAGCCACTCGGCAAAGTCATGATTTTTTATTGCTAGGATATTTACGTGAAACTGAATGAACTTGCTTCTCCTATCTTCTTGTTTTTAAATAGAAGACATTCAGTTTCATATGAATACAGGAACAAATAGGCAAGAAGTTCGGCACAGTTAGTACCCATAAGGAAAAAAAATCGTCAAAAAGCGTAAAGCACATATAGTATATAATTGCTTGGATAGATAAATCTAAAGGAAGCGCACCCGGCGCCATACTGCGAAGATTCACAGGGTTCTACCCACTGTGCTGCCCAGCACGTCACCAGTTGGCGGATAAGGGAGACATTCTTGTTAGGGGTTGTCTTGTCATAACTCGGAAAGCCTGACTCCGGGCCACAGTGGGTAGGCTGTTTGCAGAGTACCACGCTCCGTTCACAAAAAAGACCGCTTTTGTAGATGGCGATAAGAGAAGGTTTCTGTTAGCCGCTACATAAAGCTAAATTTCTGCACCTAACCATTCCCCATACTTTTCCATTGACATTAATATGTTTGACCCCTTGGTCCATATTTCTCGAACTGATATAGTGTTTGTTAACTTGTTCTCGTCCTGAATAAAGCTGAAATACTGCTCGTTGGACGTAATGCAAGCATCCAATCAAGGATAGTGCTGTGAACATTTAATTGCTTACACTTTACAAAGCATTAAAATTGTAGCTTTTCATTGTTGCTTAGATAGGGGAACAAATTGATTTTAGCTTCCAGATATCTCATATCTTTATTTTTATCAGTTTTATAGTCAAATTTTGGTTTACATGTATATAACTCTAAAATTAATGCAACCTTCGGGGATCTGTACCAGTCGAGGTTTAACGTTTGCCTAACATATGAAATAACATAATTCCATTTGTAAATGAAATAAAGTGCATAAAGTTTGATAGTTTTATTGCATCAAATATGTAGCTTTCTAACACGGAAAACATAACCTGTTTGTTTTTATGATTCAAAAACAGACGACACCGGGTGATGGCGATAAGCGGAATTACTTTTTTAAAAGCATATCCGTTTTATTCATATTGGATGTGGTGTAAAGAGTTACCTAAATATGTCTTCGTTTATAGTCGGTTATTACCGTAAATGACATTCCGATATTTTAAGTAATTTATCATCGTTCAAGTTTTTTTTACCACCACATAATGCCAGATTACGAGTAATACAGATCATATAAATATATTGATTCTGATTGGATTAAAAAATGAAACTCGTTATATCATGCGCTTTTCGTTGGGTCGATCATGCGATGATCGTTGGGCCATTGTTAAATCCACCGATTTTAGAAAAATCCCATGGATGTCATTTCGTGTTTCTAAATATAATTTTTTCCGTAAACAAACATGTTTGCCGTTATTCCAGGAAATGCCAAAATATTTGTTTAGAATTATGAATTAAATGTTTATCGTTGTCGTCTGCGAACATTAAAAATACAGGATGCTAACAGTGCACCATTACTTTTTTCAGTTATATTGATGTGCATGGGTCGTGTTGATCACTCAACAGTTAGAACACAAAATGTCATGCACGTTAACGGAACGTTTTAACAGCTGTTGTGCTGTCGGGGTGATGGCAGGCCAGGTTTCATCATTTGTATGCTAGACGTTCTTTCGAGAGAAAAATAAAATTAAATCGTCAAAGCTTGAACATCTAGGACACTAATTAAATGCATCAGTTATTACTACATGTATTAGTTAAAGATAAAATGACCAATTATACCCTTGTACGGTTGCGAGTTATTGTGTGAGGTGTAAAAGTACAAGACCACTATCCTTCAAATGGTTACACTTAAACCCGAGGTCTAGTGTCAGGAGAATGCAACATGGTAATGAGTTGTTCAATGTTCATCATTGAATCATTATTTCCGTCGCTATCCAATATACCATAAATGTTTCACTCATTTACATTTGACAGTATTCTGACCATTTAACAAATCTTTATTTTCTTAAACAAATACCTTCACATTGTATTGCTGTTTTTTACTCATGCACGTCCTGCATATACTAAAATATTTATTGATTAACAATACACATTGACCCGTCCATAAAACGGTAAACAGCTAAACAAACACGTTTCATTGATTCTTTTCCATTTTACAACTGATTTCAGTTTACCAGCAAAACTTATTGTATTTTCAGACATTGATTGTATTGTGGGAGGACCTGATCATGGGACAACTTATAAAGGAACAGAATCTAAAACAGAAAACGGAACTGGGTGCGTTATATGGAAAGACAATATACCAAACTTTACAAAATTGTATGCTGACCATAAGTTCTGTAGAAATAATTCTCCTACCAACACATACAAACCATGGTGTTATACAGCTGTACAAGGAAATTACTGGGGATATTGTAACATACCGTACTGTGGTAAGTTTATTTATATGCCCAATACATTACACTAGAAAAAATTTGAGATTGTCAATCGTTTGCAACCATATATTACATCTATAATGTGTTAATTTTCACGTTTAGCTTAAACATATTTATTGGCTCAAATACAAGCAAGGGATTGGACATAAGTTATAACATGCTAAATGATAGCACTTATACAAACATACAAAATTAGAAAAAGTTGTACAAATGAAACAAAACATGTAAAAAAAAATTAAAATGAATATGATAATAATAGAACTTAGAGTCAAACACTTCCAAAAAGGCTTTAAACAGGGGGGGGGGTGTCAAGTAATAATTACTTAAAGCCATTTGTTCGTTTTATGTAGTTTTGTGTAGTTTTGAACGCAAGTGAATATATACGAGTTTTGGTGAAATGTAAGACTTCCGTCAACAGCCAATAAAATTTCAATCGTTATGTTAAAACCGCCCATTTGTGCAAACATAACATTTCTATGTACATTGTACAAAGTGCATTCCATAAGATAGTGAATGCAACCTTCATATGGATGACCGCAACCACAGGACGGAGAAAGGATTACGTTTATACGAAAGAAATCCGCATTCAATGAACTATACTGAAGGGATTTACGCAATATCCCTCTATGAATATATCATCGTTCTTAACAGTATCATCTACATGATTTTCCGTCAAACATATGATATCTTCGTTGCATATACTTTCTTAATATAGTCAGTTTTGAAGCGAATACTTCGAGCATTTAATGAAAAATCGGCCATCATCATCGGGACCCGTATTTTGTTGTACGTCAATAGATAACAGAATAAACATAAATATGACAACCGTCGGCCGGGAATTACTAAAAAAAGTTTGACAATACACTCTATAACAATTTTCAAATTGTGAATCAAGGAATAAGAAAAATTTTAAATAGCCACCGAGTTTCATTAGCAGTAGCCTTCCCCCAACACCGATAAGCCAGATTGTAATTGCAACAAATGGTTTGAAATTCAAAAAGCAGAAAACGTCAATTATATACATGATAAAAACTAATAGGTAAAATGATTTCTGGGAGAAATTGAGTTCTCGGTAAATCTGAGTACAATATCTATTGATTATGAGAACATACGACTAAGTACAATTAAGTGTATAATAGAACTGGATATTTTAGAGCGTTGAAAACAATTTCCACTGCACTCCACCGTTTGCGAATTTTCATGTAGTCGAGTACGCCTAGGAATTTGACTATTGCGGGATATAGTTAAGATTCTTTTATAAAAGGTTAAATACTCGTGCAATGCACTCTCTACCAATATAGCATCAGGTCGAGTTGGCCTTTAAGTTCACATATTACGTGATATACTAGAGGTTCATTCATATAAATTGTGCAGTAAATCCTCAAACAATAAAGCGTCTAGTCTAGCACGACCAGGAATTAAACTATCACGTGATATAATCAAGGTTTATTATAAAATGTGTACATACTCGTTAGTCTCGATCATCCAGACGCTTAATTGCATTTGTGCGTCTGGATTCATCTCTATATTGAACTCGTTATCATTACGCCCAAAACTGGGCGTAATTTTTGATTGGATGATATTTTTATTGTCTAAAAAATTACTTCCGTTCATATCAAAAGTGTATAAAAAATTGTACCAAATTTTAAACTTGAATATTTTTATAATATATTACTTTTTAAATTAATTAAACAAATATTATTGTTATGCACAACCAAGAGATAATCTTACTGTGACGTCATTTTATAAGTATAGACCTGTTTGCATGGTTTTCCTGGTCTAAAAATAGGGCTCTAAAAATAGAATCATTGTTTTGTCTCCATCTATTGGTAGCGAAATTAAAACAAGGTGATCCCAGACGCTTATATATATGCGTCTGGGTGATCGAGACTACATACTCGTACAATGAACTATCAAACAATGGAGTGTTACGTGAATAAAGAACGAAACGGGTTGGCTTGCTGTAAACAAGAGATCTGCAATTAAATTTTTCTTTAAATGATTTGCGAGGGTTGACTTCTTTATAAGTGATAAACTAAATTTGCGGAAGATAGTTGCAAGGTACCATATTTTTATATTTAAACTGCTTTACATGTTTGTTAACTGAAAATAAACATAGTAAACATACGAAATACTATTTAATTAGACCATCAATGCCATCTTTTATTTTAATAAGAGTTCTTGCAGCACATTCTTCCTTTACCGCAAAGATTCTGCCATCAAATGTCCTGAACGAACTAATATCGCCATTTCTACGGTGGTTGTAAATTTGCGTCATTAAAGCCTGCCTGGTTTTAGTAAGGTCCTCGGTTATACAGATTTTTTCTGGGTTGTTTTTTTAAGCGTCTTTTTTTACATAAATATAGCATTTTGTGTTTTCTAGTTCCTGAAGCGACAAATGAGCCCTTGCCATCCTTTATTTCGCCGATTAAGTGGAGCGATTGATATCTTGCACCGAAATTCCAGGTTCTTCTCACGTTTTGGTTGGTTTGTTTATTAACTTTTTAAGATGTAATATAAATTTCAATGAATTTAAAATCCACATAACTAAAGTAATATCAGAACAAACTTAATAAGTCGAACCCATTCAAATTTTTGCCTACAAAACTGGTTTTGCCTCGTTCCGAAAGAAATTTTTCTGTTCGGCTTCTATGTTTTGTTTAGTATAGAAAAAATGCAGATTTCATATATAACCCGTTTTATATTTATATTTTTAGTTTCATTGTTTTGTCATTCTTATTACATACACATGTACTTTTTATATATTTTTCCAACAAGTTTTCATGTCCCATTATAAGTTTTGTTTCGCGACATGTATCAAAGACATTTCGTGCATTGGGTGACATTACGATTTTGGAGTTAACCCCGACACACCGAACAATTTGTCTTAACGGATTTATCTCCCCTAAAACAGAAAACGTTGTATGCAGATAAACATTAAAACTGTAAATGATGTTGCAATGCAAGCTGTTTCAACATGTTCTGTGATGAAATGCGACACTTCCACCTTCTTTGTAGGAGTTTTTTATTGGAAGGAGATGGTCTGACTTTGTAACTTGTGAACCAGATATGAGGGAGATCGACCTTGGGTTTCACTGTTAGGCATCATTGATCTTGGTCTTGAAATAGGTCACAATGACTAAGGTTAAGGTCACATTCTAATTTTTGACATTTTGCTTGTTTGCAGATCTCTTCCTTAACTATAAAAGACAGAAAATGAAACCCTGACCGAAATATAGATTTCCTACCGAAGGTCCGGGATACTCCGGCATTATCCCCAATAAAAACTGGACGCCACGATTTAGCTTACAAATGGTTGAAAGAGGCGTTTACACCATTCAAATAAAACAACAAAAGCAAAAATGTAGATATTATTTGAAAAATAGCAAAGGAAACGGACCGAACAAAGAGAGCTGACAGTCCAGGGACATATAGACAAACATATACAGCGCAAAACAAAAACAGAAGGTGAGTAACAAGAACCCAATGGTGCGCTCTGGTGCTCCGTACGAGTAAGCAGTGCCTGCTTCTTATATTCTTTGATTGATCCCTTAACTTCCCTGGATCAATGAAATATATTACAAACAGTCTCAATGTCATATTCTAATTCTAGACATTGTGTTGTGTGCAGATGTCCTTCTTTACCAAAAGAGATCTTGTTAAGATCTTGAATTATCATATTTTTATTGACCTTTAGTAAAAGTTATCCCCCTTGCTCGATAAAATGAATCTCAAAAACTATGACAGATAATGACAAGTTCTTTAGAGCGATTGAACCTATATTATTGTCTGCATTTTGTTTTTATAACTTTATTTTGCTTTTTTACAAACGTTCTGCAGTACAAAACAACAAATAAATAAATGAAAAAAATAATTAATTAACAGTTTTAAAGTGTTTATTTATCAATAGAGTATTTTTACTGACAGGCAATTAATTTAAACTATTGAACTGATTAATTCAATCAAAACGTCATATGATCGGTGACTGCTGACTGGTCTAAACATGTTTCAAACTCTGAAGTAAGACACGTAAATGATCAATTATAAAAATTACATCCGGCGTTTCACAATTTTTCCAATTGACATTTTCTTCAAACCAAATATCATGCATTTGTGAAACAAGGCGCAGTATTTTTTATTCACAATAATGAAAATATATAAACATAGGTGAGGAATTTCCGTTGTTTTCTTAATAAATTCGTTGAAACACAGTTTATATCGTGGCTAGAAATATGTTTTCTACAATTAAAAGACTTAAAAAAAACCAACACACCGGGAAATAACATTTAGCAAGTAATTTGTCTTATAGCCACCTGGTGCCATATGATAAGAGTTCCTTGTGGTCGATCCACAGAGAAACTCGGCGCTTCCCTTGAAGCGGATAAAGTAAGTCCTCTCGTTCGCACGTTTTCAGCTTTTAAGAAGGGAACCCTGACCCGGAGCCATAGCGGTTAGTGTGTTTGGACAGAGTCACGCTCTTTGCACGATCAAGACCACTCTTTCATATATTTGGAAGAAGAGTTAACACATTCCTACGTACATTAGGTTCACTGACCTAGTACTCTTCTGTTTGTATTAGTAGTTATAAAAACCAGTGTTCTAGCGAATATCGTCGCCATATATTTACTATGGGATAAAAGGTATCCTCTCAATGAATCGGAGGATACCCCTTAATGTTATCCCAATGGGAAAAATTAACCTCCCAGCAGTTAATTTCCCATAGTGAAGTTAACATTATGACTTCAAGCAAGTGTTGCATAAAGTATTGTGATGTAACGGATATAGCAATGAAAATGGTATCGATTCGTTTTTAATTGTAATTAATAGGTGTATTATAATTAATTAAATATATTGCAGATTCCATTGTTGCCTTTCATTTTGAGTGTAGTGAATGTATTTAAATATCCCAAAGACATGTACCTTTTGAAAAGTTCACAAGTTGACAAATCCACAAACGTTAACTCGATCGGTCAAAACATTTCAATGCAATTTTAAGTATCCCAAAGACTTTGTTAACCTTTTTGACAAGTTCACAAATCCCCTAACATTAACTATTTATTTCATTGTTAAGTTTTTTGTGAAATAAAACAATACAGATATAAGGAAAACGTAACTAATTTAATGAACACCTCATACTATCGTTGAAAAAAAAATAATAAGACGTAAGCAATATATAAAAACAAGATTAAAAAACCAAATAATATAATTAAACAGTATCCTACTCCTTTTTAGGCGTCGATTCAATGTCCCGACATCCTCCCTCATTTTCTTTCTTATCGTTGGCATAACTTAAAGGGGTATATTTATGTAACACATCATTTAACTGTTGCTTCATCATATGATATACTAATTAATAATTGGTTCCTTAATAAGTTTTGTATAAAAGTAGAATACTACCGTGTATAAATTTTATAATGTCGTTATATAACGATGTCGCCCCCCCCCCATTTTTGTGTAATGGTGTCAATTTATAAGCGTTAAGTTATAACTATAGCATGATATATACACATAGTTTAATATTTAATATCCCAAACTGTTTTTCGGATGAGTTGACCCCTACGTAATGGGTTGGAAAAACAAACTTTTCCCATTGGGATAACATTAAGGGGTATCCTCCGATTCATTGAGAGGATACCTTTTATACCATAGTAAATATATGGCGACGATAGTCGCTAGAACTCTGGTTTTTATAACTACTTGTATTGATTGATTGATTGATTGATTGATTGATTGATTGATTGATTGATTGATTGATTGATTGATTGATTGATTGATTGATTGATTGATTGATTGATTGACTGATTGATTATTGGGGGCCTCGGTGGCCGAGTGGTAAAGGTAGTTCGTCTACTATTGATCACGTGGTCTGTCAACACTGAGATTGCGGGTTCGATTCTCACTGCAGGCAGGGTGTTCTCGACACCAATCTTAATTGACAAGAATTGCCAGTTTTCCTACCGCAGGTCGGGGGTTTTCTCCGGGTACTCCGGCTTCCTCCCTCAATAAAAACTGGACGCCATGATATAGCTGAAAAATTGCTGAAAGTGGCGTTAAACACCATCAAACAAACAAACAAACAAACTGATTGATTATTTAGGAGTATGCAGCCAGGCTTTCCGTATATAGGCCTTCCACCCTCCAACAATATGCATCGGCTAATGGGAAGCCTAATGGGTCGTGCATAGGGAATACTCCCGGTATGATCCTAGATATTCCAAGACCGTTTACCTTGAAAACTAAATTAACAATAGCACATATCTAATATACCTAATAAAGTAATATACTTCTTTAAGAACGCTTATAATTTAAATGTCGAAAGCTATAATCAGAGCAAGACGACCTGAAATACCGCTTCTGACTTATTATATTTTGCGTCGACTGCATAATAGTAAAAGTATCTAGTTACAAACGTCTTTAATGTGTATCAAAGTATTAACTGGTCATATTTCCTCAAACGAACATAAAACTTATATATCTTTAAAACCTCCTTTAATAAATTCCAGTAATAATTTCTTCCGAGCAGTATAATTTTTGGCATTCAAAAATAAAATAAAACTCATTTTCAACACAGTTAGATGTACAAATTTTGCATTTTTTTCTGATAATTGTAACGTGTTGTAAAAGCTATAATCCGAGTAAACGAACTGATTGTTTATGTGATGGGATCAACTTGTATGGCGCACATTTTCTTAAATATCTACAAATAATAATAAATAGTAAATATAAACAGCTACAACAAAGTATCAATAGTAATAAATATGGTATTTTAGTGCATATGCAGCATCCGGGTAGGTATTATAAGCTTATCGTTGATTGACTAAAGGCAGACACCAAAATATGTTCCTACTAATAAAGACATACCGTTAAAATGTGAAATCTAACACGTATATAGAACGATCATTTAGATGACTGTAGAAATATAAAAACACATATGCTTAACATCGCTTATTTGCTGTCAACAGAAAAAAATACAAGCAATATTTGTATGAAATATCTATACGCTTACGTTGAATACCATTATGTAAAGTTATAGATTTTTAGAGATTTTCTTTGGACAGAATGCAGACTGAGAGCAGATGACATTTATTATAATGGGACCATCAGTACTACACGAAATGGTCATACATGCAAACAATGGCGTCTAACAAAATATAAAATGGAGCTTAACAACTTTTGTCGAACCCCAGTTGGAGATCCCTTTAACAGATTTGGTCCTTGGTGTTTTATTGATCTTCACGGTTCTTCAGAAAAGGAAATATGTAATGTACCGATATGTGGAGGTAAGTTCCTTTTTATAATTCTTATGTGCAAAATTAAGCTGTATTACAATTAAAATTAGACATTTGTTATTCTGGTGATCATATGCGTTACATTATATATTAGAATGCCCTGCGAGGTAGATGGGCAGTTTTCAGCGCTCAACATTCGGGGATAGACCCATTACAAGTATTTAGATTGCTATTCATGTGTCAAATAACAAGTAACTAGCAATCATTTGCATTTTCATAATTATTGAACGCGGTCTTTACGCGCTTTTAGAAATTTAATTAGTCTATGTTTTTAACATTAAAAATGTATTTATGTTTATGTTATATTACAGGTGTAACATGTCCTCCTATTTCCAGTCCTCATTTGGTAACACTTGATAGAAACATTACTTATCGTTATGGAGAAACAGCCATTATAACATGTGAACATGGCTATAATATTGTGTGGTGATAGTCGTATAAATTTTTATTAATACAGTAGTTTTGAAAGGGGATAGATCGTGTTTTTATAAATTTAATTAGTCTTTTAATATTTACAATGTAATTATATCCATGTTATATCACAGGTGTAGCATGTCCTAATCTTTCCAGTCCTCATTTGATAACACTTGATGGAAAGAGTACTTACCGTTATGGAGAAGCAGCAATTATAACATGTGAACATGGATATCGACTTGCAACACAAACTCTACAGCAGTTACTAGTAACATGTCAAGAGTCGGGAACATGGAATTCTTCTATACCCACCTGTGAAGGTAGGAATACTTAATTAATAATAAATTTTGTAATACTGTGTTGTAATAGACAGTTCGTATTATTAGGTCTTTCCACCTTTCTGTGGAAGACCTCTAGTTATTGTTCTGATTATTATTAGGTCTTTCCACCTTTCTGTGGAAAGACCTATAGTAATTGTTCTGATTAGGTCTTTCCACCTTTCTGTGGAAAGACCTATAGTTATTGTTCTGATTATTATTAAGGCTTTCCACTTTCCAGTGGAAAGCCTTCTTGTTATTTGTCTGTTTATTAAGGCTTTCCACTTCCGAGTAGAATGCCTTATTGTTATTAGTCTGTTTCTTATTATTATTATTCTTATTTTTTTTCCGCCAAGTTTTGTTATCCCATTATAAATTGCGACATGTCCTAAAGACATTTTGTACTATGGATGTATGAGACATTACGCATTCGCAGTTAACCCTGGCAGACCGAACACTTTTTCTTTACAGAGTTATTTCCCCTGTCATAAAAAAGCTTGTGTGCAGATTAACTTTGAAACCGTAAAAGATGTTGCAATGAAAGTTGTTCCAAAATGTTCAGCGAAGGATTGCGACACTTTATAACATATCGCAGTGAAGAATTTTTCACCTTCTTATGGAGTTATTTCCCTTTCTTTATGGGAAGTACATTTTGTACTACTGTAACTCATGAACCAGAGGTCATAGAGACTAGATATTTTACCGTTAAAGGTCATCATTGACCTTGACCTTGACAAAGGTCACAAGGTCAAAGGTCAAGGTCATGTTCTAATTTTTTACCCTTTGTTGTGTGCAGATCTCCTCCTTTACTATAATAGATAGAGAACTGAAACTTTACCAAAATGTGTATCATATTAAGATCTTGAATCGTCACTTTTTTATTTGACATTTTATAAGAGGTGTCTCCCCTTAGACCAATAAAATGCATTGCGAGTTACATTAGATCACTATATCTCAGTAACTATAACAGATATATACATGAAACCTTATATCATTGGTCATCATTGACCTTGACCTTGAAAATGGACACAAGGTCAAAGGTCAAGGTCACGTTCTTAATTTTGACATTGTTTCGCCATCGCTATTCCCTCGAAACGGTGAAAGATAGGCAATAACTTGTAATAGGTAAAATGTCAACTTTCGCCTTGACCTTGTCAAGGTCACAAGGTCAAAAGTCAAAGGTCACCTGTGTTTCAGTACAGCGACATGTGAATTTTTGTACCTTTGGATTCGCTTTGTTTTTTTAGCTTGCTACATGTCGCAATACAATTTGGTGCCAGGCATGGGCAAAAACATGGGGAATTTTAGGGTATTCCGCCAGCCTGCAAAAATAAAGGGGGGGGGTTTCTAAGGGACCCCATAAGAATGTAGTGTGCATATTTCATCCTAGACCACAGAGAATGGTGAAACAAAATGGACGCCAAATAGCTCGGGGATCGATGTCCTTGAATTGTCGCTACAGTAGAAATCATTCTGACGAACGATAAAAAAATTCACAGGTCATAAAAGTTGAAGATAGGTTTTTTATGCAAAAATCGCGATTTTCAGAAAAACCATAAATCCTAGCCTTTCGAAAATGGCGCCAATCGATTTAGAATGTCGATTTTACCCCAACCAAGTATCTCGGATGTGCATAAATGTCAACAAACTCGAAAATCGGCAGAAAAAATCCAATGTCGAGACCCCATCGGTACCCCCTAGATTTCAGCGGTTGAATGTTTGTGCATTGATAAATCCTTAAAATATACATCTGAATTATGTCTTCATGAGTTGTTCTAGCTGAAACAAACATTTTTTCTACTTGAGCATTTATTTTGAAATGATATCGAGTGTCGTCCGGTAAGCATGACTGCAGTATTTTACCGAACAAAGATTGTTTGTTTGTTTGTTTGGTGGTGTTTAACGCCACTTTCAGCAATTTTTCAGCTATATCATGGCGTCCAGTTTTCATTGGGGGAGGAAGCCGGAGTACCCGGAGAAAACCCCCGACCTGCGGTAGGAAAACTGGCAATCCTTGTCAATTAAGATTGGAGTCGAGTACACCCTGCCTGCAGTGAGAATCGAACCCGCAATCTCAGTGTTGACAGACCACGTGATCAAAAGTAGACGAACTACCTTGACCACTCGGCCACCGAGTCCCCACCGAACAAAGAAACGGTTTCCCTATTACAATGAATTGAAAGTAACATTCCTTTGAATTAAACTGTCAAAATAGCATCACTGTTGACGTCCTGAAAAGTAATCTTTTGAACAAAAAAAACAAACAAAAAAAAACAACTCCGTGATAATATAAAGAATTGTCACGTGACTTCAGTCGCTTCCACCAGTCAAATCAATGCGTTTTATTTGTATTTCATAAATAAAAATCAAAGAATTTTCTGTCTTTCTTATTTATTTCATTTGTAAATACACGAAAACATTACAAAATGTCTTTGTATTTTAAATGTAGAAAACACATAGAAGGTATATATACGTCAAAATTTGACTTTCTGAATATCGACTTCCGTGGTCCAGTGGTAACAACGATGGGCTGGCAATACTGACATCGTCGGTTTTAGCCTAGGATGTGACATGTCATTTTTGCATGGTTTTCTGCTACGTTTCACGTATATTTTATGCAGTTATGGATTTTTATATAGAAAAAAACAAAAAAAAACTGAAATTTTTTATGCCGCAGTGTAAAAAATGTCGATGGAAGTGGTAAGCCATGATTATTTGTGGCGAAGTCACAAATGAACCTATATTATTAAGGCTTTCCACTTCACTTCCGAGTGGAATGCCTTATTGTTATTAGTCTGTTTCTTATTAAGGCTTTCCACTTTCCGAGTGGAAAGACTTACTGTTATTAGTCTGTTTCTTATTATTCTTTTTTTTTTCTGCCAAGTTTTGTTACCCCATTATAAATTTTGTTTCGTGACATGTCGTAAAGGCATTTTGTACTATGGATGTATGAGACATTACGCATTCGCAGTTAACCCTGTCACACCGAACAAGGAGTTATCATTATATCCCTAAATCTCAGTAACTATAACAGATATATATATATATGAAACCTTATATCATTTGTCATCATTGACCTTGACCTTGAAAAGGGACACAAGGTCAAAGGTCAAGGTCACATTTTCTTGTCGTCGCTATTTCTTTTAAACGGTAAAAGATAGGCTATAACTTGTAACAGATAAAATGTCGGCCTCGTAAAGGCGCAACTTTTACCTATTTGGAAGAAAGGATTTGACTTCATCTTATAGGAGTTATCTCCCATTACAACAAGTGATATTTAGTTTTTCATTGATAACTTATGAACTATTGATAGTAGAGGCATGGGGTCTTTCACCAAAGACCATTATGACCTTAACCTTGAAACAGATACAAGGTCAAAGGTCATCTTATAAATTTTGGTATTTATGATCAATAGTCATATCTTCATGACTTTAAGATATATTGACATAGTGGATCTTCATTGTTGGTCCTTTTTTTACCCTCAGCTAGGTCAAGGTCACATTGTAAGAAGTCAAGGTCAAATCCTATTTTTTGGAAATTCTGCTTTTTCGAGTATATAAAATGGTAAATAATAATAAATGATTTGTTTTTAAAGCATTAAATATGCAAATATCAAACACTTGGTAGTCAAGGTCATTTATCTCAATAAAAGTCCTATATTATGACCTTTTTTATTTCGAAAGATATACGCATGGTTTTTCTTTCGTTTGTTTATTTTGAAAAGAAGATTCAATTTCCATAAAACCAAAGTCAAGGCCATGGTCGTTCTTGCAATAAGTGGAAAGCCTCTCATTTGTGTGGTTTTTTCATTTCGCGACATTTTGTTTTGATATTTTATATCTGATATCGGTGACCCATTGCGCTTTCGCAGTTCACCCTGACTGACCGCACCCTTTTCCTTTAAGGAGTTATCTCCCCTTTTACTAAAAAGCTTGTTCCTGCTACTCCTAAACCAAAAAAGATAGCAATACCAAACCTTTACCAAAATGTGTCCTATATCCTTGCGCAACTTTACGACGGATTGATTGAAGGGTTCTGACGACATCTTATAGGAGTTATCTCCCTTTAAATAAAAGTAGTAAGTGATATTCAAACAAATCTCAGCAACTAAACGAGATAGAGGCCTGGGGTTTTCACTTTAGACCTTCATGACCTTTGACCTTGAAAATGGACACAAGGTCAAAGGTCAAGTTCACGTTCTAAATTTTGAAATTTGCTTGTGTCCGCTACTCCTTTGAAACGGTAAAAGATAGATAAACACTTATTGAGAGTAAAATATTTGTCTTATTAAGACGCAACTTTGTCACATTTGGAGGGAATAAATTTGACTAATTTTATAGGAGTTATCTCCCATTTTATATGTAACTTATTGGTTTTTCACATGTTACTCATTAACTATTAATGGTAAAGGGAAACTACAGAGTGCAAAATGTTGGTCTTTTAAAGAGCAACTTTTTTACATTGCAGTAAACGGATTTGACTTCATTTTATAGGAGTTATCTCCAATTATATATGTAACTTATTGGTTTTTCACATGGTACTCATTAACAATTATTGATAGAGGGAAACTAAAGACTGCAAAATGTTGATCTCTTAAAGGAGCAACTTTGTTACATTTGCAGTAAACGGATTTGACTTCATCTTATAGGAGTTATCTCCCAATAGATAACTGTAACTGATTGGCTTTTCACATGTAACTCATTAACTATTATTGATATAGGGGAATTAAAGATTGCAAAATGTTGATGTTTTTAAGGAGCAACTGTGTCACATTTACAGGAAAAGGATTTGAAGTGATGTTATAGGAGTTATCTCCCATTATACATGTAACTTATTTGTTTTTCACTTGTAACTCACTAACTATTAATGATAGAAGGAAACTAAAGAGTGCAAAATGTTGATCTCTTAAAGAGCAACCTTGTCACATTTTCAGAAAAAGGATTTGAAGTCATCTTATAGGAGTTATCACCCATTATATATGTAACTGATTGGTTTTTCACTTGTAACTCATTAACTATTAATGATAGAGGCATGGGGTCTTTACCATAGACCCTCATGCCCTTTGACCTTGAAAACTTGTATGGGTCAAGGTCACGTACTAGTTTTTGACATTTGCGATTTTTAAAGATATGGAAATAATTTTCGTCCTAAAATGGTCTATTAATAATTACGAGTAAATAAAGACATGGCGTTAAAAGTTGTATCAAACTTTTATAAGAGTTATCTCTCTTAGAATGATAATCTGTAGCAAATAATATAAAATAATTTCTATTTTAAATATTTATAGCAGAGTTATAACATTTTGCAAAAAGATGATTATTTTAAATGTCATCATGTAATACAAAATTAAAATTAATCTGGAAAGACCCTCAAATGTTCAACCGAACAGTTGATCTTTAATTAGGTCTTTCCACCTTTCTGTGGAAAGACCTATAGTTATTGTTCTGATTATTATTATTATTAGGTCTTTCCACCTTTCTGTGGAAAGACCTATAGTTATTGTTCTGATTATTATTATTATTATTAGGTCTTTCCACCTTTCTGTGGAAAGACCTATAGTTATTGTTCTGATTATTATTATTATTATTATTATTATTCTTTTCTCTTTTCTTCCGCCAACTTGTTTCGGTGTCTGGTTTTTTTACTTCGCGACATGTCGCTTTGATATTTTATATCTGATATCGGTTACACATTGCGCTTTCGCAGTTCACCCTGTCTGACCGCACCCTTTTCCTTTTAGGAGTTATCTCCCCTTTTACTAAAAAGCCTGTTCATGCTACTCCTCCTAAACCAAAAAAGATAGCAATACCAAACCTTTACCAAAATGTGTCCTATATCCTTGCGCAACTTTGGGACAGATTGATTGAAGGGTTCTGACGACATCTTCTAGGAGTTATCTCCCTTTAAATAAAAGTAGTAAGTGATATTCAAACAAATCTCAACAACTAAAAGAGATAGAGGCCTGGGGTCTTCACCAAAGATCATCTTGACCTTTGACCTTGAAAATGGACACAAGGTCAAAGGTCAAGGTCACGTTCTAAATTTTGCTATTTGCTTGTTCGCGCTACTCCTCTGAAACGGTAAAAGATAGGTAAACACTTATTGAGAGTAAAATGTTTGTCTTATTAAGACGCAACTTTGACGCTTTTGGAGCGAAGTAATTTGACTTCATTTTATATGAGTTATCTCCCATTATATATGTATCTGATTGGTTTTTCACAAGTAGCTCATTAACTATTAATGAGAGAGGAAAAGTAAAGAGTGCAAAATATTGATCTCTTGAAGGAGCAACTGTGTTACATTTACAGGGAAAGGATTTGACTTCATTTTATAGGAGTTATCTCCCATTATATACATATCTGATTGGTTTTTCACAAGTAGCTCATTAACTATTAATGATAGAGGGAAAGTAAAGAGTGCAAAATGTTGATCTCTTCAAGGAGAAACTTTGTTACTTTTACAGGGAAAGGATTTGACTTCATTTTATAGGAGTTATCTCCCATTATATATGTAATTTATTGGTTTTTTACATGTTACTCATTAACTATTAACGATAAAGGGAAACTAAAGAGTGCAAAATGTTGGTCTCTTAAAGGAGCATCTTTCTTACATTTACAGGGAAGGGATTTGACGTCATTTTATAGGAGTTATCTCCCATTATATATGTAACTGATTGGTTTTTTACATGCTACTCATTAACTATCAATGATAAAGGGAAACTAAAGAGAGCAAAATGTTGGTCTCTTAAAATAGCAACTTTGTTACATTTACAGGGAAAGGATTTCACTTCATTTTATAGGAGTTTTCTCCCATTATATACTTAACGATTGGTTTTTCACATGTTACTCATTAACTATTAATAATAAAGGGAAACTAAAGAGTGCAAAATGTTGGTCTTTTAATGGAGCAACTTTGTTACATTTACAAGGAAAGGATTTGAATTCATTTTATAGGAGTTATCTCCCATTATATATGTAACTTATTGGTTTTTCACATGTTACTTATTAACTATTAATGATAAAGGGAAACTAAAGAGTGCAAAATGTTGGACTTTTAATGGAGCAACTTTGTTACATTTACAAGGAAAGGATTTGAATTCATTTCATAGGAGTTATCTCCCATTATATATGTAACTTATTGGTTTTTCACATGTTACTCATTAACTATTAATGATAAAGGGAAACTAAAGAGTGCAAAATGTTGGACTTTTAATGGAGCAACTTTGTTACATTTACAAGGAAATGATTTGACTTCATTTTATAGGAGTTATCTCCCATTAAATATGTAACTTATTGGTTTTTCACATGTTACTCATTAACTATTAATGATAGAGGGAAACTAAAGAGTGCAAAATGTTGGTATTTTAATGGAGCAACTTTGTTACATTTACAAGGAAAGGATTTGACTTCATTTTATAGGAGTTATCTCCCATTATATATGTAACTTATTGTTTTGCACATGTTACTCATTAACATTTGATGATAAAGGGAAACTAAAGAGTGCAAAATGTTGGTATTTTAATGGAGCAACTTTGTTACATTTACAAGGAAAGGATTTGACTTCATTTTATAGGAGTTATCTCCCATTATATATGTAACTTATTGTTTTGCACATGTTACTCATTAACATTTGATGATAAAGGGAAACTAAAGAGTGCAAAATGTTGATCTCTTAAAGGAGCAACTTTGTTACATTTTCGGGGAATGGGTTTGACTTCATTTTATAGGAGTTATCTAACATTATATATGTAACTTATTGGTTTTTCACATGTTTCTCATTAACTATTAATGATAAAGGGAAACTAAAGAGTGCAAAATGTTGGTCTTTTAATGGAGCAACTTTGTTACATTTACAAGGAAAGGATTTGACTTCATTTTATAGGAGTTATCTCCCATTATATATGTAACTTATTGGTTTTTCACATGTTACTCATTAACTATTAATGATAGAGGCATGGGGTCTTCACCATAAACCCTCATGTCCTTTGACCTTGAAAACTTGTATGGGTCAAGGTCACGTACTAGTTTTTGACCTTTGCTATTTTTAAAGATATTGAAATTATTTTCTTCCTAAAATGTTCTATCAATAATTACGAGTAAATTAAGACATGCTGTGAAAAGTTGTATCACAATTTTATAAGAGTTATCTCTCTTAGAATGCCAATCTGTAGCAAATAATACAAAATAATTTCTTTTTAAATATTTATAGCAAAATTATAACATTTCGCAAAAAGTTGATTATTTTGAATGTCATCACGTAATACAAAATGAATATTAGTATGGAAAGACCCTCAAATGTTCAGCCGAACAGTTGATCTTTAATTATTATTATTATTCTTTTCTCTTTTCTTCCGCCAACTTATTTCGGTGTCTGGTTTTTTCACTTCGCGACATGTCGCTTTGATATTTTATATCTGATATCGGTTACCCATTGCGCTTTCGCAGTTCACCCTGACTGACCGCACCCTTTTCCTTTCAGGAGTTATCTCCCCTTTTACTAAAAAGCTTGTTCCTGCTACTCCTCCTAAACCAAAAAAGATAGCAATACCAAACCTTTACCAAAATGTGTCCTATATCCTTGCGCAACTTTGGGACACATTGATTGAAGGGTTCTGACGACATCTTATAGGAGTTATCTCCCTTTAAATAAAAGTAGTAAGTGATATTCAAACAAATCTCAACAACTAAAAGAGATAGAGGCCTGGGGTCTTCACCATAGATCATCTTGACCTTTGACCTTGAAAATGGACACAAGGTCAAAGGTCAAGGTCACGTTCTAAATTTTGACATTTGCTTGTGTGCGCTACTCCTCTGAAACGGTAAAAGATAGATAAACACTTATTGAGAGTAAAATGTTTGTCTTATTAAGACGCAACTTTGTCACATTTGGAGCGAAGTAATTTGACTTCATTTTATAGGAGTTATCTCCCATTATATATGTAACTGATTGGTTTTTCACATGGTACTCATTAACTATTAATGACAGAGGGAAAGTAAAGAGTGCAAAATGTTGATCTCTTAAAGGAGCAACTTTGTTACATTTACAGGTAAAGGATTTGACTTCATTTTATAGGAGTTATCTCCCATTATATATGTAACTTATTGGTTTTTTACATGTTACTCATTAACTATTAATGATAAAAGGAAACGAAAGAGTGCAAAATGTTGGTCTCTTAAAGGAGCAACTTTGTTACATTTATAGGGAAAGGATTTGACTTTATTTTATAGGAGTTATCTCCCATTATATATGTAACTGATTGGTTTTTCACATGGTTCTCATTAACTATTAATGATAGAGGGAAAGTAAAGAGTGCAAAATGTTGATGTCTTAAAGGAGCAACTTTGTTACGTTTACTTGTAAAGGATTTGACTTCATTTTATAGGAGTTATCTCCCATTTTATATGTAATTTATTAGTTTTTCACATGCAACTCATTAACTATTAATGATAAAGGGAAACGAAAGAGTGCAAAATGTTGGTCTTTTACAGGAGCAACTTTGTTACATTTACAGGTAAAGGATTCGACTTCATTTTTTAGGAGTTATCTCCCATTATATACACCCCCTGAAACGTAAAACGTTCCCATTTTTGCGTTCGTATTTCGTTTTCCGTTCGTTCGTATATCGTTTTCCGTTCGTCCATCCGTTCGTCCGTTCGTTCGTTCGTTCGTCCGCATGCGCAAAACAAGTAAATAAAACCCGTTCGTTCGTTTGTCCGCATGCGCAGTAAAGGTAAAAATAAAGGTTCATTCGTTCGTCAGCATTCGCAAAAGAAAATATTTTACACTTTGTTAGTCTGATAGAAAATACTACATTCTGTTCTCTAATTAAAATAACCTGAACATTAAAATGTCAAATAAATTATATTTATTTTAAAACTATAAATTCATTAAAACCATGAAAATGTTTTAAAGTAAATATAAACAATTTGAAATACTTTCTTCGTCTACTTTTTATGTAAATCTACAATCTTCAGGTTGTACAAATAAATATGATTTATTTGAACACTCTCCAAACTTTATAAACACATAGGAAATTTTTCTATTTTAGTACCTAAAACCTTTTAAAAATGTATGTTTTATCCTAAAGTCTCTGAACATGCCTACATTGTCTTCATTTGATACAAAAACTGAAAAGCTGTTTACACAGCAAACTTAATAAAACTGAATAATCTTGCATAAAATCTTAATTTGATGGCACAATATTTGTTTGGATATACAGACATTTCATTTCCTAGGTTTTAACTTGCATATATAATGTCTCACGACTGATTTAGCATCTCTTAGTTAGGTCAAAGAAGTTAATTATAGTGTGCTATGGTTTAATATTGCATCTTGTAAGGTATCAGGAGTGATTTTGTATGTGAAATATGGTTTTTAATTGTATCGCAAAGGTCTCAAGAGTGATTTTATATGTGTAATATAGTTTTTAATTGTATAGCTAGGGTCTCAGGAGTGATTTTGTATGTGAAATATGGTTTTTAATTGTATTGCTAGGGTCTCAGGAGTGATTTTGTATGTGAAATATTGGTTTTAATTGTATTGCAAAGGTCTCAGGAGTGATTTTGCATGTAAAATATGGTTTTTAATTGTATTGCTAGGGTCTCAGGAGTGATTTTATATATGTAATATGGTTTTTAATTGTATGGCAAAGGTTTGAGGAGTGATTTTATATGTGTCATATGGTTTTTAATTGTAGCGCAAAGGTCTCAGGAGTGATTTTATATGTGTAATATTGTTTTTAATTGTATCACAAAGGTCTCAGGAGTTATTTTGTATGTGAAATATTGGTTTTAACTGTATCACAAAGGTCTCAGGAGTGATTTTGCATGTGAAATATGGTTTTTAATTGTATTGCTAGGGTCTCAGGAGTGATTTTATATATGTAATATGGTTTTTAATTGTAACGCAAAGGTTTGAGGAGTGATTTTATATATGTAATATGGTTTTTAATTGTATCGCAAAGGTTTGAGGAGTGATTTTATATGTGTCATATGGTTTTTAATTGTATCGCAAAGGTCTCAAGAGTGATTTTATATGTGTAATATAGTTTTTAATTGTATAGCTAGGGTCTCAGGAGTGATTTTGTATGTGAAATATGGTTTTTAATTGTATTGCTAGGGTCTCAGGAGTGATTTTGTATGTGAAATATTAGTTTTAACTGTATCACAAAGGTCTCAGGAGTGATTTTGCATGTGAAATATGGTTTTTAATTGTATTGCTAGGGTCTTAGGAGTGATTTTATATATGTAATATGGTTTTTAATTGTATCGCAAAGGTCTCAAGATGGATTTTATATGTGTAATATGGTTTTTAATTGTATCGCAAAGGTCTAAGGAGTTATTTTATATGTGAAATATGGTTTTTAATTGTATCGCAAAGGTCTCAGGAGTGCTTTTATAGGTGAAATATGGTTTTTAATTGTATCGCAAAGGTCTCAGGGGTGATTTTATATGAGAAATATAGTTTTTAATTGTATTTCTAGGGTCTCAGGAGTGATTTTGAATGTGAAATATGGTTTTAAATTGTATTGCTAGGGTCTCAGGACTGATTTTATGTGTGTAATATGGTTTTTATTGTATTGCTAAGGTCTCATGAGTGATTTTGTATGTGAAATATGGTTTTTAATTGTATTGCTAAGGTCTCAGTAGTGAAATTGTATGTGTTATATGGTTTTTAACTGCATAGCTAAGGTCTCAGGATTGATTTTATATTTGTATTATGGTTTTTGATTGCATTTCTTATGTATCAGGAGTGATTTTATATATTTCATTTTGTTTTTAATTGTATCTCGAAGGTCTCAGTAGTTTTTTTATGTTAAATATGGTTTTTAATATTCTTGCAAAGGTCTCTGGAGTGATATTACAAATGTGATTTTAAATGTGTTATTTGAAAACCATCTTGATGAACATTTTCCAATAGAGAATTTTTGTAATTAATTACCCCTTAATTTATGAAACTATAATGTTTAACAAATATATAACACATAATAAATATACAGTTGGTTAACTTAGTACATTTCATTATATGGAATAAAGATTAATTATAAAAGCTTCCTCGGGAATGTGTAATAATTACTGTTAGTAATCAAAATAAAATGGACGACTAAGATCGTTTCTTTTTACACTGTGATAAAAAATATGTATAGGTCCATTATTAAAACATTTCCTTGTTTAGCCCAAATTACAAACATGAATATTTAATAAAAATTACTCCACCCCACAAATTTTCTCGTATCCTTGTTATGTTGTCACGTTTTTTATGTGTGTATTACCTGTTTGAGATGTCACAAATAATTTAAATGATGATTTAATGAAAATAAAGTATAATTATTTTATTATTTATTCCTTTTCAATTTTTTATTTGTTTACTATAAACCAGCTTGATTCTCAAGATTTTATTTAAAATGACCGAACGTTTCTTGGTTTTTACAAAGCACGATAGGCGTCTCCATTCGTTTTCCCACATACGAACGATTGAAGCGTATAGCTTGTCTCTGATTGGTTAATTTTTAAATGGTTCGTCTGGACGATAAGAGCGTTCGTTCGTTCTTCGTCCGTTCGTATGTCGTTTTTGGTTCGTCCGTTTAACGTTCGTACGGGAACGTTTTACGTTTCAGGGGGTGTATGTAACTTATTGGTTTTTTACATGTTACTCATTAACTATTAATGATAAAGGGAAACGAAAGAGTGCAAAATGTTGGTCTCTTTAAGGAGCAACTTTTATACATTTATAGGGAAAGGATTTGACTTCATTTTATAGGAGTTATCTCCCATTATATATGTAACTTATTGGTTTTTTACATGTTACTCATTAACTATTAATTATAAAAGGAAACGAAAGAGTGCAAAATGTTGGTCTCT
The DNA here is from genome assembly GCA_944474755.1 of Limnoperna fortunei. NCBI lineage: Eukaryota > Metazoa > Mollusca > Bivalvia > Mytilida > Modiolidae > Limnoperna > Limnoperna fortunei. The sequence continues at coordinate 8,932,347 of OX104111.1, forward strand.
TAAAGGAGCAACTTTGTTACATTTATAAGGAAAGGATTTGACTTCATTTTATAGGAGTTATCTCCCATTATATATGTAACTGATTGGTTTTTCACATGGTACTCATTAACTATTAATGACAGAGGGAAAGTAAAGAGTGCAAAATGTTGATCTCTTAAAGGAGAAACTTTGTTACATTTACAGGTAAAGGATTTGACTTCATTTTATAGGAGTTATCTCCCATTATATATGAAACTTATTGGTTTTTTACATGTTACTCATTAACTATTAATGATAAAGGGAAAAAAACGAGTGCAAAATGTTGGTCTCTTAAAGGAGCAACTTTGTTACATTTATAGGGAAAGGATTTGACTTCATTTTATAGGAGTTATCTCCCATTATATATGTAACTGATTGGTTTTTCACATGGTACTCATTAACTATTAATGATAGAGGGAAAGCAAAGAGTGCAAAATGTTGATCTCTTAAAGGAGCAACTTTGTTACGTTTACAGGTAAAGAATTTGACTTCATTTTATAGGAGTTATCTCCCATTATATATGTAATTTATTAGTTTTTCACATGTAACTCATTAACTATTAATGATAAAGGGAAATTAATGAGTGCAAAATGTTGGTCTTTTACAGGAGCAACTTTGTTACATTTACAGGGAAAGGATTTGACTTCATTTTATAGGAGTTATCTCCCATTATATATGTAACTGATTGGTTTTTCACATGGTACTCATTAACTATTAATGATGGATGGAAAGTATAGAGTGCAAAATGTTGACCTCTTAAAGGAGCAACTTTGTTACGTTTACAGGTAAAGGATTTGACTTCATTTTATAGGAGTTATCTCCCATTATATATGTAATTTATTAGTTTTTCACATGTAACTCATTAACTATTAATGATAAAGGGAAATTAATGAGTGCAAAATGTTGGTCTTTTACAGGAGCAACTTTGTTACATTTATAGGGAAAGGATTTGACTTCATTTTATAGGAGTTATCTCCCATTATATATGTAACTTATTGGTTTTTTACATGTTACTCATTAACTATTAATGATAAAGGGAAACGAAAGAATGCAAAATGTTGGTCTCTTAAAGGAGCAACTTTAATACATTTATAGGGAAAGGATTTGACTTCATTTTATAGGAGTTATCTCCCATTATATATGTAACTTATTGGTTTTTCACATGTTACTCATTAAATATTAATGATACAGGGGAAACGAAAGAGTGCAAAATGTTGGTCTCTTAAAGGAGCAACTTTGTTACATTTATAGGGAAAGGATTTGACTTCATTTTATAGGAGTTAGCTCCCATTATATATGTAGCTGATTGGTTTTGCAAATGGTACTCTTTAACTATTAATGACAGAGGGAAACGAAAGAGTGCAAAATGTTGATCTCTTAAAGAAACAACTTTCTTACATTTACAGGAAAAGGATTTAACTTCATTTTATAGGAGTTATCTCCCATTATATATGTAACTTATTGGTTTTTCACTTGTTACTCATTAACTATTAATGATAGAGGCATGGGGTCCTCACCATAGACCATCATGCCCTTTGACCTTGAAAACTTGTATGGGTCAAGGTCACGTACTAGTTTTTGACCTTTGCTATTTTTAAAGATATTGAAATTATTTTCGTCTTAAAATGTTCTATTAATAATTACGAGTAAATAAAGACATGGCGTTAAAAGTTGTATAAAACTTTTATCAGAGTTATCTCTCTTAGAATGCCAATCTGTAGCAAATAATATAAAATAATTTCTATTTTAAATATTTATAGCAAAGTTATAACATTTTGCAAAAAGATGATTATTTCAAATGTCATCATGTAATACAAAATTAAAATTAATATGGAAAGACCCTCAAATGTTCAACCGAACAGTTGATCTTTAATTAGGTCTTTCCACCTTTCTGTGGAAAGACCTATAGTTATTGTTCTGATTATTATTATTAGGTCTTTCCACCTTTCTGTGGAAAGACCTATAGTTATTGTTCTGATTATTATTATTATTATTCTTCTCCCACTTCTTGCGCAAACTTATGTGGGGTTTTTTCATTTTGCGACATGTCGCTTTGATATTTTATATCTGATATCGGTGACCCATTGCGCTTTCGCAGTTCACCCTGACTGACCGCACCCTTTTTCTTTACGGAGTTATCTCCCCTTTTACTAAAAAGCTTGTTCCTGCTACTCCTCCTAAACCAAAAAAGATATCAATACCAAACCTTTACCAAAATGTGTCCTATATCCATGCGCAACTTTGGGACAAATTGATTGAAGGGTTCTGACGACATCTTATAGGAGTTATCTCCCTTTAAATAAAAAGTAGTAAGTGATATTCAAACAAATCTCAACAACTAAAAGAGATAGAGGCCTCGGGTCTTCACCATAGATCATCTTGACCTTCGACCTTGAAAATGGACATAAGGTCAAAGGTCAAGGTCACGTTCTAAATTTTGACATTTGCTTGTGTCCGCTACTCCTCTGAAATGGTAAAAGATAGATAAACACTTATTGAGAGTAAAATGTTCTTCTTATTAAGGCGCAACTTTGTCACATTTGGAGCGAAGTGATTTGACTTCATTTTATAGGAGTTATCTCCTATTATATATGTAACTTATTGGTTTTTCACATCGTACTCATAAACTATAAATGATAGAGGGAAAGGAAAGAGTGCAAAATGTTGATCTCCTAAAGGAGCAACTTTGTTACATTTACAGGGAAAGGATTTGACTTCATTTTATAGGAGTTATCTCCCATTATATATGTAACTTATTGGTTTTTTACACGTTACTCATTAACTATTAATGATACAGGGAAACTAAAGAGTGCAAAATGTTGGTCTTTTAATGGAGCAACTTTGTTACATTTACAAGGAAAGGATTTGACTTCATTTTATAGGAGTTATCTCCCATTATATATGTAACTTATTGGTTTTTCACATGTTACTCATTAACTATTAATGATAAAGGGAAACTTAAGAGTGCAAAATGTTAGACTTTTAATGGAGCAACTTTGTTACATTTACAAGGAAATGATTTGACTTCATTTTATAGGAGTTATCTCCCATTAAATATGTAACTTATTGGTTTTTCACATGTTACTCATTAACTATTAATGATAAAGGGAAACTAAAGAGTGCAAAATGTTGGTATTTTAATGGAGCAACTTTGTTACATTTACAAGGAAAGGATTTGACTTCATTTTATAGGAGTTATCTCCCATTATATATGTAACTTATTGTTTTTTCACATGTTACTCATTAACATTTTATGATAAAGGGAAACTAAAGAGTGCAAAATGTTGATCTCTTAAAGGAGCAACTTTGTTACATTTTCAGGGAAAGGATTTGACTTCATTTTATAGGAGTTATCTACCATTATATATGTAACTTATTGGTTTTTCACATGTTTCTCATTAACTATTAATGATAAAGGGAAACTAAAGAGTGCAAAATGTTGGTCTTTTAATGGAGCAACTTTGTTACATTTACAAGGAAAGGATTTGACTTCATTTTATAGGAGTTATCTCCCATTATATATGTAACTTATTGGTTTTTCACATGTTACTCATTAACTATTAATGATAGAGGCATGGGGTCTTCACCATAAACCCTCATGTCCTTTGACCTTGAAAACTTGTATGGGTCAAGGTCACGTACTAGTTTTTGACCTTTGCTATTTTTCAAGATATTGAAATTATTTTCTTCCTAAAATGTTCTATTAATAATTACGAGTAAATTAAGACATGCCGTGAAAAGTTGTATCACAATTTTATAAGAGTTATCTCTCTTAGAATGCCAATCTGTAGCAAATAATACAAAATAATTTCTTTTTAAATATTTATAGCAAAATTATAACATTTCGCAAAAAGTTGATTATTTTGAATGTCATCACGTAATACAAAATGAATATTAGTATGGAAAGACCCTCAAATGTTCAACCGAACAGTTGATCTTTAATTATTATTATTATTATTTTCTCTTTTCTTCCGCCAACTTATTTCGGTGTCTGGTTTTTTCACTTCGCGACATGTCGCTTTGATATTTTATATCTGATATCGGTTACCCTTTGTGCTTTCGCAGTTCACCCTGACTGACCGCACCCTTTTCCTTTTAGGAGTTATCTCCCCTTTTACTAAAAAGCTTGTTCCTGCTACTCCTCCTTAACCAAAAAAGATAGCAATACCAAACCTTTACCAAAATGTGTCCTATATCCTTGCGCAACTTTGGGACAGTGATTGAAGGGTTCTGACGACATCTTATAGGAGTTATCTCCCTTTAAATAAAAGTAGTAAGTGATATTCAAACAAATCTCAGCAACTAAAAGAGATAGAGGCCTGGGGTCTTCACTTTAGACCATCATGACCTTTGACCTTGAAAATGGACACAAGGTCAAAGGTCAAGGTCAAGTTCTAAATTTTGACATTTGCTTGTGTCCGCTACTCCTTTGAAACGGTAAAAGATAAATAAACACTTATTTTGGTGAAAATGTGCGCCTTATCAAGACGCAACTTTGCCACATTTTGATCGAAGTAATTTGACTTCATTTTATAGGAGTTATCTCCCATTATATATGTAATTTATTGGTTTTTCACATGTAACTCATTAACTATTAATGATAGATGGAAACAAAAGAGTGCAAAATGTTGATATCTTAAAGGAGCAACCTCGTCAAATTTACAGGAAAAGGTTTTGAAGTCATCTTATAGGAGTTATCTCCCATTATATATGTAACTTATTGGTTTTTCACATGTAACTCATTAACTTTTAACGATAAAGGGAAACTAAACAGTGCAAAATGTTGATCTTTTAAAGGAGCAACTTTGTCTCATTTACAGGAAAAGGATTTGACTTCATTTTATAGTAGTTATCTCCCATTACCAATGTAACTTATTGGTTTTTCACAAGTAACTTATTAACTATTAATGATAGAGGGAAACCAAAGAGTGCAAAATGTTGACCTTTTAAAGGAGCAACTTTGTCACATTTTCAGGAAAAGGATTCGACTTCATTTTCTACGAGTTATCTCCCATTATATATGTAATTTATTGGTTTTTCAAATGTAACTCTTTAACTATTAATGATAGAAGGAAACCAAAGAGTGCAAAATGTTGATCTCTTAAAGGAGCAACTTTGTCACATTTCCCGAAAAATGATTTGAAGTCATCTTATAGAAGTTATCTCCCATTATATATGTAACTTATTTGTTTTTCACATATAACTCATTAACTATTAACGCTAGATGGAAACTAAAGAGTGCAAAATGTTGATCTCTTAAAGGAGCAACCATGTCATATTTACAGGAAAAGGATTTGAAATCATCTTATAGGAGTTATCTCCCATTATATATGTAACTTATTGGTTTTTCACATATAACTCATTAACTATTAATGATAGATGGAAACCAAAGAGTGCAAAAGGCTGATCTCTTAAAGGTACAACCTTGTCATATTTACAGGAAAAGGATTTGAAGTCATCTTATAGGAGTTATCTCCCATTATATATGTAACTTTTTGGTTTTTTACATGAAATTCATTAACTATCAATAATACAGAGAAACCAAAGAGTGGAAAATGTTGACCCCTTAAGGTAGCAACTTTGTCACATTAACAGGAAAAGGATTTGAAGTCATCTTATAGGAGTTATCTCCCATTATATATGTAACTTATTGGTTTTTCACATGTAACTCATTAACTATTAATGATAGATGGAAACCAAAGAGAGCAAAATGTTGGTCCCTTAAAGGAGCAACTTTGTCACATTTACAGGAAAAGGATTTGAAGTCATCTTATAGGAGTTATCTCCCATTATATATGTAACTTATTGGTTTTTCACAAGTAACTTATTAACTATTAATGATAGATGGAAACCAAAGAGTGGAAAATGTTGACCCCTTAAGGTAGCAACTTTGTCACATTTTAAGAAAAAGGATTTGAAGTCATCTTATAGGAGTTATCTCCCATTATATATGTAACATATTGGTTTTTCACATGTTACTCATTAACTTTTAATGATAGAGGGAAACCAAAGAGTGCAAAATGTTGATCTCTTAAAGGAACAACTTTGTCACATTACAGGATAAGGATTTGAAGTCATCTTATAAGAGTTATCTCCCATTATATATGTAACTTATTGGTTTTTCACATGTAACTCATTAACTATTAATGATAGAGGCATGGGATCTTCACCATAGACCCTCATGCCCTTTGACCTTGAAAACTTGCATGGGTCAAGGTCACGTACTAGTTTTTGACCTTTGCTATTTTCAAAGATATTGAAATGATTTTCTTCCTAAAATGTCTATTAATAATTACGAGTAAATTAAGACATGCCGTGAAAAGTTGTATCTAAATTTTATAAGTTACCTCTCTTAGAATGCCAAGCTGTTGCAAATAATACAAAATAATTTATTTTTTAAATATTTATAGCAAAATTATAACATTTCGCAAAAAGTTGATTATTTTGAATGTCATCACGTAATACAAAATTAAAATTAATGTGGAAAGACCCTCAAATGTTCAAACGAACAGTTGATCTTTAATTATTAGGTCTTTCCACCTTTCTGTGGAAAGACCTATAGTTATTGTTCTGATTATTATTATTATTAAGGCTTTCCACTTTCCGAGTGGAAAGCCTTCTTGTTATTCTTCTGTTTCTTATTATTATTATTATTATTCTTATTTTTTTCCGCCAAGTTTTCTTTTCCCATTATAAATTTTGTTTCGCGACATGTCGTAAAGACATTTTGTACTATGGATGTATAAGACATTACGCTTTCGCAGTTGACCCTGTCACACCGAACACTTGTTCTTTACGGAGTTATCTCCCCTGTTACAGAAAAGCTTGTGTGCAGATAAACTATGAAACCGTAGAAGATTTCGCAATAAAAGTTGTTGCAAAATGGTCAGCTATGGATTGCGACAATTTGTTACATATCGCGCAAAGTATTTTGATGACTCCTTGTAGGAGTTATTTCCCCTTATTTATTGGAAGTAAAATTTGTACCATTGTAACTCATGAACCAGAGGTGATATAGACTAGATATTTCACAGTTGGTCATCATTGACCTTGACCTTGAAAAAGGTCACACGGTCAAAGGTCAAGGTCATGTTCTAATTTTTGACACTTGGTTGTGTGCAGATCTCCTCCTTTACTATAATAGATAGAGAACTGAAACCTTTACCAAAATGTGTATCATATTGAGATCTTGAATCGTCACTTTTTTTATTTGACATTTTTATAAGAGTTATCTCCCCTAGACCAATAAAATGTATTGTGAATTGCATTATATCACTATATCTCAGTAACTATAACAGATATATATATGAAACCTTATATCATTGGTCATCATTGACCTTGACCTTGAAAATGGACACAAGGTCAAAGGTCAAGGTCACGTTTGAAATTTTGGCATTGTCTTGTCATCGCTATTACTTTGAAACGGTAAAAGATAGGCTATAAGTTATAATGGATAAAATGTTGGTCTCATAAAGGCGCAACTTTTTTCTAGTTAAAGGGAAAGGATCCGGCTTCATCTTATAGGAGTTATCCCCCATTACAACCATTGATAATTAGTTTTTCATTAATTACTTATCAACTATTGATAGTAGAGGCATGGGGTCTTCACTATGGATCATTAGGACCCTTGACCTTGAAAACAAATACAAGGTCAAAGGTCAAGGTCATTTTCTAATTTTTTGTATATATTATAATTAGTAATATCTCAATGACTTTAAGAGATATTGGCATAAAATCTTCAATGTTGAACACTGTTGACCTTCAGCATGGTCAAGGTCATGCTGTAAAAGTCAAGGTCAATGTCCTTTATAAATGTTTTTCATAGTACTATGTATTTTGAATGGCTTATTCTTTTAATGCTATTGCCTATAAGTAATATTTACGTAGATTAAAAGATCAGTTGTCAAGGTCATTCAAGTTTTCTTACGTCCTATTTAATGACCTTTCTTATTTTTAAAGATATCTAAATAGTTTTTTTTATAATTTTTGTTCTTATTAATTGCTATAGACAAATAACCTATGTTTCTTAGCTTTCTGGTTTCAAGGTCATTTATTTAAGGTCTTCTTTTGAAGTGGAAAGCCTATTAATCGTTCTTTAGAACGATTGAACCTATATTTATTATTATTATTATTATTCTTTTCTCTTTTCTTCCGCCAACTTATTTCGGTGTCTGGTTTTTTTACTTCGCGACATGTCGCTTTGATATTTTATATCTGATATCGGTTACCCATTGCGCTTTCGCAGTTCACCCTGACTGACCGCACCCTTTTCCTTTAAGGAGTTATCTCCCCTTTTACTAAAAAGCTTGTTCATGCTACTCCTCCTAAACCAAAAAAGATAGCAATACCAAACCTTTACCAAAATGTGTCCTATATCCTTGCGCAACTTTGGGACAGATTGATTAAAGGGTTCTGACGACATCTTATAGGAGTTATCTCCCTTTAAATAAATGTAGTAAGTGATATTCAAACAAATCTAAACAACTAAAAGAGATAGAGGCCTGGGGTCTTCACCATAGATCATCATGACCTTTGACCTTGAAAATGGACACAAGGTCAAAGGTCAAGGTCACGTTCTAAATTTTGACATTTGCTTGTGTGCGCTACTCCTCTGAAACGGTAAAAGATAGATAAACACTTATTGAGAGTAAAATGTTCGTCTTATTAAGACGCAACTTTGTCAGATTTGGAGGGAAGTAATTTGACTTCATTTTATAGGAGTTATCTCCCATTATATATTTAACTGATTGGTTTTTCACATGGTACTCATTAACTATTACTGATAGAGGGAAAAGAAAGAGTGCAAAATGTTGGTCTTTTAAAGGAGTAACTTTGTTACATTTATAGGGAAAGGATTTGACTTCATTTTATAGGAGTTATCTCCCATTATATATGTAACGTATTGGTTTTTTAAATGTTACTCATTAACTATTAATGATAAAAGGAAACGAAAGAGTGCAAAATGTTGGTCTCTTAAAGGAGCAACTTTGTTACATTTATAGGTAAAGGATTTGACTTCATTTTATACGAGTTATCTCCCATTATATATGTAACTTATTGGTTTTTTACATGTTACTCATTAACTGTTAATGATAAAGGGAAACGAAAGAGCGCGAAATGCTGGTCTCTAAAAGGAGTAACTATGTTACATTTACAGGAAAAGGATTTGACTTCATTTTATAGGAGTTATCTCCCATTATATATGTAACTGATTGGTTTTTCACATTGTACTCATTAACTATTAATGATAGAGGGAAACGAAAGAGTGCAAAATGTTGGTCTCTTAAAGGAGCAACTTTGTTACATTTATAGGTAAAGGATTTGACTTCATTTTATACGAGTTATCTCCCATTATATATGTAACTTATTGGTTTTTTACATGTTACTCATTACCTGTTAATGATAAAGGGAAACGAAAGAGCGCGAAATGTTGGTCTTTTAAAGGAGTAACTATGTTACATTTACAGGAAAAGGATTTGACTTCATTTTATAGGAGTTATCTCCCTTTATATATGTAACTTATTGGTTTTTTTACATGTTACTCATTAACTATTAATGATAAAGGGAAACTAAAGAGTGCAAAATGTTGATCTCTTAAAGGAGCAACTTTGTTACTTAACAGGTAAAGGATTTGACTTCATTTTATAAGAGTTATCTCCCATTATATATGTAACTTATTAGTTTTTTACATGTTACTCATTAACTATTAACTATAAAGGGAAACGAAAGAGTGCAAAATGTTTGTCTCTTAAAGGAGCAACTTTGTTACATTTGTAGGGAAAGGATTTGACTTCATTTTATAGGAGTTATCTCCCATTATATATGTAACTGATTGGTTTTTCACATGTTACTCATTAACTATTAATGATAGAGGGAAACTAAAGAATGCAAAATGTTAATCTCTTAAAGGAGCAACTTTGTTACATTTACAGGGAAAGGATTTGACTTCATTTTATAGGAGTTATCTCCCATTATATTTGTGATTTATTTGTTTTTCACATGTAAGTCATTAACTATTAATGATAAAGGGAAAGTGAAGAGTGCAAAATGTTGGTCTATTAAAGGAGCAACTTTGTTACATTTGTAGGGAAAGGATTTGACTTCATTTTATAGGAGTTATCTCCCATTATATATGTAACTGATTGGTTTTTCACATGGTACTCATTAACTATTAACGATAGAGAGAAACTAAAGAGTGCAAAATGTTGATCTCTTAAAGGAGCAACTATGTTAAATTAACAAGGAAAGGATTTGACTTCATTTTATAGGAGTTATCTCCCATTATATGTGTAATTTATTAGTTTTTCACATGTAACTCATTAACTATTAATGATAAAAGGAAACGAAAGAGTGCAAAATGTTGGTCTCTTAAAGGAGCAACTTTGTTACTTTTAGAGGGAAAGGATTTGACTTCATTTTATAGGAGTTATCTCCCATTATATATGTAACTTATTGGTTTTTTACATCTTACTCATTAACTATTAAAGATAAAGAGAAACGAAAGAGTGCAAAATGTTGGTCTCTTAAAAGAGGAACTTTGTTACTTTTATATGGAAAGGATTTGACTTCATTTTATAGGAGTTATCTCCCATTATATATGTAACTGATTGGTTTTTTACATGGTACTCATTAACTATTAATGATAGAGGGAAACTAAAGAGTGCAAAATGTTAATCTCTTAATGGAGCAACTTTGTTACATTTACAAGAAAAGGATTTGACTTCATTTTATAGGAGTTATCTCCCATTATATATGTAATTTATTAGTTTTTTTACATGTTACTCATTAACTATTAATGATAAAGGGAAACTAAAGAGTGCAAAATGTTGGTCTTTAAAAGGAGCAACTTTGTTACATTTATAGGGAAAGGATTTGACTTCATTTTATAGGAGTTATCTCCCATTATATGTGTAACTTATTGGTTGTTTACATGGTACTCATTTACTATTAATGATAAAAGGAAACTAAAGAGTGCAAAATGTTGGTCTCTTAAAGGAGCAACTTTGTTTCATTTACAAGGAAAGGATTTGACTTCATTTTATAGGAGTTATCTCCCATTATATATGTAACTTATTGGTTTTTTACATGTTACTCACTCCCTGTTAATGATAAAGGGAAACTAAAGAGTGCAAAATGTTGGTCTCTTAAAGGAGCAACTTTGTTATATTTACAGGTAAAGGATTTGACTTCATTTTATAGGAGTTATCTCCCATTATATATATAACTTATTGGTTTTTTACAGGTTACTCATTAACTATTAATGATAAAGGGAAACTAAAGAGTGCAAAATGTTGGTCTCCTAAAGGAGCAACTTTGTTACAGTTATAGGGAAAGGATTTGACTTCATTTTATAGGAGTTATCTCCCATTTCTCCCATTATATATGTAACTGATTGGTTTTTCACATCGTACTCATTAACTATTAATGATAGAGGGAAACTAAAGAGTGCAAAATGTTAATCTTTTGAAGGAGCAACTTTGTTACATTTATAGGGAAAGGATTTGACTTCATTTTATAGGAGTTATCTCCCATTATATATGTAATTGATTGGTTTTTCACATGGTACTCATTAACTATAAATGATACAGGGAAAGTAAAGAGTGCAAAATGTTGATCTCTTAAAGGAGCAACTTTGTTTCATTTACAGGTAAAGGATCTGACTTCATTTTATAGGAGTTATCTCCCATTATATATGTAACTTATTGGTTTTTTACATCTTAGTCATTAACTATTAAAGATAAAGGGAAACGAAAGAGTGCAAAATGTTGGTCTCTTAAAGGAGCAACTTTGTTATATTAACAGGTAAAGGATTTGACTTCATTTTATAGGAGTTATCTCCCATTAAATATATAACTTATTGGTTTTTTACAGGTTACTCATTAACTAGTAATGATAAAGGGAAACTAAAGAGTGCAAAATGTTGGTCTCCTAAAGGAGCAACTTTGTTACATTTATAGGGAAAGGATTTGACTTCATTTTATAGGAGTTATCTCCCATTATATATGTAACTTATTGGTTTTTTACATGTTACCCATTAACTATTAATGATAAAAGGAAACTAAAGAGTTCAAAATGTTGGTCTCTTAAAGGAGCAACTTTGTTACATTTACAGGGAAAGGATTTGACTTCATTTTATAGGAGTTATCTCCCATTATATATGTAACTTATTGGTTTTTTTACATGTTACTCATTAACTATTAATGATAAAGGGAAACTAAAGAGTGCAAAATGTTGTCCTTTTAAAGTAGCAACTTTTTTACGTTTGCAGTAAACGGATATGACTATATTGTATAAGAGTTATCTCCCATTATATATGTAACTGATTGGTTTTTCACATGGTACTCATTAACTATTAATGATAGAGGGAAACATAAGAGTGCAAAATGTTGATCTCTTAAAGAAGCAACTATGTTTCATTTACAGGGGAAGGATTTGACTTCATTTTATAAGAGTTATCTCCCATTATATATGCAACTTATTGATTTTTTACATGTTGCTCATTAACTAGTAATGATAGAGGCATGGGATCTTCACCATAGACACTCATGCCCTTTGACCTTGAAAACTTGTATGGGTAAAGGTCACGTACTAGTTTTTGACCTTTGCTTTTTTTAAAGAGATTGAAATTATTTTCGTCCTAAAATGTTCTATTAATAATTTTTAGTAAATTAAGACATGGCGTGAAAAGTTGTATAATACTTTAATAAGAGTTGTCTCTCTTAGAATGCCAATCTGTGGCAAATAATACAAAATATTTTTTTTAAAATATTTATAGCAAAATTATAACATTTTGCAAAAAGATGATTATTTTAAATGTCATCATGTTATACAAATTAAAATTAATGTGGAAAGACCCTCAAATGTTCAACCGAACAGTTGATCTTTAATTATTATTATTATTATTTTCTCTTTTCTTCCGCCAACTTATTTCGATGTCTGGTTTTTTCACTTCGCGACATGTCGCTTTGATATTTTATATCTGATATCGGTTACCCATTGCGCTTTCGCAGTTCACCCTGACTGACCGCACCCTTTTCCTTTACGGAGTTATCTCCCCTTTTACTAAAAAGCTTGTTCCTGCTACTCCTCCTAAACCAAAAAAGATAGCAATACCAAACCTTTACCAAAATGTGTCCTATATCCTTGCGCAACTTTGGGACCGATTGATTGAAGGGTTCTGATGACATGTTATAGGAGTTATCTCCCTTTAAATAAAAGTAGTAAGTGATATTCAAACAAATCTCAGCAACTAAAAGAGATAGAGGCCTGGGGTCTTCACTTTAGACCATCATGACCTTTGACCTTGAAAATGGACACGAGGTCAAAGGTCAAGGTCACGTTCTAAATTTTGACATTTGCTTGTGTCCGCTACTCCTTTGAAACGGTAAAAGATAGATAAACACTTATTGAGAGTAAAATGTTTGTCTTATTAAGACGCAACTTTGTCACATTTGGAGGGAAGTAATTCGACTTCATTTTATAGGAGTTATCTCCCATTACATATGTAATTTATTGGTTTTTCACATGTTACTCATTAACAATTACTGATAAAAGGAAACTAAAGAGTGCAAAATGTTGGTCTTTTAAAGGAGCAACTTTGTTACATTTGTAGGGAAAGGATTTGACTTAATTTTATAGGAGTTATCTCCCATTATGTATGTAACTTATTGGTTTTTTACATGTTACTCATTAACTATTAAAGATAAAGGGAAACGAAAGAGTGCAAAATGTTGGTCTCTTAAAGGAGCAACTTTTATACATTTATAGGGAAAGGATTTGACTTCATTTTATAGGAGTTATCTCCCATTATATATGTAACTGATTGGTTTTTCACATGGTACTCATTAACTATTAATGATAGAGGGAAAGTAAAGAGTGCAAAATGTTGATCTCTTAAAGGAGCAACTTTGTTACGTTTACAGGTAAAGGATTTGACTTCATTTGATAGGAGTTATCTCCCATTATATATGTATCTGATTGGTTTTTCACATGGTACTCATTAACTATTAATGATAGAGGGAAAGTAAAGAGTGCAAAATGTTGGTCTTTTACAGGAGCAACTTTGTTACCATTACAGGTAAAGGATTCGACTTCATTTTTTAGGAGTTATCTCCCATTATATATGTAACTTATTGGTTTTTTACATGTTACTCATTAACTATTAATGATAAAGGGAAACGAAAGAGTGCAAAATGTTGGTCTCTTAAAGGAGCAACTTTTATACATTTATAGGGAAAGGATTTGACTTCATTTTATAGTAGTTATCTCCCATTATATATGTAACTTATTGGTTTTTTACATGTTACTCATTAACTATTAATGATAAAAGGAAACGAAAGAGTGCAAAATGTTGGCCTCTTAAAGGAGCAACTTTGTTACATTTATAGGGAAAGGATTTGACTTCATTTTATAGGAGTTATCTCCCTTTATATATGTAACTGATTGGTTTTTTACATGGTACTCATTAACTATTAATGATAGAGGGAAAGTAAAGAGTGCAAAATGTTGATCTCTTAAAGGAGCAACTTTGTTACGTTTACAGGTAAAGGATTTGACTTCATTTTATAGGAGTTATCTCCCATTATATATGTAATTTATTAGTTTTTCACATGCAACTCATTAACTATTAATGATAAAGGGAAACGAAAGAGTGCAAAATGTTGATCTTTTACAGGAGCAACTTTGTTACATTTACAGGTAAAGGATTCGACTTCATTTTTTAGGAGTTATCTCCCATTATATATGTAACTTATTGGTTTTTTACATGTTACTCATTAACTATTAATGATAAAGGGAAACGAAAGAGTGCAAAATGTTGGTCTCTTAAAGGAGCAACTTTTATACATTTATAGGGAAAGGATTTGACTTTGTTTTATAGGAGTTATCTCCCATTATATATGTAACTTATTGGTTTTTTACATGTTACTCATTAACTATTAATGATAGAGGGAAACTAAAGAGTGCAAAATGTAGATCTCTTTAAGGAGCAACTTTGTTACATTTACAGGTAAAGGATTCGACTTCATTTTTTAGGAGTAATCTCCCATTATATATGTAACTTATTGGTTTTTTACATGTTACTCATTAACTATTAATGATAAAGGGAAACGAAAGAGTGCAAAATGTTGGTCTCTTAAAGGAGCAACTTTTATACATTTATAGGGAAAGGATTTGACTTCATTTTATATGAGTTATCTCCCATTATATATGTAACTTATTGGTTTTTCACATATTACTCATTAACTATTAATGATAAAGGGAAACGAAAGAGTGCAAAATGTTGGTCTCTTAAAGGAGCAACTTTGTTACATATAGGGAAAGGATTTGACTTCATTTTAAAGGAGTTATCTCCCATTATATATGTAACTGATTGGTTTTTCAAATGGTACTCATTAACTATTAATGATAGAGGGAAACTTAAGAGTGCAAAATGTTGGTCTCTTAAAGGAGCAACTTTTATACATTTATAGGGAAAGGATTTGACTTCATTTTATAGTAGTTATCTCCCATTATATATGTAACTTATTGGTTTTTTACATGTTACTCATTAACTATTAATGATAAAAGGAAACGAAAGAGTGCAAAATTTTGGCCTCTTAAAGGAGCAACTTTGTTATATTTACAGGAAAAGGATTTAACTTCAATTTATAGGAGTTATCTCCCATTATATATGTAACTTATTGGTTTTTCACTTGTAACTCATTAACTATTAATGATAGAGGCATGGGGTCTTCACCATAGACCCTCATGCACTTTGACCTTGAAAACTTGCATGGGTCAAGGTAACGTATTAGTTTTTGACCTTTGCTATTTTCAAAGAAATTGAAATGATTTTCTTCATGAAATGTTCTATTAATAATTAGCAGTAAATTAAGACATGCCGTGAAAAGTTGTATCAAAATTTTATAAGAGTTATCTCTCTTAGAATACCAATATGTAGCAAATAATACAAAATAATTTCTTTTTTAAATATTTATAGCAAAATTATAACATTTCGCAAAAAGTTGATTATTTTGAATGTCATCACGTAATACATAATGAATATTAGTATGGAAAGACCCTCAAATGTTCAACCGAACAGTTGATCTTTAATTAAGGCTTTCCACTTTCCAGTGGAAAGACTTACTGTTATTAGTCTGTTTCTTATTATTTTTCTTATTTTTTTTCCGCCAAGTTTTCTTATCCCATTATAAATTTTGTTTCGCGACATGTCGTAAAGACATTTTGTACTATGAATGTATGAGACATTACGCTTTCGCAGTTAACCCTGTCACACCGAACAGTTTTTCTTTACGGAGTTATTTCCCTTGTCACAAAAAAGCTTGTGTACAGATAAACTTTGAAACCGTAAAAGATTTTGTAATAAAAGTTGTTGCAAAATGGTCAGCTATTGATTGCGACAATTTGTTACATATCGCGCAAAGTATTTTGACGACTCCTTGTTGGAGTTATTTCCCTTTATTTATTGGAAGTACAATTTGTACCAGAGTAACTCATGAACCAGAGGTGATAGAGACTAGATATTTCACAGTTGGTCATCATTGACCTTGACCTTGAAAAAGGTCACAATGTCAAAGGTCAAGGTCACATTCTAATTTTTGACATTTTGTTGTGTACAGATCTCCTCCTTTACTATAATAGATAGAGAATTGAAACCTTTACCAAAATGTGTATCATATTAAGATCTTGAATCGTCACTTTTTTTATTTGACATTTTTATAAGAGTTATCTCCCCTAGACCACTAAAATATATTGTGAGTTGCATTATATCACTTTATCTCAGTAACTATAATAGATATTTATATGAAACCTTATATCATTAGTCATCATTTACCTTGACCTTGAAAATGGACTCAAGGTCAAAGGTCAAGGTCACTTTTGAAATTTTGGCATTGTCTTGTCATCGCTATTCCTTTGAAACGGTAAAAGATAGGCAATAAGTTGTAATGGATAAAATGTTGGTCTCATAAAGGCGCAACCTTTTTCTATTTGGAGGGTAAGGATCCGGCTTCATCTTATAGGAGTTATGCCCCATTACAACCATTGATAATTAGTTTTTCATTAATTGCTTATCAACTATTGATAGTAGAGGCATGGAGTCTTTGCTATAGATCATTAGGACCCTTGACCTTGAAAACAAATACAAGGTCAAAGGTCAAGGTCATTTCTATTTTTTTGTATATATTATAAGTAGTCATATCTCAATGACTACAAGAGATATTGGCATGAAATCTTCAATGTTGATCACTGTTGACCTTCAGCATGGTCAAGGTCATGCTGTAAGAGTCAAGGTCAAAGTCAGTTTTAAATGTTTTTCATGGTACTATGTATTTTGAATGCCTTATTCTTTTTTAGTTACGTATGTTTCTTAGCTTTTTAGTTTCTAGGTCATTTATTTAAGGTCTTCTTTTAGAGTGGAAAGCCTATTAATCGTTCGGTAGAACGATTGAACCTATATTTATTATTATTATTCTTCTCCCACTTCTTGCAAAAACTTATGTGGGGTTTTTTTCATTTTGCGACATGTCGCTTTGATATTTTATATCTGATATCGGTGACCCATTGCGCTTTCGCAGTTCACCCTGACTGACCGCACCCTTTTTCTTTACGGAGTTATCTCCCCTTTTACTAAAAAGCTTGTTCCTGCTACTCCTCCTAAACCAAAAAAGATATCAATACCAAACCTTTACCAAAATGTGTCCTATATCCATGCGCAACTTTGGGACGGATTGATTGAAGGGTTCTGACGACATCTTATAGGAGTTATCTCCCTTTAAATAAAAAGTAGTAAGTGATATTCAAACAAATCTCAACAAATAAAAGAGATAGAGGCCTGGGGTCTTCACCATAGATCATCTTGACCTTTGACCTTGAAAATGGACACAAGGTCAAAGGTCAAGGTCACGTTCTAAATTTTGACATTTGCTTGTGTCCGCTACTCCTCTGAAACGGTAAAAGATAGATAAACACTTATTGAGAGTAAAATGTTCGTCTTATTAAGACGCAACTTTGTCACATTTGGAGCGAAATATTTGACTTCATTTTATAGGAGTTATCTCCCATTATATATGTAACTGAATGGTTTTTCACATGGTACTCATAAACTACAAATGATAGAGGGAAAGGAAAGAGTGCAAAATGTTGATCTCTTAAAGGAGCAACTTTGTCACATTTACAAGGGAAGGATTTGACTTCATTTTATAGGAGTTATCTCCCATTATATAAGTACCTTATTGGTTTTTACATGTTAATCATTAACTATAAATGATAGAGGGAAAGTAAAGAGTGCTCTATATTGATCTCTTAAAGGAGCAACTTTGTTACTTTACAGGGAAAGGATTTGACTTCATTTTATAGGAGTTATCTCCCATTATATATGTAACTTATTGTTTTTTTACATGTTACTCATTACCTATTAATGATAAAGGGAAACTGAAGAGTGCAAAATGTTGGTCTTGTAAAGGAGCAACTTTGTTACATTTCCAGGGAAAGGATTTGACTTCATTTTATAGGAGTTATCTCCCATTATATATGTAACTGATTGGTTTTTCACGTGGTACTTATTAACTATAAATGATAGAGGGAAAGTAAAGAGTGCTCTATGTTGATCTCTTAAAGGAGCAACTTTGTTACTTTACCGGGAAAGGATTTGACTTCATTTTATAGGAGTTATCTCCCATTATATATGTAACTTATTGTTTTTTTACATGTTACTCATTAACTATTTACGATAAAGGGAAACTAAAGAGTGCAAAATGTTGGTCTTTTAAAGGAACAACTTTGTCAAATTTACAAGGGAAGGATTTGACTTCATTTTATAGGAGTTATCTCCCATTATATATGTAACTGATTGGTTTTTCACAAGATACTCATTAACTATAAATGATAGAGGGAAACTAAAGAGTGCAAAATGTTGGTCTCTTAAAGGAGCAACTTTGTCACATTTACAAGGGAAGGATTTGACTTCATTTTATAGGAGTTATCTCCCATTATATATGTAACTTATTGGTTTTTCACATGGTACTCATTAACTATTAATGATAGAGGGAAAGTAAAGAGTGCAAAATGTTGATCTCTTAAAGGAGCAACTTTGTTACGTTTACAGGTAAAGGATTTGACTTCATTTGATAGGAGTTATCTCCCATTATATATGTATCTGATTGGTTTTTCACATGGTACTCATTAACTATTAATGATAGAGGGAAAGTAAAGAGTGCAAAATGTTGGTCTTTTACAGGAGCAACTTTGTTACATTTACAGGTAAAGGATTCGACTTCATTTTTTAGGAGTTATCTCCCATTATATATGTAACTTATTGGTTTTTTACATGTTACTCATTAACTATTAATGATAAAGGGAAACGAAAGAGTGCAAAATGTTGGTCTCTTAAAGGAGCAACTTTTATACATTTATAGGGAAAGGATTTGACTTCATTTTATAGTAGTTATCTCCCATTATATATGTAACTTATTGGTTTTTTACATGTTACTCATTAACTATTAATGATAAAAGGAAACGAAAGAGTGCAAAATGTTGGCCTCTTAAAGGAGCAACTTTGTTACATTTATAGGGAAAGGATTTGACTTCATTTTATAGGAGTTATCTCCCTTTATATATGTAACTGATTGGTTTTTCACATGGTACTCATTAACTATTAATGATAGAGGGAAAGTAAAGAGTGCAAAATGTTGATCTCTTAAAGGAGCAACTTTGTTACGTTTACAGGTAAAGGATTTGACTTCATTTTATAGGAGTTATCTCCCATTATATATGTAATTTATTAGTTTTTCACATGCAACTCATTAACTATTAATGATAAAGGGAAACGAAAGAGTGCAAAATGTTGGTCTTTTACAGGAGCAACTTTGTTACATTTACAGGTAAAGGATTCGACTTCATTTTTTATGAGTTATCTCCCATTATATATGTAACTTATTGGTTTTTTACATGTTACTCATTAACTATTAATGATAAAGGGAAACGAAAGAGTGCAAAATGTTGGTCTCTTAAAGGAGCAACTTTTATACATTTATAGGGAAAGGATTTGACTTTGTTTTATAGGAGTTATCTCCCATTATATATGTAACTTATTGGTTTTTTACATGTTACTCATTAACTATTAATGATAGAGGGAAACTAAAGAGTGCAAAATGTAGATCTCTTTAAGGAGCAACTTTGTTACATTTACAGGTAAAGGATTCGACTTCATTTTTTAGGAGTAATCTCCCATTATATATGTAACTTATTGGTTTTTTACATGTTACTCATTAACTATTAATGATAAAGGGAAACGAAAGAGTGCAAAATGTTGGTCTCTTAAAGGAGCAACTTTTATACATTTATAGGGAAAGGATTTGACTTCATTTTATATGAGTTATCTCCCATTATATATGTAACTTATTGGTTTTTCACATATTACTCATTAACTATTAATGATAAAGGGAAACGAAAGAGTGCAAAATGTTGGTCTCTTAAAGGAGCAACTTTGTTACATATAGGGAAAGGATTTGACTTCATTTTAAAGGAGTTATCTCCCATTATATATGTAACTGATTGGTTTTTCAAATGGTACTCATTAACTATTAATGATAGAGGGAAACTTAAGAGTGCAAAATGTTGGTCTCTTAAAGGAGCAACTTTTATACATTTATAGGGAAAGGATTTGACTTCATTTTATAGTAGTTATCTCCCATTATATATGTAACTTATTGGTTTTTTACATGTTACTCATTAACTATTAATGATAAAAGGAAACGAAAGAGTGCAAAATTTTGGCCTCTTAAAGGAGCAACTTTGTTACATTTACAGGAAAAGGATTTAACTTCAATTTATAGGAGTTATCTCCCATTATATATGTAACTTATTGGTTTTTCACTTGTAACTCATTAACTATTAATGATAGAGGCATGGGGTCTTCACCATAGACCCTCATGCACTTTGACCTTGAAAACTTGCATGGGTCAAGGTAACGTATTAGTTTTTGACCTTTGCTATTTTCAAAGAAATTGAAATGATTTTCTTCATGAAATGTTCTATTAATAATTACCAGTAAATTAAGACATGCCGTGAAAAGTTGTATCAAAATTTTATAAGAGTTATCTCTCTTAGAATACCAATATGTAGCAAATAATACAAAATAATTTCTTTTTTAAATATTTATAGCAAAATTATAACATTTCGCAAAAAGTTGATTATTTTGAATGTCATCACGTAATACATAATGAATATTAGTATGGAAAGACCCTCAAATGTTCAACCGAACAGTTGATCTTTAATTAGGTCTTTCCACCTTTCTGTGGAAAGACCTATAGTTATTGTTCTGATTATTATTATTATTATTCTTCTCCCACTTCTTGCGCAAACTGATGTGCGGTTTTTTCATTTCACGACATGTCGCTTTGATATTTTATATCTGATATCGGTGACCCATTGCGCTTTCGCAGTTCACCCTGACTGACCGCACCCTTTTTCTTTACAGAGTTATCTCCCCTTTTACTAAAAAGCTTGTTCCTGCTACTCCTCCTAAACCAAAAAAGATAGCAATACCAAATCTTTACCAAAATGTGTCCTATATCCTTGCGCAACTTTGGGACAGATTGATTGAAGGGTTCTGACGACATCTTATAGGAGTTATCTCCCTTAAAATAAAAGTAGTAAGTGATATTCAAACAAATCTCAACAACTAAAAGAGATAGAGGCCTGGGGTCTTCACTTTAGACCATCATGACCTTTGACCTTGAAAATGGACACAAGGTCAAAGGTCAAGGTCACGTTCTAAATTTTGACATTTGTTTGTGTCCGCTACTCCTTTGAAACAGTAAAAGATTGATAAACACTTATCGAGAGTAAAATGTTCGTCTTATTAAGACGCAACTTTGTCACATTTGAAGGGAAGTAATTTGACTTCATTTTATAGGAGTTATGTCCCATTGTGTATTTAACTTATTGGTTTTGTACATGTTACTCATTAACTATTAACGATAAAGGGAAACTAAAGAGTGCAAAATGTTGGTCTTTTAAAGGAGCAACTTTTTTACATTTGCAGGGAAAGGATTTGACTTCATTTTATAGGAGTTATCTCCCATTATATATGTAACTTATTGGTTTTTTACACGTTACTCATTAACTATTAATGGTACAGGAAAACTAAAGAGTGCAAAATGTTGGTCTGATAAAGGAGCAACTTTGTTACATTTGCAGGGAAAGGATTTGACTTCATTTTATAGGAGTTATCTCCCATTATATATGTAACTTATTGGTTTTTCACACGTCACTCATTAACTATTAATGATAAAGGGAAACTGAAGAGTGCAAAATGTTGATCTCTGAAAGGAGCAACTTTGTTACATTTTCAGGGAAAGGATTTGACTTCATTTTATAGGAGTTATCTCCCATTATATATATAACTTATTGGTTTTTTACATTATACTCATTAACAATTAATGATAAAGGGAAACTAAAGAGTGCAAAATGTTGGCCTTTTAAAGGAACAACTTTGTTACGTTTACAAGGAAAGGATTGACTTCATTTTATAGGAGTTATCTCCCATTATATATGTAACTGATTTGTTTTGTACGTGTTACTCATTAACTATTAATGATAAAGGGAAACTAAAGAGTGCAAAATGTTGGACTTTTAATGGAGCAACTTTGTTACATTTACAAGGAAAGGATTTGACTTCATTTTATAGGAGTTATCTCCCATTATATATGTAACTTATTGGTTTTTCACATGGTACTCATTAACTATTAATGATAAAGGGAAACTAAAGACTGCAAAATGTTGATCTCTTAAAGGAGCAACTTTGTTACATTTATAGGGAAAGGATTTGACTTCATTTTATAGGAGTTATCTCCCATTATATATGTAATTGATTGGTTTTTCACATGGTACTCATTAACTATAAATGATACAGGGAAAGTAAAGAGTGCAAAATGTTGATCTCTTAAAGGAGCAACTTTGTTTCATTTACAGGTAAAGGATCTGACTTCATTTTATAGGAGTTATCTCCCATTATATATGTAACTTATTGGTTTTTTTACATGTTACTCATTAACTATTAATGATAAAGGGAAACTAAAGAGTGCAAAATGTTGTCCTTTTAAAGTAGCAACTTTTTTACGTTTGCAGTAAACGGATATGACTATATTGTATAAGAGTTATCTCCCATTATATATGTAACTGATTGGTTTTTCACATGGTACTCATTAACTATTAATGATAGAGGGAAACATAAGAGTGCAAAATGTTGATCTCTTAAAGAAGCAACTATGTTTCATTTACAGGGGAAGGATTTGACTTCATTTTATAAGAGTTATCTCCCATTATATATGCAACTTATTGATTTTTTACATGTTGCTCATTAACTAGTAATGATAGAGGCATGGGATCTTCACCATAGACACTCATGCCCTTTGACCTTGAAAACTTGTATGGGTAAAGGTCACGTACTAGTTTTTGACCTTTGCTTTTTTTAAAGAGATTGAAATTATTTTCGTCCTAAAATGTTCTATTAATAATTTTTAGTAAATTAAGACATGGCGTGAAAAGTTGTATAATACTTTAATAAGAGTTGTCTCTCTTAGAATGCCAATCTGTGGCAAATAATACAAAATATTTTTTTTAAAATATTTATAGCAAAATTATAACATTTTGCAAAAAGATGATTATTTTAAATGTCATCATGTTATACAAATTAAAATTAATGTGGAAAGACCCTCAAATGTTCAACCGAACAGTTGATCTTTAATTATTATTATTATTATTTTCTCTTTTCTTCCGCCAACTTATTTCGATGTCTGGTTTTTTCACTTCGCGACATGTCGCTTTGATATTTTATATCTGATATCGGTTACCCATTGCGCTTTCGCAGTTCACCCTGACTGACCGCACCCTTTTCCTTTACGGAGTTATCTCCCCTTTTACTAAAAAGCTTGTTCCTGCTACTCCTCCTAAACCAAAAAAGATAGCAATACCAAACCTTTACCAAAATGTGTCCTATATCCTTGCGCAACTTTGGGACCGATTGATTGAAGGGTTCTGATGACATGTTATAGGAGTTATCTCCCTTTAAATAAAAGTAGTAAGTGATATTCAAACAAATCTCAGCAACTAAAAGAGATAGAGGCCTGGGGTCTTCACTTTAGACCATCATGACCTTTGACCTTGAAAATGGACACGAGGTCAAAGGTCAAGGTCACGTTCTAAATTTTGACATTTGCTTGTGTCCGCTACTCCTTTGAAACGGTAAAAGATAGATAAACACTTATTGAGAGTAAAATGTTTGTCTTATTAAGACGCAACTTTGTCACATTTGGAGGGAAGTAATTCGACTTCATTTTATAGGAGTTATCTCCCATTACATATGTAATTTATTGGTTTTTCACATGTTACTCATTAACAATTACTGATAAAAGGAAACTAAAGAGTGCAAAATGTTGGTCTTTTAAAGGAGCAACTTTGTTACATTTGTAGGGAAAGGATTTGACTTAATTTTATAGGAGTTATCTCCCATTATGTATGTAACTTATTGGTTTTTTACATGTTACTCATTAACTATTAAAGATAAAGGGAAACGAAAGAGTGCAAAATGTTGGTCTCTTAAAGGAGCAACTTTTATACATTTATAGGGAAAGGATTTGACTTCATTTTATAGGAGTTATCTCCCATTATATATGTAACTGATTGGTTTTTCACATGGTACTCATTAACTATTAATGATAGAGGGAAAGTAAAGAGTGCAAAATGTTGATCTCTTAAAGGAGCAACTTTGTTACGTTTACAGGTAAAGGATTTGACTTCATTTGATAGGAGTTATCTCCCATTATATATGTATCTGATTGGTTTTTCACATGGTACTCATTAACTATTAATGATAGAGGGAAAGTAAAGAGTGCAAAATGTTGGTCTTTCACAGGAGCAACTTTGTTACCATTACAGGTAAAGGATTCGACTTCATTTTTTAGGAGTTATCTCCCATTATATATGTAACTTATTGGTTTTTTACATGTTACTCATTAACTATTAATGATAAAGGGAAACGAAAGAGTGCAAAATGTTGGTCTCTTAAAGGAGCAACTTTTATACATTTATAGGGAAAGGATTTGACTTCATTTTATAGTAGTTATCTCCCATTATATATGTAACTTATTGGTTTTTTACATGTTACTCATTAACTATTAATGATAAAAGGAAACGAAAGAGTGCAAAATGTTGGCCTCTTAAAGGAGCAACTTTGTTACATTTATAGGGAAAGGATTTGACTTCATTTTATAGGAGTTATCTCCCTTTATATATGTAACTGATTGGTTTTTTACATGGTACTCATTAACTATTAATGATAGAGGGAAAGTAAAGAGTGCAAAATGTTGATCTCTTAAAGGAGCAACTTTGTTACGTTTACAGGTAAAGGATTTGACTTCATTTTATAGGAGTTATCTCCCATTATATATGTAATTTATTAGTTTTTCACATGCAACTCATTAACTATTAATGATAAAGGGAAACGAAAGAGTGCAAAATGTTGATCTTTTACAGGAGCAACTTTGTTACATTTACAGGTAAAGGATTCGACTTCATTTTTTAGGAGTTATCTCCCATTATATATGTAACTTATTGGTTTTTTACATGTTACTCATTAACTATTAATGATAAAGGGAAACGAAAGAGTGCAAAATGTTGGTCTCTTAAAGGAGCAACTTTTATACATTTATAGGGAAAGGATTTGACTTTGTTTTATAGGAGTTATCTCCCATTATATATGTAACTTATTGGTTTTTTACATGTTACTCATTAACTATTAATGATAGAGGGAAACTAAAGAGTGCAAAATGTAGATCTCTTTAAGGAGCAACTTTGTTACATTTACAGGTAAAGGATTCGACTTCATTTTTTAGGAGTAATCTCCCATTATATATGTAACTTATTGGTTTTTTACATGTTACTCATTAACTATTAATGATAAAGGGAAACGAAAGAGTGCAAAATGTTGGTCTCTTAAAGGAGCAACTTTTATACATTTATAGGGAAAGGATTTGACTTCATTTTATATGAGTTATCTCCCATTATATATGTAACTTATTGGTTTTTCACATATTACTCATTAACTATTAATGATAAAGGGAAACGAAAGAGTGCAAAATGTTGGTCTCTTAAAGGAGCAACTTTGTTACATATAGGGAAAGGATTTGACTTCATTTTAAAGGAGTTATCTCCCATTATATATGTAACTGATTGGTTTTTCAAATGGTACTCATTAACTATTAATGATAGAGGGAAACTTAAGAGTGCAAAATGTTGGTCTCTTAAAGGAGCAACTTTTATACATTTATAGGGAAAGGATTTGACTTCATTTTATAGTAGTTATCTCCCATTATATATGTAACTTATTGGTTTTTTACATGTTACTCATTAACTATTAATGATAAAAGGAAACGAAAGAGTGCAAAATTTTGGCCTCTTAAAGGAGCAACTTTGTTATATTTACAGGAAAAGGATTTAACTTCAATTTATAGGAGTTATCTCCCATTATATATGTAACTTATTGGTTTTTCACTTGTAACTCATTAACTATTAATGATAGAGGCATGGGGTCTTCACCATAGACCCTCATGCACTTTGACCTTGAAAACTTGCATGGGTCAAGGTAACGTATTAGTTTTTGACCTTTGCTATTTTCAAAGAAATTGAAATGATTTTCTTCATGAAATGTTCTATTAATAATTACCAGTAAATTAAGACATGCCGTGAAAAGTTGTATCAAAATTTTATAAGAGTTATCTCTCTTAGAATACCAATATGTAGCAAATAATACAAAATAATTTCTTTTTTAAATATTTATAGCAAAATTATAACATTTCGCAAAAAGTTGATTATTTTGAATGTCATCACGTAATACATAATGAATATTAGTATGGAAAGACCCTCAAATGTTCAACCGAACAGTTGATCTTTAATTAAGGCTTTCCACTTTCCAGTGGAAAGACTTACTGTTATTAGTCTGTTTCTTATTATTTTTCTTATTTTTTTTCCGCCAAGTTTTCTTATCCCATTATAAATTTTGTTTCGCGACATGTCGTAAAGACATTTTGTACTATGAATGTATGAGACATTACGCTTTCGCAGTTAACCCTGTCACACCGAACAGTTTTTCTTTACGGAGTTATTTCCCTTGTCACAAAAAAGCTTGTGTACAGATAAACTTTGAAACCGTAAAAGATTTTGTAATAAAAGTTGTTGCAAAATGGTCAGCTATTGATTGCGACAATTTGTTACATATCGCGCAAAGTATTTTGACGACTCCTTGTTGGAGTTATTTCCCTTTATTTATTGGAAGTACAATTTGTACCAGAGTAACTCATGAACCAGAGGTGATAGAGACTAGATATTTCACAGTTGGTCATCATTGACCTTGACCTTGAAAAAGGTCACAATGTCAAAGGTCAAGGTCACATTCTAATTTTTGACATTTTGTTGTGTACAGATCTCCTCCTTTACTATAATAGATAGAGAATTGAAACCTTTACCAAAATGTGTATCATATTAAGATCTTGAATCGTCACTTTTTTTATTTGACATTTTTATAAGAGTTATCTCCCCTAGACCACTAAAATATATTGTGAGTTGCATTATATCACTTTATCTCAGTAACTATAATAGATATTTATATGAAACCTTATATCATTAGTCATCATTTACCTTGACCTTGAAAATGGACTCAAGGTCAAAGGTCAAGGTCACTTTTGAAATTTTGGCATTGTCTTGTCATCGCTATTCCTTTGAAACGGTAAAAGATAGGCAATAAGTTGTAATGGATAAAATGTTGGTCTCATAAAGGCGCAACCTTTTTCTATTTGGAGGGTAAGGATCCGGCTTCATCTTATAGGAGTTATGCCCCATTACAACCATTGATAATTAGTTTTTCATTAATTGCTTATCAACTATTGATAGTAGAGGCATGGAGTCTTTGCTATAGATCATTAGGACCCTTGACCTTGAAAACAAATACAAGGTCAAAGGTCAAGGTCATTTCTATTTTTTTGTATATATTATAAGTAGTCATATCTCAATGACTACAAGAGATATTGGCATGAAATCTTCAATGTTGATCACTGTTGACCTTCAGCATGGTCAAGGTCATGCTGTAAGAGTCAAGGTCAAAGTCAGTTTTAAATGTTTTTCATGGTACTATGTATTTTGAATGCCTTATTCTTTTTTAGTTACGTATGTTTCTTAGCTTTTTAGTTTCTAGGTCATTTATTTAAGGTCTTCTTTTAGAGTGGAAAGCCTATTAATCGTTCGGTAGAACGATTGAACCTATATTTATTATTATTATTCTTCTCCCACTTCTTGCAAAAACTTATGTGGGGTTTTTTTCATTTTGCGACATGTCGCTTTGATATTTTATATCTGATATCGGTGACCCATTGCGCTTTCGCAGTTCACCCTGACTGACCGCACCCTTTTTCTTTACGGAGTTATCTCCCCTTTTACTAAAAAGCTTGTTCCTGCTACTCCTCCTAAACCAAAAAAGATATCAATACCAAACCTTTACCAAAATGTGTCCTATATCCATGCGCAACTTTGGGACGGATTGATTGAAGGGTTCTGACGACATCTTATAGGAGTTATCTCCCTATAAATAAAAAGTAGTAAGTGATATTCAAACAAATCTCAACAAATAAAAGAGATAGAGGCCTGGGGTCTTCACCATAGATCATCTTGACCTTTGACCTTGAAAATGGACACAAGGTCAAAGGTCAAGGTCACGTTCTAAATTTTGACATTTGCTTGTGTCCGCTACTCCTCTGAAACGGTAAAAGATAGATAAACACTTATTGAGAGTAAAATGTTCGTCTTATTAAGACGCAACTTTGTCACATTTGGAGCGAAATATTTGACTTCATTTTATAGGAGTTATCTCCCATTATATATGTAACTGAATGGTTTTTCACATGGTACTCATAAACTACAAATGATAGAGGGAAAGGAAAGAGTGCAAAATGTTGATCTCTTAAAGGAGCAACTTTGTCACATTTACAAGGGAAGGATTTGACTTCATTTTATAGGAGTTATCTCCCATTATATAAGTACCTTATTGGTTTTTACATGTTAATCATTAACTATAAATGATAGAGGGAAAGTAAAGAGTGCTCTATATTGATCTCTTAAAGGAGCAACTTTGTTACTTTACAGGGAAAGGATTTGACTTCATTTTATAGGAGTTATCTCCCATTATATATGTAACTTATTGTTTTTTTACATGTTACTCATTACCTATTAATGATAAAGGGAAACTGAAGAGTGCAAAATGTTGGTCTTGTAAAGGAGCAACTTTGTTACATTTCCAGGGAAAGGATTTGACTTCATTTTATAGGAGTTATCTCCCATTATATATGTAACTGATTGGTTTTTCACGTGGTACTTATTAACTATAAATGATAGAGGGAAAGTAAAGAGTGCTCTATGTTGATCTCTTAAAGGAGCAACTTTGTTACTTTACCGGGAAAGGATTTGACTTCATTTTATAGGAGTTATCTCCCATTATATATGTAACTTATTGTTTTTTTACATGTTACTCATTAACTATTTACGATAAAGGGAAACTAAAGAGTGCAAAATGTTGGTCTTTTAAAGGAACAACTTTGTCAAATTTACAAGGGAAGGATTTGACTTCATTTTATAGGAGTTATCTCCCATTATATATGTAACTGATTGGTTTTTCACAAGATACTCATTAACTATAAATGATAGAGGGAAACTAAAGAGTGCAAAATGTTGGTCTCTTAAAGGAGCAACTTTGTCACATTTACAAGGGAAGGATTTGACTTCATTTTATAGGAGTTATCTCCCATGATATATGTAACTGATTGGTTTTTCACATGGTACTCATTAACTATAAATGATAGAGGGAAAGTAAAGAGTGCAAAATGTTGATCTCTTAAAGGAGCAACTTTGTTACATTTACAGGGAAAGGATTTGACTTCATTTTATAGGAGTTATCTCCCATTATATATGTAACTTATTGGTTTTTCACATGGTACTCATTAACTATTAATGATAGAGGGAAAGTAAAGAGTGCAAAATGTTGATCTCTTAAAGGAGCAACTTTGTTACGTTTACAGGTAAAGGATTTGACTTCATTTGATAGGAGTTATCTCCCATTATATATGTATCTGATTGGTTTTTCACATGGTACTCATTAACTATTAATGATAGAGGGAAAGTAAAGAGTGCAAAATGTTGGTCTTTTACAGGAGCAACTTTGTTACATTTACAGGTAAAGGATTCGACTTCATTTTTTAGGAGTTATCTCCCATTATATATGTAACTTATTGGTTTTTTACATGTTACTCATTAACTATTAATGATAAAGGGAAACGAAAGAGTGCAAAATGTTGGTCTCTTAAAGGAGCAACTTTTATACATTTATAGGGAAAGGATTTGACTTCATTTTATAGTAGTTATCTCCCATTATATATGTAACTTATTGGTTTTTTACATGTTACTCATTAACTATTAATGATAAAAGGAAACGAAAGAGTGCAAAATGTTGGCCTCTTAAAGGAGCAACTTTGTTACTTTATAGGGAAAGGATTTGACTTCATTTTATAGGAGTTATCTCCCTTTATATATGTAACTGATTGGTTTTTCACATGGTACTCATTAACTATTAATGATAGAGGGAAAGTAAAGAGTGCAAAATGTTGATCTCTTAAAGGAGCAACTTTGTTACGTTTACAGGTAAAGGATTTGACTTCATTTTATAGGAGTTATCTCCCATTATATATGTAATTTATTAGTTTTTCACATGCAACTCATTAACTATTAATGATAAAGGGAAACGAAAGAGTGCAAAATGTTGGTCTTTTACAGGAGCAACTTTGTTACATTTACAGGTAAAGGATTCGACTTCATTTTTTAGGAGTTATCTCCCATTATATATGTAACTTATTGGTTTTTTACATGTTACTCATTAACTATTAATGATAAAGGGAAACGAAAGAGTGCAAAATGTTGGTCTCTTAAAGGAGCAACTTTTATACATTTATAGGGAAAGGATTTGACTTTGTTTTATAGGAGTTATCTCCCATTATATATGTAACTTATTGGTTTTTTACATGTTACTCATTAACTATTAATGATAGAGGGAAACTAAAGAGTGCAAAATGTAGATCTCTTTAAGGAGCAACTTTGTTACATTTACAGGTAAAGGATTCGACTTCATTTTTTAGGAGTAATCTCCCATTATATATGTAACTTATTGGTTTTTTACATGTTACTCATTAACTATTAATGATAAAGGGAAACGAAAGAGTGCAAAATGTTGGTCTCTTAAAGGAGCAACTTTTATACATTTATAGGGAAAGGATTTGACTTCATTTTATATGAGTTATCTCCCATTATATATGTAACTTATTGGTTTTTCACATATTACTCATTAACTATTAATGATAAAGGGAAACGAAAGAGTGCAAAATGTTGGTCTCTTAAAGGAGCAACTTTGTTACATATAGGGAAAGGATTTGACTTCATTTTAAAGGAGTTATCTCCCATTATATATGTAACTGATTGGTTTTTCAAATGGTACTCATTAACTATTAATGATAGAGGGAAACGAAAGAGTGCAAAATGTTGGTCTCTTAAAGGAGCAACTTTTATACATTTATAGGGAAAGGATTTGACTTCATTTTATAGGAGTTATCTCCCATTATATATGTAACTTATTGGTTTTTTACATGTTACTCATTAACTATTAATGATAAAAGGAAACGAAAGAGTGCAAAATTTTGGCCTCTTAAAGGAGCAACTTTGTTACATTTACAGGAAAAGGATTTAACTTCAATTTATAGGAGTTATCTCCCATTATATATGTAACTTATTGGTTTTTCACTTGTAACTCATTAACTATTAATGATAGAGGCATGGGGTCTTCACCATAGACCCTCATGCACTTTGACCTTGAAAACTTGCATGGGTCAAGGTAACGTATTAGTTTTTGACCTTTGCTATTTTCAAAGAAATTGAAATGATTTTCTTCATGAAATGTTCTATTAATAATTACCAGTAAATTAAGACATGCCGTGAAAAGTTGTATCAAAATTTTATAAGAGTTATCTCTCTTAGAATACCAATATGTAGCAAATAATACAAAATAATTTCTTTTTTAAATATTTATAGCAAAATTATAACATTTCGCAAAAAGTTGATTATTTTGAATGTCATCACGTAATACATAATGAATATTAGTATGGAAAGACCCTCAAATGTTCAACCGAACAGTTGATCTTTAATTAGGTCTTTCCACCTTTCTGTGGAAAGACCTATAGTTATTGTTCTGATTATTATTATTATTATTCTTCTCCCACTTCTTGCGCAAACTGATGTGCGGTTTTTTCATTTCACGACATGTCGCTTTGATATTTTATATCTGATATCGGTGACCCATTGCGCTTTCGCAGTTCACCCTGACTGACCGCACCCTTTTTCTTTACAGAGTTATCTCCCCTTTTACTAAAAAGCTTGTTCCTGCTACTCCTCCTAAACCAAAAAAGATAGCAATACCAAATCTTTACCAAAATGTGTCCTATATCCTTGCGCAACTTTGGGACAGATTGATTGAAGGGTTCTGACGACATCTTATAGGAGTTATCTCCCTTAAAATAAAAGTAGTAAGTGATATTCAAACAAATCTCAACAACTAAAAGAGATAGAGGCCTGGGGTCTTCACTTTAGACCATCATGACCTTTGACCTTGAAAATGGACACAAGGTCAAAGGTCAAGGTCACGTTCTAAATTTTGACATTTGTTTGTGTCCGCTACTCCTTTGAAACAGTAAAAGATTGATAAACACTTATCGAGAGTAAAATGTTCGTCTTATTAAGACGCAACTTTGTCACATTTGAAGGGAAGTAATTTGACTTCATTTTATAGGAGTTATGTCCCATTGTGTATTTAACTTATTGGTTTTGTACATGTTACTCATTAACTATTAACGATAAAGGGAAACTAAAGAGTGCAAAATGTTGGTCTTTTAAAGGAGCAACTTTTTTACATTTGCAGGGAAAGGATTTGACTTCATTTTATAGGAGTTATCTCCCATTATATATGTAACTTATTGGTTTTTTACACGTTACTCATTAACTATTAATGGTACAGGAAAACTAAAGAGTGCAAAATGTTGGTCTGATAAAGGAGCAACTTTGTTACATTTGCAGGGAAAGGATTTGACTTCATTTTATAGGAGTTATCTCCCATTATATATGTAACTTATTGGTTTTTCACACGTCACTCATTAACTATTAATGATAAAGGGAAACTGAAGAGTGCAAAATGTTGATCTCTGAAAGGAGCAACTTTGTTACATTTTCAGGGAAAGGATTTGACTTCATTTTATAGGAGTTATCTCCCATTATATATATAACTTATTGGTTTTTTACATTATACTCATTAACAATTAATGATAAAGGGAAACTAAAGAGTGCAAAATGTTGGCCTTTTAAAGGAACAACTTTGTTACGTTTACAAGGAAAGGATTGACTTCATTTTATAGGAGTTATCTCCCATTATATATGTAACTGATTTGTTTTGTACGTGTTACTCATTAACTATTAATGATAAAGGGAAACTAAAGAGTGCAAAATGTTGGACTTTTAATGGAGCAACTTTGTTACATTTACAAGGAAAGGATTTGACTTCATTTTATAGGAGTTATCTCCCATTATATATGTAACTTATTGGTTTTTCACATGGTACTCATTAACTATTAATGATAAAGGGAAACTAAAGACTGCAAAATGTTGATCTCTTAAAGGAGCAACTTTGTTACATTTTTAGGGAAAGGATTTGACTTCATTTTATAGGAGTTATCTCCCATTATATATTTAACTGATTGGTTTTTCACATGGTACTTATTTATTATTAATGATTGAGGGAAAGTAAAGAGTGCAAAATGTTGATCTCTTAAAGGAACAACTTTGTTACATTTACAAGAAAAGGATTTGACTTCATTTTATAGGAGTTATCTCCCATTATATATGTTACTTATTGGTTTTTTACATGTTACTCATTAACTATTAATGATAAAGGGAAACGAAAGAGTGCAAAATGTTGGTCTCTTAAAGGAGCAACTTTGCTACATTTAATGGGAAATGATTTGACTTCATTTTATAGGAGTTATCTCCCATTATATATGTAACTTATTGGTTTTTCACTTGTAACTCATTAACTATTAATGATAGAGGCATGGGGTCTTCACCATAGACCCTCATGCCCTTTGACCTTGAAAACTATGGGTCAATGTCACGTACTAGTTTTTGGCCTTTGCTGTTTTTAAGGATATTGAAATTATTTTCGTCCTAAAATGTTCTGTTAATAATTACGAGTAAATAAAGACATGGCGTTAAAAGTTGTATAAAACTTTTATCAGAGTTATCTCTCTTAGAATGCCAATCTGTAGCAAATAATATAAAATAATTTCTATTTTAATATTTATAGCAAAGTTATAACATTTTGCAAAAAGATGATTATTTTAATGTCATCATGTAATACAAAATTAAAATTAATATGGAAAGACCCTCAAATGTTCAACCGAACAGTTGATCTTTAATTATTATTATTATTCTTCTCCCACTTCTTGCAAAAACTTATGTGGGGTTTTTTTCATTTTGCGACATGTCGCTTTGATATTTTATATCTGATATCGGTGACCCATTGCGCTTTCGCAGTTCACCCTGACTGACCGCACCCTTTTTCTTTACGGAGTTATCTCCCCTTTTACTAAAAAGCTTGTTCCTGCTACTCCTCCTAAACCAAAAAAGATATCAATACCAAACCTTTACCAAAATGTGTCCTATATCCATGCGCAACTTTGGGACGGATTGATTGAAGGGTTCTGACGACATCTTATAGGAGTTATCTCCCTTTAAATAAAAAAAGTAAGTGATATTCAAACAAATCTCAACAACTAAAAGAGATAGAGGCCTGGGGTCTTCACCATAGATCATCTTGACCTTTGACCTTGAAAATGGACACAAGGTCAAAGGTCAAGGTCACGTTCTAAATTTTGACATTTGCTTGTGTCCGCTACTCCTCTGAAACGGTAAAAGATAGATAAACACTTATTGAGAGTAAAATGTTCGTCTTATTAAGACGCAACTTTGTCACATTTGGAGCGAAATATTTGACTTCATTTTATAGGAGTTATCTCCCATTATATATGTAACTGAATGGTTTTTCACATGGTACTCATAAACTACAAATGATAGAGGGAAAGGAAAGAGTGCAAAATGTTGATCTCTTAAAGGAGCAACTTTGTCACATTTACAAGGGAAGGATTTGACTTCATTTTATAGGAGTTATCTCCCATTATATAAGTACCTTATTGGTTTTTACATGTTAATCATTAACTATAAATGATAGAGGGAAAGTAAAGAGTGCTCTATATTGATCTCTTAAAGGAGCAACTTTGTTACTTTACAGGGAAAGGATTTGACTTCATTTTATAGGAGTTATCTCCCATTATATATGTAACTTATTGTTTTTTTACATGTTACTCATTACCTATTAATGATAAAGGGAAACTGAAGAGTGCAAAATGTTGGTCTTGTAAAGGAGCAACTTTGTTACATTTCCAGGGAAAGGATTTGACTTCATTTTATAGGAGTTATCTCCCATTATATATGTAACTGATTGGTTTTTCACGTGGTACTTATTAACTATAAATGATAGAGGGAAAGTAAAGAGTGCTCTATGTTGATCTCTTAAAGGAGCAACTTTGTTACTTTACCGGGAAAGGATTTGACTTCATTTTATAGGAGTTATCTCCCATTATATATGTAACTTATTGTTTTTTTACATGTTACTCATTAACTATTTACGATAAAGGGAAACTAAAGAGTGCAAAATGTTGGTCTTTTAAAGGAACAACTTTGTCAAATTTACAAGGGAAGGATTTGACTTCATTTTATAGGAGTTATCTCCCATTATATATGTAACTGATTGGTTTTTCACAAGATACTCATTAACTATAAATGATAGAGGGAAACTAAAGAGTGCAAAATGTTGGTCTCTTAAAGGAGCAACTTTGTCACATTTACAAGGGAAGGATTTGACTTCATTTTATAGGAGTTATCTCCCATGATATATGTAACTGATTGGTTTTTCACATGGTACTCATTAACTATAAATGATAGAGGGAAAGTAAAGAGTGCAAAATGTTGATCTCTTAAAGGAGCAACTTTGTTACATTTACAGGGAAAGGATTTGACTTCATTTTATAGGAGTTATCTCCCATTATATATGTAACTTATTGGTTTTTTACATGTTACTCATTAACTATTAATGATAAAGGGAAACTAAAGAGTGCAAAATGTTGGTCTTGTAAAGGAGCAACTTTGTTGCATTTACAGGTAAAGGATTTGACTTCATTTTATAGGAGTTATCTCCCATTATATATGTAACTTATTTGTTTTTTACATGTTACTCATTAACTATTAATGATAAAGGGAAACTAAAGAGTGCAAAATGTTGGTCTCTTGAAGGAGCAACTTTGTTATATTTACAGGTAAAGGATTTGACTTCCTTTTATAGGAGTTATCTCCCATCATATATGTACTTTATTGGTTTTTCGCATGTAACTCATTAACTTTTAATGACAGATGGAAACTAAAGAGTGCAAAATTTTGATCTCTAAAAGGACCAACTTCGTTACATTTACAGGGAAAGTATTTGACCTCATTTTATAGGAGTTATCTCCCATTATATATGTAACTTATTGGTTTTTCACTTGTTACTCATTAACTATTAATGATAAAAGGAAACTAAAGAGTGCAAAATGTTGGTCTTTTAAAGGAGCAACTTTTTCACATGCAGTAAACGGATTTGACTTCATTTGATAGGAGTTATCTCCCAATATATATGTAACTGATTGGCTTTTCACGTCTGACTCTTTAATTTTTAATGATAGAAGGAAACCAAAGAGTGCAAAATGTTGATCTCTAAAAGGAGCAACCTTGTCACATTTACAGAAAAAGGATTTGAAGTCATCTTATAGGAGTTATCTCCCATTATATATGTAATTTATTGGTTTTTCACATATAACTCATTAACTATTAATGATAGAGGTATGGGGCATTCACCAGAGACCCTCATGCCCTTTGACCTTGAAAACTTGTAATGGTCAAGGTCACGTACTAGTTTTTGACCTTTGCTATTTTTAAAGATGTTAAACTTATTTTCGTCCTAAAATGTTCTATTAATAATTACGAGTAAATTAAGACATGGCGTGAAAAGTTGTATCAAACTTCTATAAGAGTTATCTCTCTTAGAATGCCAATCTGTAGCAAATAATACAAAATAATTTCCTTTTTAAATATTTATAGCAAAATTATAACATTTCGCAAACAGTTGATTATTTTGAATGTCATCACGTAATACAAAATGAATATTAGTATGGAAAGACCCTCAAATGTTCAACCGAACAGTTGATCTTTAATTGTATAAACTTTTATCATTGCAGTAATTTTGGATGGAGCTAGATTGTAATTCAAACTGCTGACACAAAAAAACAGCAATTTCCTAGATTAATGGATAAATACCTATTGTCAAGTGATCACTATCACGTTTATAATGTGGATAATAAAGCGTTTTCACTAAGAATAATGTAGGTAGCCGGATATAAAAATGAACCTATAATCTGGCAACACTAGGGTTCTGGTTAAAAAGCTATTTCTGTTATGTGTTTAGTTACTATGTAAATAATGTGAACACAGTGATGAGTGTTTAGTCTTTTCCTTACATTTCAAACCATATTTGATTGTTAACAGGTGTGGTTTGTTCAGATTTGCCTCACATTGTAAATATGGTAACGCCGAGCACAAAAAGTGGATATCGCTTTCCAGATAGTATTACAATGAAATGTGAAACTGGATATATAATCAACGATACAGATATATTACGATGTCAACCCGATGGATCCTGGAGTACGCCGACACCTTCCTGTATTGGTAATGTATATACAATCATTCTTAAAACTTAACATTTATTAAAGTAGTCGAATTACAACTGGCAGTGCAGAACATGAGGGACATTGGTAAGAGTGAGTGCGATGTGTTTGCAGTACGTCAAAGTACATGAAGTAATCAAAAATATAAACAATGATAATAAGTTCTGATCTAAATTGTAACTGGTTAAACCAACGAATATCGCACATTTCGAATGTGATATTATTGTTAATCTATGCATTGCATGTAAGGCTACAACCTTTCAAATTGGTTCTGTCATAGTGCAGTGATATAATGCATATTGATTTACATTAGAGAATATAGCGGAGGTTAAAAGGCATTAGAATGAAAAGAAACTGAAATATTTATTTAAAACATTACGCTTTTGTTTATGTGAAGTAATAGGAATCCTTATAACGTCCAACAAAGTTATTTATAAAATTGTTTCCTGAAAGAATGGGTTTATTATCTCTACAATCTAGTTTTGAAGGAATTCTACACAATGTCATTTTGAGAAGAATTATTCCTTTCTTTGCTGAGAACTAACACATTTATCATAATATAACCAAAGACATTGTATTTTTGTAGTCTACAACATTTTGCTGATTTTGAAACGTTTAACGTCTGGTGTTGCACTTTGGCTATACTGGAAGGGTCCCAGTGCTCCCACAGAGTATTCCTGCGCATCCCCAGGTGGTGGATAAATGATGTCCTGTATTTGGGGTTATCAGGTCATAATAAGGAAAGCCTAACCGCGGACCATAGTGGGAAACATGTTTGGAAAATTAGCACGCTCCTTGCGCGACACAGATTTAAGATGGCAGATGTCGATAAGAGAAGGCTTGAAGCTAATTCAAAAGGCTTAATTTTCCACCATTACCCATACTCCGTATTTTTCTAGTGGCATTCAAAATTTTGTTTGCCTTTCGGTCTATCTTTCTCGAATCGATTATTGTATATGAAATTGTTTTCGTCCTGAATATAGCTGAAATACTGTTCGCTTGACGTTAAGGTATAATCCCATCAATCAAATAATCTAGTGTTATTTCTA
Source organism: Limnoperna fortunei (assembly GCA_944474755.1). Taxonomy (NCBI): domain Eukaryota; kingdom Metazoa; phylum Mollusca; class Bivalvia; order Mytilida; family Modiolidae; genus Limnoperna; species Limnoperna fortunei. The sequence continues at coordinate 8,971,417 of OX104111.1, forward strand.
ATGAGCGTTTTTTACTCAATATTAACATAATTTCTCACCTTCGTTTTATGATGATATTGAAATAAAAAGAACCTTATATAGTTTGTATGTCCTGCTAAATATTGGTAAGAATAGGAACAACGATGATATCAATACAATTATCATAAATTTTGTTTGCTTGAATGTTTTCGGCAATTTTTCAACTATATCATGACGTCCAGCTTTTATTGTGAGAGGAAACCGGAGTACTCTGAGAAAAACTCGACCTGCGTAAGGAAAACTGGCAATCCTTGTCAATTAAGATTGGAGTCGAGTGAACCCTGCACGCAGTGAGACTCGAACCAGTAATCTCGGTGCTGACAGACCACGTGATCAATAGTAGATGGACTACCTTAACCACTCGGCCACCGAGGCCCCTTGACAAAAAAGACGAGTTGCAAAACTGACAATGCATTAAGTGACCATTAAGGACTATAACATTTTTATTTATAAGTGTAATTCTCATATTTTTAATGGTATAAAATTTATTGTTTAAGGTGTTTCAAAGCTTTGAAAAAATGTCTCGAGTTTGAGACGATAAACATTACAGGCCAAGGATTATATTTGGACTCCAATATTTGAAAACCTCCAAATTATAGTTGTTAAACATATCATATAGACTTAATCATAAACATGCGTATGATTATGCAACTTTTTTTTTAGGTTTTTTATTGTTTTGTTTTTGTTTTTGTTTTTGTTTTTGTTTTTTTTGTTTTTTTTTGGGGGGGGGGGGGGGTTTGTCTTTTGTTTCTTTTTTTGTCTATTTGGTTTTCGTTAGAAAAGATCAATTGTAAATAAAGCATCTTTAAACACTTTAACATTTCATGCATGATTTACATGTACTGATTTTTTTAGTTAATTAAACTTATACAACAAAAAAATCAAAAACACAAAACAGAAGGCGAGCAACCAAAACCACCCAACAAAACAAAGATTGTAGTAAATATCTAGACATAGCAGGGCAAGACTATTTTAGTATTGCGACATCTGACACCATGAATCTATCAACAAGTTTGAGAATATGATAAAATAATTTGAATATATAACACAAACGTTTACAATAAGTGGCATGTTGTTTATCCTCTTTTCAGTGGTAAAACAGGAATGTTTTAAAGGAATTTCGTATGTAGTGTTTGGTACGACTGTATCAGCTGTTATTGTAATTGCTTCCATGACGGTAATAGCACTGTGTTGCTACTTGAGGCAAGTTTCATGAAGTACTATTTATTGTCACTTTGTCATTGTATTAACAAACATGCAAATATATTGCAATTTCCCACCTTATTTTTCAAATTCTTTGAATGTGTTTGGCAAATACGATACTGTGATTTATTGACTTAACGGTATTTGGTGTTTTTCTAATGTTTTATAATTTCTATAAAACTGCTAGAGAGAATAACGGGACGAGCTAAAAGTTATGATTTGTGGTGACTAGCATTACAGCAAAATAATAATTAGGATTATAATTACTCAGTACATTATATTTCTGAATTATATCGTTTCATTCCGGATATAAACTATTGACGATGTTTCATTTTATAATAGAAAGATCAACAAATCTACAGCGATATATGAAGGTCTGACATTAAATGCAGGTATGGTGTATTCCCAATTTGATCAATACAGTTACATATTAAATAAATAATCCATTGGAAATATCAAACTTGCGTTAAAATTGTATGGATGTATTCATTCTTATCATTCTGAACAAGAACTAAACGCGACGAAAAACTTTCACATACAAATAGTATCAAATTTAAAATAATTCTTGCTCACATGTAGAACATTGGCCTCGGCGGCCTATTGGTTACGTAGGTAATTCTCTATTAATCACCGGCATTTCAGCACTGAGGTTAGATATTCCAGTCTAATTTTGGGCAAGGTGTGCTCGACCACATCCTCAATCGACCGCTGAATGTCGGTGGTTTTGACCCGGTTATCTTGCTTTCCTTGATAAAAACTGGAAACAATGATATAGCTGAATAACTGCTAGAAATTGCCTTAAACATACCTCAGACAAAAGACACTCATAAACTAAAGCGATCGTTACGATCGTTCGCGTGAATTGCCACAGGAGACAAAAATATTACTTTTTTCATTTTTTGCCCTTTATAATACTAGTACATATAATCAATATAAATAGATCTGCTATTGAACAACTTATCAATTCTTCTATTTTATCCAGCTTCTCTTTCTTATGAGGAAATCGTTCAACACTGATGCACAAATCATTACTTTTTATGTTTAAAGAGGCATAACTCCTGTCCAACACATATGCACTAATAATAATTTTTGCATATGAATAATTTTATTTGGAAAAGATTTTCCCTAACTCTTACGATTTTTAAGACATTGAGGAAAAATTACAAAAATTGACGATCTTGACGATATAGGGCGCAACTCTTATAAGGCGTCCTCACACAATTTTAACTCAATGGATAGTCTTTTCATTCTGAGGAAGGAGGTTCTCATCAGATTTCATGTAATCTGTTATACTCTTTGAACTACAAGCCTATACCTTTACCCTCCCCCCGCCCCCATTTGTTCTATTATCTAGCCAAGGCAATGTTGGTTAATCAGCTGTCATGATTTGTGCAATTTGTAATTCCCTGAGACCTGAACAATTAAGCGATGCTAACTTTTTCCTTTTTCTCTAGTTCTAATAATTTTCAAGATTTTGAGGAAAAATGGCAAAAAATCATCAATTTTTATAAGGGGCAGTAACTGCTAATAAGGGTCGTCCTACAACTTTGACTTAGTGGAGAGTTTTTTAGAAATCTTGATGCTGAAGAAGGAGACTGTTCGGTTTTCCGGTATCTGTTATACTTCTTGAACATTAAGCATAAACTGTATTTTGACCCCACCCCCACACCCGTTCCAAGTTTTGCCACGAAAGTAGGTTGGTTATTCTGCAGTCATGATTTTGTGCAATCTTGGTAGAGGACATTTTATTGATAATGAGTGCAATGTTTCAAAGCAATTCCTTCAGTGCTTTTTTTTTTTTGTTTTTTTTTGATGGCTTCCTCCTCTTATTCTTTGTCTTTTTTATCTATCCTTGTTCCGTTATTTCGCCTTGCTTTTGAATTCTGTTTGAAAGGTCGATTGTATTTTTATTTAACAGCATCAAGAACAAATGATGATCCGTTATACAATGAACTAGGTCAAGTTTCTGTGTGAGGACGTAAAACAAGTCATGACTTGACAGGCAAAACAAAAAAACAATTTGTGTTTGTTTCAGAGCCCTAGTATACTTATAAAATTATTTTTATTTACATGTGGGTACTTCTGCATGATACACAACTGTTGTATTACTCTTTTTCCCCACTAAGATATATGAAATATTAAATCCAAGTACGCAAATCGCATGAAAATTTAGTACCTAAACCAATAATTGAACAAAAACGCTTTAACTCTATAATATGTAGCACTTGAAACAATTTCCATAACTTTCTTTTTTTAAAGCAGTTTTTTATTTCTGTCAAAGTTTAAACAAATGTGCACAAACCTATGTAAATAATCTTTGTAGTTCAATGCCTATCACAGTTATTGTAGCTATTGTTTATTCTTTACATCCTATGCTTGTGTTTGTTTATTTATTTATTTATTTGTTTAATAGTTTAAGAAGATGTTTTATTATGTTGGGTTCAATGTTTCCTCACCGATTGTGAGTTCATGTAGTACTAGATTATGTTGGTAATGGTAAACAACGTCTATGTGTCACTGAATATTTAAAAAAATTATGGCCCATCATTATAAAATGATAAATTCAGAAGCAACTCGACGATATGTCAAGCAGTCAATAAACTTAAATGTTCCCTTAAATATGCAGACATTCGGTGTTTTTAATCAAACTAGTCATGCAAATAAACTGTATGTATGTACACAAATAACCAGGGTGTAACCAAATAACCAGGGTGTAAACAAAATTATTCGTCGATTTTATTACTTTTTTACTTTCTAGAGATTTCTGGTACAAGTCGATATTTAATATTAATAAATGTCTTGAAATTTGATTCGTCATCGGTCAATATCATTCTACAAGGTTCATTTAAGTTTACTATATCAAGTAAGTGATTTACGTTTTTATGAAATATGGTTTAATATAGGTAAAACCTAACGTTTTTACGGCTGTCTTGGACTTGATTCTGATAAAAGATGGTAGAGTTTGCAATAAAAACTTAACTTCTGTTACTTATCTTGAATAAAAGTCTTTAGTAATACTTGCTAGTACTATATCTAAAAAATCTAAAATTGTTCACTTTAGATCACATTCAATAAGCAAGTCAAGTTTTAATTTTATGTTCAATGGTAATAGAATTGATATTGTAGAGAAATATTCATATCTTGGACCAAGGTCTAGATATTGAAAATAGAGTTTGTTCTAATAATCAGTGTATTTTACACAATTGTATTGAGGATGAATATCATGTTTTAATGAAATGTCGAATGTATTCTGAATTACGACCTGGTCTGTTTAATAGAGCAAATGCAATTAATTTAGATTTTATGAATTTATCAGAAGATGAGAAGTTTATATTCTTATTTCAAAATCAAGATGTATGTTTTTATACTGCCAAAATCTGCCATGATATTTTAATGTTAAGAACAAATGTTTTATATAAATAGTAGTTTTATCATTATGTTTGTACATAGATTTAGTTATTTTATATAGTCTCTCATAACTCTTTTAAGAGTGGCTCTCTGTAACTACTTTTTATTACCGGGTATGTTCAATATGTTTTATGTGTATGTACATATGTAATGTAAATGAGAGGTGAGACTTAAATAAACTATTGTCTTGTCTTGTCTTGTCTATATAGAATAAGTGATTTATGTTTTTCTATAGTATTTATAAAATATGGTTTTTACGGCTGTCTGGAACTAGTTTCTGATATAAATTGGTAGCATTTACAACAACCACAACAATTAACTCCTGTTATTAACTTTGAATTAAAAAAAAATAGTGATATCTGCTAGTACTATATAGAGTAAGTGATTATGATTTTTTTCCAGTTTTTATAAATGTTTTAAAAACTTGCATTTTGTATGTGGCTGTATATAGCGTTATTAAAGCATTGCATTCGTTCTGACATTTCACAATTAATGTTAATTATATAAATGTATTCAATTTGATGACATTGTTTAGACATATTACATTTATATATCTTTTTCACATTTTCCCATTGTTTTTCTATTTTCTATTTTTATTTTCAAAATAAATGCATTTGTAAATTTGATATGCCGTTAATTACATTTTGAAATAAAGCACATATGTAAAACTCATAAACATGTGCGGTTCCACAACTAAGTCCGATTTGATTGTGACATCAGTTTTGAAAAACCAGTTAAGGAAATTCATTCTCCACAAACAAGTCTGATAATGAAATTCTATTAATTTGTCCCATTTGAAATTCAATATATTTTGCATGTTTACACATCCTAAGACTCCTTATACATGTTCCAGGAGGTTTAACACACATAGACTCGCTACGATACACCTTTAACACTTCTCAATGCTACGTGGAACGGCGGTAAATAAGACGTTTAACATACGTTAACAACTTATTTAGCGTTATGCATACCTAACGCCGCTAGATAGGAGGTGTGACTCAGTCTTCATATACTAAATAGGAGGTTTAACATAGGTTTTATATTTCCCATAATCATTCTTTCAATTGCAGACAATACCAGATCAGACAAAAAAGGGAGAAATACCTAATTTTAGCAAGAAAAAGGAGCTGGCTATATAAAGCCAATTAGAGACCTTATCAACTCTAAGCAAACAGCTATCGTAACAAAAAAAACTCTCAGATATGGCAAATAATTGCCAATAAGACGACTTCAGAACCGCTAATGAATTAATTTTAGATAAATGGTTTAATCCAAAAAGCAGCAAACAAGCCTTTTCAGAAGGCATAATGGAGAGCAATAGGACCGTTGGTGGACATAGGCCAAAGGAAGTAAGCCAGCAGTCAACATGCTAGAAATGTCTTAGGACAGCGCATCGTTTAAGGGGTGTTTGCGGAGTTGAAACTTCAATAACTGATGCGAGTATGTTTAATAAAATTTTAAACGTATTTCCACACGTATTCCGATTTGTCCGACATATAATCCATTCAATTTTTAAGAAAATCCTAAACTTACAGAAAATTCATCGTCTTTTTGTTTGAATTCGTAGAAAATAAAATCTGAACCTTTATTCCACGTGCCAACGTGATTCCATAATGACATTATAGTAACACACAATTCTTTGACAGGCATCTGATTTTGATTTTAAACAGTCATTTACTTCAAAAAATTGCGCAAACTAGCATGATGATGTAATTTTTAGATATCACAGGCGCAGCACATTGCGCGTGTACTTACACATTTTAGGTAGAAAAAAGGTGTGTAGCATGTGATTACTTTTTATTCTTCGAGTTACAATTTAGGTTTAAACAGCCATTTGTATATTTTTAACGCTTGGTTAAATATCAACCTAGCCCTAGAAGGTGGGTTAAATTTTACAGTTTTAACCAAGGATTTAACCGTTGTCTATACTTAACCACAGGATGAACAACATTTAACCTCATTATGAACAACCGGGTCCTGGAAGTCTAGACTCGGGTTAGAAAAGAAATCTCAAATCAAGGGGAAAAGATATCTTGTCCATCCCGAGTCTCTGCCGTGGAGGTTCATTTAACCTATGCCAACATTTTTAATTTGGGTTTAAAAAGGCAAAAAACAAAATGTTGGCACACATTGAATAATTGTATCTAGTTTGGATTTATTTGATTCCTATGTATTTGTAATTTGATTTTCTATGGGATTGTAGAGCTTCATTGGAAAAACTTCAAACTTGGTTTGCTAAAGTATTTAAATTAATTATTACTATCCTAGGTTTGTTGAACTTATCTTGTATAGCTGAAGAATTCGATGACAGAGGCGCAAAACATTAAATAATTAAACAAATGCTTAAGAATTGAATGCATTCTTTTGAAGTTTCATTGACGCATGAAAGTGTTGAAAAGATGCACATTAAAGTGAAGCGCGGTATTGTTTCATCTTAAAGTGTTAGCGAACGGTAACGCTTTATATGTCAATGAAACAATTCTTATAATTACATTTTACAAATACAAATGGGAAATTCATGGCACAATTCAAGTAAATGTTTGTTATTCCTACACCACAGTGTCATGTTATTGACGTTGGTTACGGTACCCTTATCTTGATGTTTCATTGATCATTAAAAGACCCTGTGTTTTGACCAAGTGACCGAATTCGACTCATGAAAATGAAGGATTTAAATAAAATGCATAAATAATGTAATTATCATCAAATAAATAGTAGTGATGTCATAAAATAAACGGAATTGATATATGAACATCCAGGTCGAAGAAGACAGCCAGCTAAAGTTAAGGAGAGGCTAAAGTTCATTAAACAACAAGGAAAAATCGACAATTTTATGCAATTTGGTAGCGTAGTTCGCTTTGTAAACAAATCAAACGTCATTAAATCACAACGGTTTATTAATTCGTTTGTACGGTTTATTAAATCGTTTGTACGATTATTATCAGGTACCATTGGCACCACATGGTCTAAGTAGTTGGCCATCTACTATTGATTATCGGGGGCAAAAGGACAACATGGTCTAGGTATTTCGTCATCTACATTTGATATTTAGGGACCAAAACAAACAATTTTATAAACTGTACAAATATATTAATAAACCGTTTAAAAGGTTTAATAAACCGTTTAAAATGTTTTATTCTTATAAAGATGCTTTAGTCTATAGTCAAGGAATTTTTGGTCCTAGATAATAATACTTAATTATTTTGTCATGTTTCCTTTAATACTTATCTGCAGACAACGAAGAGAAATTGGAAAAATAATCTGCTGCATGTCACTTAATAAATTATTTCCCTTTAATAGTACACTACATGAAGGGCGAATTCATTTCAGGATGACACGCTGGCAGACAAGTAACACACATGCAGTCGCTCTGGTAATACTGCTTGCTCAGAACTCACACACATGAAGTCGTTCTGGTAATACTGCTTGCTCAGAACTAACACACATGCAGTCGTTCTGGTAATACTGCTTGCTCAAAACTAACACACATGCAGTCGTTCTGGTAATACTGCTTGCTCAGAACTAACACACATGCAGTCGTTCTGGTAATACTGCTTGCTCAGAACTTACACACATGCAGTCGTTCTGGTAATACTGCTTGCTCAGAACTAACACACAAACAGTCGTTCTGGTAATACTGCTTGCTCAGAACTAACACACATGCAGTCGTTCTGGTAATACTGCTTGCTCAGAACTAACACACATGCAGTCTTTCTGGTAATACTGCTTCCTCAGAACTAACACACATGCAGTCGTTCTGGTAATACTGCTTGCTCAGAACTAACACACATGCAGTCGTTCTGGTAATACTGCTTGCTCAGAACTAACACACATGCAGTCGTTCTGGTAATACTGCTTGCTCAGAACTAACACACATGCAGTCGTTCTGGTAATACTGCTTGCTCAGAACTAACACACATGCAGTCGTTCTGGTAATACTGCTTGCTCAGAACTAACACACATGCAGTAATTCTGGTAATACTGCTTGCTCAGAACTAACACACATGCAGTCGTTCTGGTAATACTGCTTGCTCAGAACTAACACACATGCAGTCGTTCTGGTAATACTGCTTGCTCAGAACTAACACACATGCAGTCGTTCTGGTAATACTGCTTGCTCAGAACTAACACACATGCAGTCGTTCTGGTAATACTGCTCGCTCAGAACTAACACACATGCAGTCGTTCTGGTAATACTGCTCGCTCAGAACTAACACACATGCAGTCGTTCTGGTAATACTGCTTGCTCAGAACTAACACACATGCAGTCGTTCTGGTAATACTGCTTGCTCAGAACTAACACACATGCAGTCGTTCTGGTAATACTGCTTGCTCAGAACTAACACACATGCAGTCGTTCTGGTAATACTGCTTGCTCAGAACTAACACACATGCAGTCGTTCTGGTAATACTGCTTGCTCAGAACTAACACACATGCAGTCGTTCTGGTAATACTGCTTGCTCAGAACTAACACACATGCAGTCGTTCTGGTAATACTGCTTGCTCAGAACTAACACACATGCAGTCGTTCTGGTAATACTGCTTGCTCAGAACTAACACACATGCAGTCGTTCTGGTAATACTGCTTGCTCAGAACTAACACACATGTAGTCGTTATGGTAATACTGCTTGCTCAGAACTAACATACATGCAGTCGTTCTGGTAATACTGCTCGCTCAGAACTAACACACATGCAGTCGTTCTGGTAATACTGCTTGCTCAGAACTAACACACATGCAGTCGTTCTGGTAATACTGCTCGCTCAGAACTAACACACATGCAGTCGTTCTGGTAATACTGCTTGCTCAGAACTAACACACATGCAGTCGTTCTGGTAATATTGCTTGCTCAGAACTAACACACATGCAGTCGTTCTGGTAATACTGCTTGCTCAGAACTAACACACATGCAGTCATTCTGGTAATACTGCTTGCTCAGAACTAACACACATGAAGTCGTTCTGGTAATACTGCTTGCTCAGAACTAACACACAGGCAGTCATTCTGGTAATACTGCTTGCTCAGAACTAACACACAGGCAGTCGTTCTGGTAATACTGCTTGCTCAGAACTAACACACATGCAGTCGTTCTGGTAATACTGCTTGCTCAGAACTAACACACATGCAGTCGTTCTGGTAATACTGCTTGCTCAGAACTTACACACATGCAGTCGTTCTGGTAATACTGCTTGCTCAGAACTAACACACAAACAGTCGTTCTGGTAATACTCCTTGCTCAGAACTAACACACATGCAGTCGTTCTGGTAATACTGCTTGCTCAGAACTAACACACATGCAGTCGTTCTGGTAATACTGCTTGCTCAGAACTAACACACATGCAGTCGTTCTGGTAATACTGCTTGCTCAGAACTAACACACATGAAGTCGTTCTGGTAATACTGCTTGCTCAGAACTAACACACATGCAGTCGTTCTGGTAATACTGCTTGCTCAGAACTAACACACATGCAGTAATTCTGGTAATACTGCTTGCTCAGAACTAACACACAGGCAGTCGTTCTGGTAATACTGCTTGCTCAGAACTAACACACATGCAGTCGTTCTGGTAATACTGCTTGCTCAGAACTAACACACATGCAGTCGTTTTGGTAATACTGCTTGCTCAGAACTAACACACATGCAGTCGTTCTGGTAATACTGCTTGCTCAGAACTAACACACATGCAGTCGTTCTGGTAATACTGCTTGCTCAGAACTAACACACATGCAGTCGTTCTGGTAATACTCCTTGCTCAGAACTAACACACATGCAGTCGCTCTGGTAAACTCGGTATGACACCCTTGCTGGTGATATACAATAAGGCAAGACACGTTACAGTACAAACGGTTCATATTATTCAGTTTTGAGCTAACTAATTAAATTCTACAATTCATGGTCAATTCAAATTAATAATTTAAGTAATAATATAAAATGAACTTCGAAAGGTAATTAACGTTATATAACTCAAAGCCGTAATATTTGTTGATCAGTTTTTATTCTTGTGATGCTTTTTGCAAAGAATTATACAATATTTTACTTTCTAAAATTCTGTTCCATTTACTAACGCTTAAATTTCATTTAGAAAATGACGTGTTATGGAATAAAACCTAGTGATTTACACGACAGAATGACACATATATCAAACTGCAAATCAATGTCGAGCATTATACAGATCCGCTGGGATTATGTCATGTCAATTAATGTGCCTATTGTCCATGAGTTTGAAAATCATGACCATATTTATTGATACAGAAATGACGTCAACACGGCATTAGTACTGTAAGAATGTATCCATTTTGATTATATTAGCAGCAGCACGGTTGTGACAATATTAAGCGTATTAATGTATAAACCTTGGTTTGTTCGCAGAAATGATACAGTATTGAAGACATGACAAGTGTTACCATGCCCAGACGTCACTAAATATTCTTCATTAAATTTTGATGTCCTTCTGTTGTCTTGTAACTGAGAAAATTCTTAACTTGACCAAAATATTTTTACTCTAAAAATATATAGGGTTCTGGAGCCAGAAGATTGAAACACTAAGAACAATATGAAGGAAACCTACCGAACAACAAGAGCCGGAAGTAAAGGGACAACTACAAATCTGGATATAGATACACATATACGACGAAAACAAAAACTAAAAACAAAAAAGCTGAACGTGAGTGACGCGAACATAATAAAAACAATGGGTGCACTCTGGTGCTCCGGACGAGTAAGCAATGTCTGCGTCTAGTCCAGGAAAAAGTCAAATCCAGGATTAGAAAAGACTAACTATGACTCGAAAATGTCAGATCGTATTTGAGACATTGATTTCACTTAACGATCAATAAAGTAATGGTGACGACAATAGAACGTCAGGGATAACGCCAATCACGGTACAACAAACCCTTGTTTTAGTAGCTTAGTAGTCAACAACAGTGATTGGTCTAGAAAGTCGGAATACATATCGCAGGATCTAGAATATCGTACAAGTTGTGAAATGTACACATCATACGATGGGGATGCTGGAATGTTGCTATCGATAGTTTTCTCCAGTCTATTTCAAGAAGCAGGTCTATGTAAGAGGCCGACCTAAGTGTATTGCTGGTGTCTTTATTTTCAAGCCCGTTAGGGCAGATGAAATGCATAAAATCACCGAATTTAAAATTGACAAAACATCATCACGTCAAAATAACGGAATGTTGTCTTTTTTTTATTCTTTAGCAGGCCGTCACGGAACTCAGCCTTATAAGTGTACAAAACAGGTTGGCGAGGAAAGGAGAGCATGTAGTACCCATCGGAATACAGTGTCTGCTGAACAAACATGTGTCCAGACATAACAAATATGTTTTCAATTAGATATTTAACATTTAACAGATTTGGTTTTAAAGTCTTATGTAAAAAGTAAAATATTAGTGTTGTGTGTTGGTTCAATCAAGAGAGCATATATTATAAAATTAATTTGTCATTGGGGGTTTTACGTGTCACTGAAGCCATTGTGTGCTCGACTTCTAGCTGAATTGACGTTGTGGTCTTAAACCCTATTAAAAAAGAAATATAAATTCCCTACAGTATTGTGTTTAATCCTCCTAACGCTCCATAGATTTTTATTTATACGCAGGGAACCATTGTGTTTACTTTTTTACTCTGCTATTGGTATGTTAACCAGTGTTCATATATATTGTACTGATTATGTATGTTAACCAGTGTTCACATATATTGTACTGATTATGTTTGTTCTTATTTACAGTTCTTCACTGCTTTGATTAATTTCTACAGGTTATTTTATCATTTTTTTATTGTATTTTTATGATGTAATGTGGTTTTCCAATTAGCATCTTTTTTCTCTTTACTTTATCTTAACAATAACTTGTCTGCAATTGTATTTTGCGCTTCCCTGCCTAATTCAATCATTTAAAGTGAAACAGCTTGTTGACCAGCATTTGTGCGCATGTAGCACAATCTGGGACTTTTTTTAAAGCAAAACATATGTCTTCTGATTCTGTTTTTTTTTTCTCGCATTTATATAATTTTAGTTTTTCAATATGTTATCATTTAACTGTTATCCGGTATATTGATCTGAGCATCCAGTTCATTTTACGGACAATGTTTGTAAATCATGGCACTCGTTTTTGACGTCATTACGTGTTATTTACCCTTTTTTGAAACAGTGATCCTATCAGTTCTCAGGATTTAGTTTTAAATGTAGAAAACCAGCATGATGTATTTTTTCTAATTCTAATATGACGTCCTGCTTTAGCTATGTAAACAAAGTCGTGTCAAAATTCCAATAAGTTTAGTTCGCACATGCGTAAACTGCGTGTTTTGTGTAAATGTAAAAACTTACTTACAAATGCCGTTTGTTATGTGTTATCCATAATTATCGTTATTGTTAATAATTTAGTTATCTGAGATTTATTTGATTTAAACTACTCCAGATACATTTTTTTTTTGTAAACAATTCTACATTCGAATTAATATGACGTCACAATTAGAATTCCGACGTCATATTACGCTGAACTGAAAATTTTAAACTGGAACAATGCAATTTCGTTAAGATTTCTCAATATTGTTGTTTATTAAAAGGTACGTACATTCAATAAAATGACGAGAATATATGTTTATGTCAATTTTATTTGCTTTAACATACTGTTTTGGGATATATCGTATTAGTTTCAAACAACAATATTACCACTGAAAGCGTCCACTTAGAACCGCTTCGAAATTTTAAAACATTTGTTAGACATATTAGAATCGAAATAGATTATTGCGAGCGGGCTTTATGGGAATTAGAACATGGTCTCGGTATAAAATATTGACAAATATAAGGTCTGACCATGTTCTAATTCCCATAAAGCCCGCTCGCAATAATCTTTTTCTTAAATATATATGTTTCATATTAGGTCCATAAAGGGAAAGTTATATTCTGTTCATTTATACTAAATTAACTTAAAATTAAACAAAAATGCTATGACACAGAACAAAATTACAAGTTAGTATTGACTGATGAAACATGCATAATTTGTAAGTCCATGTTAAATGTTACAATTTTAATTTGTTCAAAAATGCAGCCCAGTGTTTCAATTTGCAATTAATTTTTGTTACTATTTAGACATATGTAAAATGCAGTTGTCGGCCATATTGTGGTAGCTATATTTACTACTGTGTTCTGGCACGTTAACGTTTAGTATACCTACAAAATTGCGATTAGACCATATTTATAACAAAAATATTTTATTGTTGTGGAATAAAACATTTGCTTAGAAATTTGATTCTAACTCGGATAAAACTGCTGTTTTTGTGGTTGTAAATGCGGTTGTCGGCCATATTGTAGCAGCCATTTTAAATGAAGCATTTTTTTGTAAAAAAAAACTTTAAGGTATACCTAATTTATTGACACTTGGACATGTTTTGCATGTAAAGCAGAGCATTTGCTTTTAAATTTAACTCAAACTTAAAGGAAAAGCTGTTTTGTCTCAGTAAATTGCAGTTGTCGGTCTTATTGCAGCATCCATTTTGAATTTGGCATTGTGGAACAAGTCTAATACATTCTTTTTAAAGCAGATTATATTTTTATGACATTCAATATTGTGTAGATTAAATGAAATTTCCTCAAAAATTTACTGTAAAATGTGACCTATGTCACATTTGTTATACAAGGTGGATGTTTTTTACAATACCAAATACAATGTCCATAAAATATTTACAAAAAACTTACAAACATATCGGGCCGAAATGCATTTAAAGTTAGATTTTGGCCCATTTTAATGCTGGGTACATGTAAACAATAAAACAAAATCGTCATTTTTAAACTTGCATAACTTTTGTATTTGTAGACAGATTTACAGTCTGTTTTTGTATTGTTCTCAGAAAATTGTGGTCTCTTAAATGCTCTGATTTTTGCTAAGATGGCATATAATGATACACTTCTCTCATGGAATCCCAATTTTTGGTGCAATAATAACATCCAAAATCTTAGCAAGAATCCTCGCCCTGTGAACTGCGAGTCTGTCATGTTGTTTCAGTTAAATACTGAAAACGTCCGAGCCGACAAGGGAGACGACTGGTGGAAATATTTGAACGCAAAGTCATTTATGGAAAGTATGGGTTTACAATAACCTTGTAGTAGGCTAAACGAGTTTATATTATATGTCATGTGGTATAAAATAATCCAATTACAGAAAGTCAATAGCAATGAAAAATAATAAATATAATTTTTCATACTATTCCGGACTATAGATTTATTGTTTCTTATACTCACTGATAAAATATAAATACGACGTTAAAAGCTTTCTGACTTCATTATTAAGGATAATTACTTTGAATTCACATTAACAATAATAATGTAACAGATCAATTGTCGACTTGTTTTAAGTGATTGATGCTTTCCGTGTTATTTCATACCTAAACCCAATCACGAAGCTAACTCCTACCAATGTACCATACATAAACCCAATCACGAAGCTAACTCCTACCAATGTACCGTTTTTGCATGTCTTTTCCTCAGAGTATTCACTAATTGTAAACTTAATGAAGGCAACTGAATAGTGATCGTAAAATGAAGTTTTATAAAATAATCTCTGTTTGTATAACATGAGGTCTTGAGAGAATTCAATTGACAGGATATGCTGTTGATAAAATATAAACCACTCGATTATACCAATAATGCACAGTTACAGGAACTGTCCCAGACACTTAAAGTAAGTATTTTTAGCTATGTGATTGTCATGGTGGTAACGAATCGATTAATATTCATGTTTGCAATTTTTCATGGGAACTTTGAACTGGAAATTATATAAGGCCTTTACAAGTAATATATCATTTTATGCTTAAAATAATTAATACATTACACCAATTTATTTAATAAATTTAATCATAAACCTATATATTACTTATAAAGGTCGTATATAATTTCCAATTACAAAATTCCCATGATAGTAAGAATAGTACTAATTGCCGGAATTATATCTTAGGACTAATACAGTCAGCAGTGTACAACCAATATGTGGCACACAAGAGTGATTACAATCAACAGACTAGTCCTACACGATAACGTTCCTGTCAAACACAAGGTTTGTTAATTTAACGTATTAATGGACATACAACAGACTTGTAAAGTGTTGATGTAGTCCGTTATTCATTTGTAGTTTGATTTCATATAAGGTAGATAGAAGAAAATGGCTTATTTGGCTGATTAAAGCTCTACGAAAGGTAAAGCAACCGCACCACATAGGTCTTCTTATCGCCAAAATACTAACAAATACAAATGCACCACTTCACGTAAACAATATAGATCACCACATAGATCTTGTTATCGCGAGGACACTAACAAATGCCTCACCTAACGTAAAAAAAGTACACCACATAGATTTTGTTATCGCCAAGACACTAACAAATCATCATATGACGTAAGCATGCACTCCACATGATCGCCACCGTATACTAAAAGTAGTCCACGTGACATATTATTATACCTTACATATATAAACTTTAAAAAAGACAATTAGGTTGCTTTTCAAACATTATCTAAGAAAGCAGACAACTTCCGGTTAAGGGTTGAACAATGCAGTAGATTGACCGATGGACAATCTATTACCTTATATCTTACTGGAAATCTGCCCTGGACGATTCTGATTTTTCAAACGTGTCTTTCTAGCCATTTTAGAACATAAAACAAGAGAAAACAGATTTGGTCGGCCTTGAGATACAAGTCATCAGTCTTTTGTATATGTAGTTTCGGTATAATAAAAAAAATTGTGTCCTCCATACAATTAAGGTGAAAATTCAAATTGTTTACCCTTGATAGTTTGCCTTCTCGCCCAGGTTAAACATTTTGGATATTCACCTTGTATAAAATTAGACTGGTCGACAAATTATTGTCTCGTTTCTTACCGGAAATATGTCCTAAAACGATTTCGGATTTCTCATACCGGAAATTAAGTGGTTTTTTACTAGCCATTTGGAGAAAAATGACAACAAAAACGAATTTTGTCGACTTACAGATACAAAAATCAGCAGTCTTTTATTAAAATATGTGTAAGTAGTTGAGGTATAATACAACAATTGTTGCCTATAAACAAGGTAAACATTCAAATTATTTACCCGAAGTTGGTGACACTTCATCACAAATTGCTGACACTTGAGTGAAACACGTTGTGTTTGTTATCAAATCCCCGTATCTAAGATAGGGTTGAAAAAACGTGTATTCAAAAAGGTTTCAAAGTCCTGATACATACGTTTCCCTGTTTCGGACTGATTATACTAAAGAATTAACAAAATGACAATGCTCCAATAGCAAGCACTTCAAGCAAACTATAAACTCTAAATATAAACAACACTTTCTCCTATTATTAAATTTAGACCCGGTTTTAGACCTCACTTTTTTGTAGAACTTTTAGTATATTAAATTTCTGACGCAGTTGATCTATGATATGACAATAACTACTAATTAAAAGTTACAGAGACATTATTAAATAATTAAAATAAAATAGTGCATGTGTGAGCAATAAACTATCTATAAGGGACGACATTTAACAAATTTATATAAACTGAAATAAGACTTAAAGCATTAAACCTTGTGAAAGACATTGACTGTATCAAGCCATTTGCAGCTTCAGCAGATTGGGCTTAGGAGACACAATCTCTCAATTAGCTGGAGGGCAAAAAAACTGCCGGAGGACTTCAATGATAAATTAACACAATTAATAAGGAACTGACAAAAATACAATATGTCCTTCCGCTTGGAAAGTGGAAAGCCTTAAAAAAAGAAATGACAAGTTGAAGCCTTATAACCAAAATCTCGATAACCCAGTGGATACATTAGAGTTCTCGGCCTTGATGCGACAAAGGATAACATTTTGACTTTTTGTGCAGGAGAGAAAATTCTTATAAATGTACGGTTGAGTTCAGAAGCTTAGAGAAAACTTAATATTAGGGGAGTTTTCTAAATACATGTTCATGCAAGATTGATTTACTTCTAATTTTAAGAGAACATGATATGTTACAAAAGATGAAACAATACTACGATGTCGTTCCATAATATGTTACAAACGATGAACAATATGATAATAGCGTTCCGAAGGAGCTTCCCTAACAAAGAGGAGTTTGGATATCATAGAATGAAACACGATATAACAGAAGTTGACGAAGGGGTGTTCATTTCACAGAAAATTATAGTCCGGGATTTTCTAACTACATAGCTGGAACTAAAATTACAAAACTAATACGTTGTAATTGATGGATTTCTTATTGTGTGGGCGTTGACGTGAAATGACATGACAAAGAACCTTTAATCTCTATGCTAACGCTACCTACAGCTTTATAATTTAATTGTACCTAAATAATGTGGTTTACTTATCCTAATGTTTCGTAAGGACTTGATCTGGTAAACTTCTTAACTGCATTATCTTACATTTAATTTGATGAGTAATTTATAAGTTTCGGAAAGGTTAATACTAGTGGTGCCAATAAACCAAGTACCTTTATCAGAATAAAAGACTTATTGAATTATATTTCTTAGCTCATGTACTATCAATAAAACCCAAAGCACCACAATAAACACTTTTACTATTGACTTTGAAATATATCTTCTTTAATACTTGGAAACAATTTGTTTGACTCCTGGTATAAACACAAACAAAATGGCGGATTACAGCGACAGTAGCTTGAATATATGAATATAATAATTAATTGATGCAGTATTTGTCATGACGCCTATAATATCTTGTGTGGTAATAATCTTCATCCAACTATAAAAGATTAATAACCTTCTACTAATTAAAAGTTACAGAGACATTATTAAATAATTAAAATAAAATAGTGCATGTGTGAGCAATAAACTATCTATAAGGGACGACATTTAACAAATTTATATAAAATTTGCTCACTTTTTAAGCACACTAACTTTGTTGAAAAAAAAAGAGCTGATTTAATTTTAAAGTATTTGCATTTTTTCAGACAACAAATCGTGTAAAATAATAAATTAAGACACATGATACACAATTGATTTTAGTTAATTAAATGTTAAATTGATATTTTCTGACTAATGGAAATTGTTAATAAATACAGAATTTTATAATAGATGTCCATTATATATTGATCTGTTAATGTAATTGCAGTCTGTAATGACAGTTATTGTAATGCTTGATTTAGATTAAAAAAATAACGTACAATGTAATATATAATGTCATTGTGTTTTGTTAGAACTATCATGGAAATTAATGGTACATGTTAGTATACCCTTGTCATATAGTTTAACTATAGCAGATGCTGAAGTATATTACACTGGGGACTATCCAAGCTTAGTGCAATAAAAAGTAAATAAAAACAAGTTCATTGGTTCTACAGAACAAATGATAGGCTTTCCGCGTATTGCAAAAATGACATTTACCTTGGTTATATTGAAATTGAATCTTCTTTTTTAAATAAACAATTATGAAAAAACCATTCCGATATCTTTCGAAATAAAAAAAGGTCATAAAATAGGACTTTATTTGACATAAATTAGTATGACCACTGACGTTTTGTTATTAACATATTAAATGCATTAAAACAAAGTATTTACCATTATATATACATGAAAACAAAACAGAATTTCCAACCAAACCTTGACCATGTTGAAGGTCAAAAAGGGCCAACAGAGAAGATCCTATGTAAATATATATAAAATTAATGAAGATTTGACTATTTATAATAAATACCAAAAATAAGAAGATGCCTTGACCTTTGACCTGGTGTCTGTTTTCAAGGTTTAGGGTCTTAATGGTCTATAGTGAAGATCTTATACCTCTACTATCAACAGTTTATCGGTTATTAATGAAAAACTAATTATCAATGGTTGTAATGGGAATAACTCCTATAGAAGTCGAATGATTTCCCTCCAAAAAGAAAAAAGTTGAGCCTTTATGAGGTCGACATGTTATCTATTATAAGTTATTGCCTATCTTTTTCCGTGTAAAAGGAATAGCGATGACAAGAAATTGTAAAAATCTAAAACGTAACCTTGATCTTTGACATTGTGTTCATTTTCAAGGTCAAGGTCAATAATTACCAATGATGGTTCCATGTAAATATTTGTTATAGTAACTGAGATAAAGTGATATAATACAATACACAATACATTTTATTGATCTAATGGAGATCACTCTTTTTAAGGTTATTTTTTAAAAGGACGATTCAAGGCCTTAATACGATCCACATGTTGGTAAAAATTTCCGTTCTCTATCTATAATGGTATTATATCATTTCCTCGATCTGCACACAACCCAATGTCAAAATTAGAATGTGATCTTCACTTTTGACCGTGTGACCTTTTTCAAGGTCAATGTCAATGATGACCAACAGTGAAAACCCCAAGTCTCTATCACCTCTGGTTCATGAGTTACAATGGTACAAAATATACTTGCAATAAAAAGGGGAAATAACTCCTATGTCGTCAATGTATCCTTTGCGCGATATGTAACAAATTTTCTTGATCAATAGGTGGCTAATTTGGAACAATTTTCATTGCGACATCTTTTACGGTTTCAAAGTTTATCTGCACACGTTTTTTTTGACATAGGACAAAACTCCGTAAAGAACAAGTGGTCGCTGTGACAGTGTTAACTTCGAAAGCATAATGTCTCATTTATCCTTAGATCAAAATGTCTTTACGACATGTCGCAAAACAAAATTTATAATACGAAAAAAAACATGGCGGAAAATTATTAATAATACCTTAAACAGTATTGTCCGCATTTACATATTTCCCCACCCCATTTTCGTACTTGAAAGCCATGTAAAAATGATAATATAGTCCGCATGTAAAAGTTTTCATATACATATACAGGCCGAAAAACCATCTGTTCATACGATAATCACGATTGTACACCGTATATACGGTTACTGGCACGTTAAAAAAATCGCCGGTCAGCTAAATGTTCGTTATAGTAATTGTCTTCAATTTTTGATTATAGCTAGCCAAGATATAAGAAAATAATTACAACTGTTACAATTTGTTAGAAGATTAACAGTTAATAGATATCACATTAGGATAAGCAGAAATCATTAAATAATTAATTATTTCGTTTATCACGTTGACAATTTGCATGCCCAAGTTGTATAAAAATACAAAGGTATGTCCATATAAAAGGGGTTGCTGTATCAACAACTGAAATAAGACTTAAAGCATTAAACCTTGTGAAAGACATTGACTGTATCAAGCCATTTGCAGCTTCAGCAGATTGGGCTTAGGAGACACAATCTCTCAATTAGCTGGAGGGCAAAAAAACTGCCGGAGGACTTCAATGATAAATTAACACAATTAATAAGGAACTGACAAAAATACAATATGTCCTTCCGCTTGGAAAGTGGAAAGCCTTAAAAAAAGAAATGACAAGTTGAAGCCTTATAACCAAAATCTCGATAACCCAGTGGATACATTAGAGTTCTCGGCCTTGATGCGACAAAGGATAACATTTTGACTTTTTGTGCAGGAGAGAAAATTCTTATAAATGTACGGTTGAGTTCAGAAGCTTAGAGAAAACTTAATATTAGGGGAGTTTTCTAAATACATGTTCATGCAAGATTGATTTACTTCTAATTTTAAGAGAACATGATATGTTACAAAAGATGAAACAATACTACGATGTCGTTCCATAATATGTTACAAACGATGAACAATATGATAATAGCGTTCCGAAGGAGCTTCCCTAACAAAGAGGAGTTTGGATATCATAGAATGAAACACGATATAACAGAAGTTGACGAAGGGGTGTTCATTTCACAGAAAATTATAGTCCGGGATTTTCTAACTACATAGCTGGAACTAAAATTACAAAACTAATACGTTGTAATTGATGGATTTCTTATTGTGTGGGCGTTGACGTGAAATGACATGACAAAGAACCTTTAATCTCTATGCTAACGCTACCTACAGCTTTATAATTTAATTGTACCTAAATAATGTGGTTTACTTATCCTAATGTTTCGTAAGGACTTGATCTGGTAAACTTCTTAACTGCATTATCTTACATTTAATTTGATGAGTAATTTATAAGTTTCGGAAAGGTTAATACTAGTGGTGCCAATAAACCAAGTACCTTTATCAGAATAAAAGACTTATTGAATTATATTTCTTAGCTCATGTACTATCAATAAAACCCAAAGCACCACAATAAACACTTTTACTATTGACTTTGAAATATATCTTCTTTAATACTTGGAAACAATTTGTTTGACTCCTGGTATAAACACAAACAAAATGGCGGATTACAGCGACAGTAGCTTGAATATATGAATATAATAATTAATTGATGCAGTATTTGTCATGACGCCTATAATATCTTGTGTGGTAATAATCTTCATCCAACTATAAAAGATTAATAACCTTCTAGGCGTATTGTTTTATCAACTGAATCACATTTACGTAAATATTTGAACAACCTCATCAGACTTAAATCACATAATATTATGAAACATTTCTCATTTTTATTCAGGTTATTTACACAATATGGCATTACTTAATTATCGTAAACAATATCTACTTATTGTAAACAGACTTGTCTCTAAATTCCTCAATAAAAAATATATAATTATTGTAAACAGACCGGTCTCCAAATATCTCAAAAAACAATATATACTTGTTGTAAACAGACTTATCTCAAAATACCTCATTAAACAGTATCTACTGATTGTAAACAGACCGGTGTCTAAATTCCTCAATAAAAAATATATAATTATTGTAAACAGATTTGTCTCCACATATCTCAAAAAACAATATCTGCTTATTGTAAACAGAACAGTCTCCAAACACCTCAATAAACAATATCTACTTATTGTAAACAGATCTGTCTCCAAATACCCCCAAAACCAATATTTACTTATTGTACACAGACCAGTCTCCAAATGCTATAATAAACAATTTATAACTAATTTAAACATAACAGTTTCCAAATACCTCAATAAACAATATCTACTTATTATAAACAGATTTGTCTCCAATTCTAATATGACGCGCTTTAAAGGCTTTGAGACCACAACTGTGGTAAAAAATAATTATTTATCTATGAGCAACACGCGCTGAGAAGGGCGTGTTTTAAATGGCTGTTCCTATTACAAAACTGTAACTCCCACCGGAAAGCTATTGCATATGACGTATAAATCTTATAAATAGCGAAACGCGCTATAATTATCCTTTACAATATATTGTGTGTTACATTGACGGAACAGCCAGTTTATGGCGGAAATGATGTTTTCTATAGGTACGAAAATATTATTAATGTACTCATTGTCTTATTAGAATAGAAATAATTCACGGAGGCTGTGATTTATCAATGTTTCTTAAATACCTCAATAAACATCGACAAAATACTTAGAAAAGGGATAGGTTATTGTCTTCCAAATATTCGCAGTTGACCAATTAATTACATAAGAATACCATTAAGAGTCTTTTAAGTTGAAATAATTAATGGCCACTTGTATTGTGATCAACAGCTCTTAAAAAATACCTCCTCTAGACTATCAAATTAAATGGTAACTCTTAATGTCACTCGAGGACGCTAAGAAAAAGATTGTAAATGGCTACCGGGAAATGCAGACAACAAATCTATTGTTAAGAAGGATTCCACGGGCTTTAGATTGGGTGGAAACAACATCACAAAGGAGAACAATTATGTTTACTTTATATAAATAGAAATTTAAAATGTTCAATGAAAATGCAGATTTAGATTCTGAAATCTTGTTTTGATGATTTTATAAGTCTCTACCTAAGCCCAATTTGGCCATTTTATAAAACAGGACATTCCGCCTAACACAATGCTCCCTTAAGGTCAACAAAACATTAGTAATTTGTTTTATTTTATTTATGTATATATTTCTTATTAAAGGCCTTTAAAATGAATTACCTTTCACTTGTTCTTTGGTTTTTCCTGAAACCAAATTTAGAGTTTAAAAGTTTATCTTTCATAAAATAATGTCATCTGTTATTTAAAATACAACAATACAGTATTTTGTATGTAACAAAGTGTCGCCATCCGTTATTGACCATATTGGATCAACATTGATCGCGACATATTTTACGGTTTTAATGTTTATCTACAAACATCTTGTACTTATCTTAGTAAACAATAGTGTAAATGCATTTGCTACAAAGAAGGTAAATAGCTCCGCAGTAAATTTGTTTGCACGATATATAACAATGTGTCGCGATCTATTACTGACCATTTGGAACAAATTGTGTACGGTTTCAAAGTCTATCTACAAATAAACATGATTGTGATAATGGAAATAACTCCGTAAAAAGTGTTCACTTTTTCTCGTATATGAAGTGATTCGTCCTTATAAATACTTTGTTGTTTATGAATTAAAATCCCTTTACGTTCTTCATTATGACTTTTTTATTTTAAAAGTGGTTTTTTTTTGGCAAAATTTCCTAAAGTGAAACGTCTTTAATATAAGGTTCATGGATCGGTTAAACACATAGTGAAAATACATCTCTCCTGAGCTTTTTAATGTGCACGTATATCAGATTTTTTACAAGTCTTTTATGTTTAGTTAATCACTACAACAATTGAAGCACTTGCGGGAATGCGATATGAGGTCAGATAGATTATAAATCCTCCATCATCTGAATTAAGTAAGCTGTGTTCTATGATACATTAAAGTGTCGGTAGCGAGTGTCACACTATATTTATTATATAGATAGAGATGAAATATCGAATTTTCCGAGTGACAGAAATCACGGTAAATCACATGTGAAAATTATCGTTTATTTTCACTCTCGGGTTTTTTCCCGCCAAAATTTCTATATATATTTTTACTATACAGATATTCATTCGCCGTTCATAAAATTTAGGATTAAGTATTAAAATTTTAAGAAAACAATTTTGATCTATATGATAAATAGGATAATCAATTGGGCATCATGAATATCCAAAATATGATCACTCGTGCCGCTTAAAGCATCAGATTAAACTCGTGCGCGGAACAAGTTCCACGCACTCGTTTAATCAGATGCGTTATGCGGCACTCGTGATCATATTTTGGATATTTACTCCGCCCAATTAATTATCCTATAAGTATATAACATTTTTCAGTATAATACAGTTTACTAGAAACAGGTTCAATAGATTAGGAAAAAATATTACAACCAACTTACACCTGAGTGCCTACTTCATAGTAAATGACCTTGTGTATTTATGTTGTCTGTATTGCCGTGATACTATTTCAATTGTCTATAGAAAATCTGGGATATTAGGTAGCACCTCCTTATCGGATAGTCTATTAGGACCTGTAGCTAGACACCAACTTTCTTGAAGTCAGAATTCCATCACTTCACCGGTCTGATTTATAACAAGTTCTTTTATCTGTTGTAGGCTTTACTAATGTCATTATAAGCTTGACATCTTCATATGAAATGTTAGATATTCTCTTTAAGTTGGACTGGTTGTGACAGTTGGGCATTGTTAAATTTAACTTTGTGGATTTGTAGAATATATGTTCATGTAAGAATTCTAGCTTTGACAGTGGCTTGGCGAACATCTTTCACCGCGTTTTCAGTTGTATTCAAAACAGGATGTGTGGTACCTATATGTAATGCTCTATTGATTATTAGTTTGACAATCTTCTTTTAAGTTTTCAGTCCAGTGATTATCAGTTGCAGTTTTTACCTTTTTCTTTTTTTTTCTTGCTGCTTATCTCATTTAGAATTTCCTCTAGTAGTTGAATTTGATATATCTGTAATACGTTGTTGATTTGTTGGAAGAAACTACTTGAATTACCATTCACATGCTGGCTTTGAGCCAAATGAACTACTGAGCTGTTCTCACTTTTGATGATAGCAAACCAGAGACTAAGGTATCTTTTGTGCAATATTCCTTCAATAGGCAATATTCCCACCAGAGTATAGGTAACAGCTAATGCGGTTCTTATAGGGAGCCCTTTAATTTGTTTAATGGTGTTTATATGAAACGCAGATAGCAGATTGTTCTTAAATAGAGAATATAGAGTTCTACGTGCTGGATTTATTCTCTCTTCTATTATTATATAACCATATTTCAAACAACGTATTAGGATTTTGTGATATACTACGTCGAATGCTTTGTGGCTATCTAATTTTGTAATATATCTTCTGATAACAGTAACGATACCATATTTGTAAAGAGTCCCTTTGTAAATCCAAGTCGTAGATTTGAGTGTCCGAAAGTTTTCAACTTAGATTTTGATATTACAATATATTTAAATATTTTCCCAAGGACTGAGGACACGGTTATTCCCTTGTAATTTCATCTTTGGTTTGGGTCGTTGGGTATTTTTTTATTTTCAAGAATTTGGTTGAAAATATGATGTTTTCTGTAGCAATACCGAATTCATCTGGAGATTTTCCATTATTTAAGTATTTTATTGCATACCTTAAAAGTTGTTCTGTTGAACTATTTAATTTTAATTTAATTTAATTAATTAAGTTGAATATTTTTTATCAGAGTACATTTATATTCGGAGAGTATTTGTAGTTTATAAAGAGGTCATTTGGTTGTGGATGTAAAAGTTCATCGAAATACTCTGCAAAAAGTTCCATTTGATCTTCAACAGTTACAACATTATTACACTTTCGTAAGATATGTAATGATTCGGAGATGTTATTAAGGTTTGATTTCATCTTATAAGTTGGAAGAAGGTTTAATCATCAGGACTGTTTTCAAGTTTTTCTAGAAAACTGAGACGTTCTATTGATTTTTTCCTGTCTTTGTTGTTTTCTGGGTTCTCTCTTTCTTTCTCGTCTTTGTTTTCGCTTTAAATAATATATAGTCACTTCTGGGTCTCCCAGCTACTTCTAATTGGCAACGATATATTTTACATTTTTTGACAAGTTTTTTTACGTCTGGTGAGGCTTATGTTTGAATATACTTAGTTTTACTTTTTTGGTACGGTTGTTTCAGTCTCGATTTTTTTAATAATTTATTAAAATTATTCCAGTTTTTCCCTTACTGAGTGTGCTGATTTTGATGGGTCTTTAGAGGCTAGCATAATCCTTAGAAGAAATGGAAATTGGAATTTGTTGTCTTTGTCCCGCGGAATGTTTTTAATGGGTGGTTACCGTTGCCTTCTTCTCCTCATGAGTAAGAATTTGATTCTAAACTTGGTATTTACTGGGAGGTATGATGAGAGATGGCATGGATGCTGATCAAGGATGAGAGAAGGGTCCATTTCATCTGTAGAGATGCGAACATACTCAATTTGTGATGAAGATGAGTCATTGTTATGGAGGAAAGTATGTTTATCTGACATTTCAGGCTGGACATACAGTTTGTTGCTTTTAAAGACAGCTTCAAGTTTCTTATCATTCCTTTCCTTTTGCTGCGTTCATCGCTCAGTGTACCATTTAAATCCCCACATAGAATTATAATATGAATTTCTTTATATTTGTCCATTAAAACTTAAAGGGAGTTCAAACTCAGAATTTTCTTCTTTGTTGGCATAAACGTATTAACCAATAGTGATGGTTTATTCTCCGTTGTAATCTCATTTTATATTTCAGCTTTTGTTACATATATATATATCTGTTTTACGCGTATACGTTTCGGTTTGTTGGCGGGTATTTATTTCAGCGTTTTGTGTCAGCTAGTATTTTCATATGTTCGATCTCTTCTTATTATCTCTTAATGATATATAATTGTTTTCGGGTAAATTGAGCAAAAAGGTAAAAGCCATACTCTACAATATAGTTCATGTTGTAAGTGATAAAATGGCAAATTTAATATTAAAGAAAATATTTCAATTCCAGTTTTTCGTATTTGTTAAATCCTTCAAGCTTTAAAATTCGTTTTTTTCCTGATCTAATAAGAAGAAGTAAAGATGTACATATGAATAGATCCGCTTCAATTTTTATTTTTGGATTATTTTACTATCTATAGGGTAAGCCTAGTATTTTTATTAATGCATTCTATTCTTGACATAATAAAATGTATATACTTGAGTTTCTTTTATTAATTAGTTATTTAATTTGATAAGAAAAGGGCATTTAAAAATTTTATGTAATAATAATAATAATAATAATAATAATAATAATAATAATAATAATAATAATAATAATAATAATAATAATAATAATAATAATAATAATAATAATAATAATAATAATTTATTTTATTATAGTGTCACACATCAAATATATACAGCATATATAAAATCACAATATTCATAATCATAATGATAAAAATAAAATGATGTCCGGCCAAAATTGACCTACGAGACACTTAAAACTTGCATTGATCATATACACTATACATAGAACAACAGAGCCTGAGACTCTGTTATATGTATATTAATTAAAAAAGCATTAAAAAATAAAATACTAATCAAAGGTTACTAAAAGGAAATTATAAATCATAGAGATAAATAAATAACTAAAATAAATTTTAGC
Organism: Limnoperna fortunei; assembly: GCA_944474755.1. Taxonomy (NCBI): domain Eukaryota; kingdom Metazoa; phylum Mollusca; class Bivalvia; order Mytilida; family Modiolidae; genus Limnoperna; species Limnoperna fortunei. The sequence goes on from OX104111.1 coordinate 8,999,429, forward strand.
TTGCTTTTACACTGAAAAGTATTAAATAATAATAATTAAAAAAAATAATTAATAAATAAAAAAAGTTAAGTTATATCTGCTTTCCAGATATTACGTAATGTATTTCATCACTTCAATTGTATTTCTTGGATTATTTCGTGATTTACATGTCAAGCTTCGTAATTTTTTATGCATTCTTATTTTAACATGATAAAATGTAAACTTTTCGGTTTCTTTTATAAGTTACTTAGATAATTTGACAATAAAAGTGCATTTTTAGATTTTGTTTAACGCGCTTGTGACCACTCATCCAGAAAACTTATTTCTGGATTATTTCATAATTAATAAGGTAGAAATGGAACTTTCACGCAGAAATTAGTCATCTTGAACATTAAATTTAATTTCCCTGGGTTTTGTTTATTGACGGTTTCGAAATCCCAAACTCTCGTGAACGATTTGTGTGTGGTAGTGGTGGTTTTAGGGAGGGGGCAGAGACATTTCTGTGATGTAATAGTATATTAGATGTGCCTTGTTTATTTGCTAATTGATTATTTATTACCTGACACTGAACTTTGATGAAAGGTAAAAATGAAAGACCAATCAAACTCGCATAATAAGCCGCTAAAATGGCTAAATTAAATTATGATTTTGATATATATGGTATATAGCCTGTTGTTTTGTTTGTTTATTTGTTACTTTCTCTGTACCAATTGTTGTATTTGCTGTGTGAGAAGAAACTATATATACAAAATTAGATTTTCAAATAGGCATGTTATTAAAAAAAAATTGATGATGTCTGAATCAGTGAAAAATGTGGTAGAAATTAGTAGGGAAAAGAAATTTCTCAATAATAAAAAAAGCACAAAAGATATTTAATTCAAGATTTAAAAATTTTGATGTTAAGATATTTTAACGAAGCAAGTTATATATATACTAATACAACAGAAAATTCAGTTACGTTCGAACAGGGACAGTCTATAGTATAGACTGTCCCTGGTTCGAATAAAGGTCATCAACAGTTTATATTGGTGAAAATAATTGTAGACGTTAATAATCTCATCAGGCAAAATAAGACTCTTCTTCTAATAGTTTTTTTTTATATTTTAAATTCTGAAAATTTTATAAAGTTCTTAGCAATATTTATGCACATGAATGCTAGTTTGACGTTTGAAATACATTTAATTGCAAATCTTTTGAAACAATTTTAATTACAGTAAAATTAAATCAATAAAAATTGTAACTTGTCGGTATGTTTTCTTTGATTTTCCGAGGACGCGATAACTGCCGATTTTACATTCACATTTTCCCCCACAGAACCACTTGACTATGGTCAATGTATTTTTATTGGTAAACATATATTTGTCTTTCCAAAACTTTGTTTTTTTTTATTACAGTGTTCTTCTCAAATTTGAGATATTATAATCAAGATGATTATTTCTTGCCTCGTCTATATTTGCATCCCTTTACAGCATATGATGAAATTTTAAATAAAACAAATTGAAAAAAAACTATTAAACCAAATGGGATACACCTATAACATATAAATCGAACATCTCTGGATATGGGTTTAATCCATATCTTTTCTTGTTTATTCACTTCAATGACCCGTATGCTGACGTATTTAGTTTGTGGATGTTTCGTTCTAGACTATCGGATTGCATTTCAGTAGTCAATAATAATCATGTATTAAGCAAAAAGTATGGAACGCCGTAACTGTCTAATGATGGTATGCTTTTTTATATGCTGTGGTTCTGTAATTATATGCTGTGGTTTTGTTATTATATGCTTTGGTTCTATAATTATATGCTGTGGTTTTATTATTATATGCTGTGGTTTTGTTATTATATGCTGTGGTTCCGTTATTATATGCTGTGGTTTCATTATTATATGCTGTGGTTTTGTTATTATATGCTGTGGTTTCATTATTATATGCTGTGGTTGTGTTATTATATGCTGTGGTTTTGTTATTATATGCTGTGGATCTGTTATTATATGCTGTGGTTCCGTCATTATATGCTGTGGTTTCGCCATTATATGCTGTGGTTCCGTCATTATATGCTGTGGTTGTGTTCCGCCATTACAACCAAAATGGCGGCAAGTCAGTTGATCCCGATTAGTAAAGTATTGGAAGATTTAAATATGCAAATGTTTGCTGATAGATTCGAAGCTGAAAAAAATAACCCCACACATCATTTGCAAATTGTCAGCACGTGAAATAGAATCTCTAGTCATTTCAGGTAGGGCAGACATAATGAGACTTAGAACCGAATGTGTAAAGTGTGGAACTGATAAGCCAGAAAGAGTAAACTCTGTTTATAACATTCCAAAATCAGAACTGGAAAATTTGTTTGAACACGATTTTACCGTTTCTGACATTTCGAAAATGCTATCGGTATCTGAAAGCACTGTTTTCCAACGAATGACTTAATTTGGTTTGAGCAAAATGACTTTTTTACAAATAAGCGACAATGATCTCTGAAACGATTTTCCGTTATGGAGAAAATCTTTTAAGGCAGATGATAATCCTAAAGGAAATTAGAGTGCCAAGATGGAGGTTACGCGAGAGCATACATAGAGTGTACCAACATGGTGTCAGTGAAAGAAAAGCCGGTAGACTGCACAGACGGGTTTATAACGTAGTGGGACCGAATCACCTCTGGCATATAGACTCAAACCACAAACTAATTCGATGGAGATTCATATTCGTTGGTGGGATCGATGGTTTCAGCAGGATGGTCATGTTTTTTTAAGATGCACGGACAATAATAAGTCCGACACTGTATTGCAGTGTTTTCTGTCTGCAGTAGAAAGATATGGTGTCCCTAATAGGGTAAGATCTGATAAAGGTCTGGAAAATGTTGGTGTTGCAGACTACATGTTGTCTAAAAAGAGCCTAGGGGGCATGCTAACACGAAAAAGCACACACAACCAAAGGATCAACAGACTCTTGAGAGATGTGAACGACGGAGTACTTGCATTTTTCTACAACTTATTCCATCACATGGAAGATCAAGGCATACTTGAACCTGTCAACCAAACTCATTTAGGTGCCTTCCACTATATATTCATTGCAGAAATTAACAGGGAGGCTTTCATTTTGGAGCGATGCATGGGCTGGACATATACTTCGTACTGTAAAATCATCTCCCTTCAATTTGTGGACATCAGGGCAGCTTCAGAACCCTGTTGGACTTGAAGGTGCTGAATATCTTCAAAACTATGGCACTGAAGGACTTCTTGATTAGGGCGATGTTCAAGAGGGAGATCGGCCTATATTTGATTCTCTTTCTAACTTTGTTAATGATGAGTGTCGAGAGGTGTTAGACCAAGAATTTATAAGAAATTGTAAAAACTTTGGAATAGATGATTTTCAGAGATGTTTGGATATTGTTAAAAGAAACAACTAGCCAAGTTTTGAGCATATTTTGTAATAAATAAAAATGTTTTATACTAATTGATTCAGATCTTAAAGTGATAGAATGTAGTCTGTTTTCCAATGATTACTTTGTACACATATGCACAAATGTCCTCTTTATGGACATTTGTTCCATTAGCCAATTTATATTACATTTCTCACTTAACAAGTTAAACAACAAAATTACATACAAAATCTTTTTGACTGTTATGTGTACTCATCAGAATGCCCTACCAAACAGTTCATATTTAAAATATGAGGTTTGAATAGAAAAATAGATCCAAAACAAAATGTTTTAGGTTACCCCCTTCATATTTAATTTGGTAATTTACATATATACTAAATATCTCAGTCCTATGTGGAAAAAAACAAAAAAGTTGGAAATTTGACCTTGAAGGTTAAGGTCAAAGGTTATCTGAGGTCATACCTCGAGGTATGGTATACATTCTCTTGTACTGATCTACATACCAAACATCTAAGCCATAGACCAACTAGACCAAAGGGCAAAAATGTTATAGCCTGCACACAAAATTTCTGTTGTATGAGGTCATCCAAGTTTATATCTTGTGGTATGATATACATCGTATTGTGCCGACGTACTTACATACTAAATATCTAAGTCCAAGGTTAAAAAACTAAAACGTTGGAAATTTGACCTTGAAGTTCATGCAGTCAAAGGTCATACCTTGATGCATGGTATACATCCCCTTGTTCTTACCTACTTAACGTACCAAATATCTAAGGCCTATACCAAAGGGCAAAAAAGTTGCTTGGACAAGAATTTATTTGTAGTAAATTTGACCTTGAGGTCAAGGTCATTCATATTGATGCATAACACATCAGCTGCACATGATCTATATCAGAAGCATAGGTTATAACACAAAAAAGTTACGGACCATGCAAGGCTATGCCCCAAAATACCATCAAAAGTCCAAAGGTCAAGGTCAAAAGTCAACCATGTTGGTATGCCCCACATTGCCTTGTGGTCACCTACCTACATATTAAATATCTTAAGCTTATGTCAAAAGACTAAAAAGTTATGACCAGGACAAGGCAAAGATTCAAAATGACATTGAGGCCAAGGGTCAAGGTAAGTTAAAATGGCAGGCAACACATCGTCTTGTGGTAACCTACTTACATACCAAATATCTAAGGCCTATCAAAAGACAAAAAAAGTTAAGGCCTGGAGAAGACTATGGTCCAAAATATCATCAAAAATGACCTTAAGGTCAAAGGTCATCCATGTTGGTACGTGACACTCGTCTTGTAGTGACCTACCTACATACCAAATATCTAAGGCCTATGTCAAAAGACAAAAAGTTATGGTCCGGACAAGACTATGGTCCAAAATATCATAAAAAATGACCTTGAGGTCAAAGATTAAGGTCAAACGTCAACCATGTTGGTACGCGACATATCGTTTTGTAGAGACCTACCGACATACCAAATATCTAAGGCCTATGTCAAAAGACAAAAAGTTATGGCCCGGACAAGGTTTCGCTGAGAAGAATATTAAGAATAAAGAAGAAGAACTAGGTACAATTCTGTTGGGATGCCAACACAGAAGCCACCCAAAATCGCCTTGGATAGTATACCATTGTAATCAGTACCTCAAAATATGCCTAGAAATAAAATTTCATTGAAATCAGACAAAGTTCAGTGTTTGGGGAGGAGTGTTTTGACAAAATGGCGGCCATCTTGAAAATTTTAAAAATGGATTGCACACCTCTGAGTGACCCCCTACCACCTCAAAAAGTTGTATCTTGATAAGTTCATGGTTAAGTAAGGAAAAGAAACGGTGCAAAAACAATAAGTCGCCCAAACTACGTTTTGGGGCGACTCAATAAGAATAAGATGAAGAACTTTTGAGGTTCAATAGTCAATATCAAATTATTAACTGAGAATTAGCAAAATCCGTGACATACCGTGGCGCGGTCACTTTGATGCTTAGGGAGAATTCCTATTAAATAGAAAAGTCACCTAAACCTATAAGTGAACCTAAGTATAACACCCCCCTTTTTTCAATAAACCATGAAGTTGATGAAACAGGTGAAATTAAGGATGATTTTTGTTTGTTCATACCCTAATGTATATGTGTATTAAGTTTTCTCATGATGATACCATACAGCCTCCTTCATGGTAAAATAACTTAAACCTGAAGGTAAATCTGGTGGGACGGACAAACACTATATTACCCTCTACTTTCGTAGACGGGACATAAAAAACCCAACAAAAACCTGTTCGCATTCGCTCAACCAAAAATACAGTCAAGGCAAACGTTGATTGATGGGGATACAGTCACAGATTCAAACTTTAAATAGAGAACTTGCATATTGCAGATTAAACTGTAATGAAAATCACGTTGCAGACGTACTGAAGGACAGAGTTAAACCAATATTTCCCCTCTCTTATGCAGGTGTATAATTAATTTTTAAACTTACAGTCATGTAATAAATGTTACAATGTAAATTAAAGTATCTCAATGAACTTTAACTGAACAAGAAAATAAACATATACAGTAAAATGTTATTGACAAGATTTTTCCTGCATGTACAGGCTTTCAATTGACTTTCAGTGAAAAAATATGTGCATTTTTAAAGAATATTTTTTTTTAAAGAAGGGGTTTTTAGGGATAAATTAGGAATTTTCCTAATAGAACAAGGGATTAAGCTCTTTCAACAAATCTCCAATGAACCCGCTATTTTTTCAGTCGATAAGTGTAAAACAAAAACAACTTCCGATTATTTAAAATCCGGAATCGCATATAATTACGGAACCACAGCATATAATAACAGATCCACAGCATATAATAACAAAACCACAGCATATAATGACAAAACCACAGCATATAATAACAAAACCACAGCATATAATAATGAAACCACAGCATATAATAACAGAACCACAGCATATAATAATGAAACCACAGCATATAATAACAAAACCACAGCATATAATAACAAAACCACAGCATATAATAATGAAACCACAGCATATAATAACAGAACCACAGCATATAATAACAGAACCACAGCATATAATAATGAAACCACAGCATATAATAACAGAACCACAGCATATAAAGAAGCAAACCAACATAAGACAGTCACGGCGTTCCATAAAAAAGCCTGCACATCTCTCTGTTAGTTATACTCACAGGAATTGTGTAGAATTTGAAAGTTATTAAAATGGTCATTGAAAATATCTTATCACACATGTAATGGCAGATATATTGATGCTGTGGCGTGATAAAAAGCGCAGTAATAAATTAATCTGTAAGTCGGCACTCTAGAAACTCCGTGCTACGCATTAAAACTAATTAACTAGTAACTCTATGTACAACGGACTGGGTAAGCAAGTGCAGCAGAAACATTTCATTCGGCATATAAATTAGAAATCGCTTTAATAATTCAAATGTCATGGAAGTACATGTAGTATGTGATAACAAAAATACTTTCTTTTGGTTTGTTGGGACCATACTGGGAGGGTTCCCAGTGCTCGATCAATAGAGCAGCCCACGCGGGTAACGTGTTTGGAGAATGCCACGCTCCTTACACGATAAAGACCTCTTTTGTAGATTTCGAAAAAGAGTATGCTCATTGTAGCCGCTACAAAAGGCTAAATTTTCCGCCCCTACCCAAAACTCCATATTTTTCCAGCGGCAGTCAAAATTGTATTCGCTGTGACCCATCCCACCCCCATTTTCCGTTGTTTTGTTTGTTAACTTGTTCCCGTCCTGAATATAGCTGAAATACTGATCGCTGGACGTAAAGCAGACATCCAATCAATCAATCAATCTTTTGGTTTGCTCGACATTCGATTGATTCGGCATTTATCACCTATGGTCAACGCAATACTGTAATAATTCTTTTGTCCGCAACCTGTCTTTCTTATATTTTAACGGCAGTTTAATTAGACTATAGGCCTTTGTTCACTTTTGTGTATATAGCGGTCCAAATTTTCTGATATTGACTGATAGTTAGCGGACCGCTTGTATGTCCTTATGTCAGCTGATTAGTTAGATATGGTATTTGAAACTTATAGTATCATTCTACTATACAAACCGATTGGACATGGGTCTGGTATCTGAAACTTATAGTATCATTCTACTATACAAACCGATTGGACATGGATCTGGTATCTGAAACTTATAGTATCATTCTACTATAAAAACCGATTGGACATGGATCTGGTATCTGAAACTTATAGTATCATTCTACTATACAAACCGATTGGACATGGATCTGGTATCTGAAACCTATAGTATCATTCTACTATACAAACCGATTGGACATGGATCTGGTATCTGAAACCTATAGTATCATTCTACTATACAAACCGATTGGACATGGATCTGGTATCTGAAACTTATAGTATCATTCTACTATACAAACCGATTGGACATAGATATGGTATCTGAAACTTATAAAATCATTCTACCATACAAACCGATTGGACATGGATCTGGTATTTGAAACTTATAGTATCATTCTACTATACAAACCGATTGGACATAAAGTAAAACTAGTTGAAACTGGATTCCGCGTGACCGCTTGCAATCTATTTTTAAAATGAATTTGTGCATGCGGACAAAATTATCCATATTTTCATGCAATGTTAGTACTTATGCGGCTACAAGTGACTCCGAAAGTACTTTCTAGACCATCAAAAAAGTATAAACTTCATAGTTACTACCATTTAATAGTAAGTTACGAGTTAGTTCAATAATGAAGTACCTAATACACCAAAAGACATGGTTATTGTGTCTTAAAATGATATGGAATATTTTAGAAAATGTGGAATTGAAGAAGACAGTCCAAGTACTAAATGTTACTTTTTATTTCAACAAAGATTGCTTTAAAAGTTATGACAACTATTCCATTGCTAGTCATAAAAATTCATTTATATACTGCAATCGTCCTGTTAGAACAGCTTAAATACATTGACTTATTATTTGTATGTGATAAACAGTCACTGGCTATAAAACGAGTTTTATCCACGCCTAATTTGGACTTGTTGACCTTTGTTGCAAATGTTAACAAATCGATATGTTGCAGTAACGCAAATTACGTATTTTGTTATTTTTATTGATACTTTTTTATTACCTTTGCATATATAATTCACCTCCATCAGTAGAACTCGATCGTAACAAATCCCTCAATTTTACGTCATTAATACTGTTTGAGGCGTAATGCGGGTATAATTTTAAAGTGAACTTTAAAAGAATTCAAAAAAAAAAGAAAATATGTGAGTAAATAGTTTACGACCTTTGATAACACAATTTATATAAAATTCGCTCACCTTTCTAGCGAACTAACTCTGCTGAACAAAAACAGCTGATTAAATTGTATAGTATTTGCATTTTTATAACAACAATTTGAGTAAAATCATAAATCATTCTATAATAATTCTATTAATGCTGTAATTTATTTATATTAAGTGCTTTGATTGGATAAAAACATTTAAATGGCGTCTTCTCAGATAATTTATATATCGATATTTCCTCTGAGCGGACTACTTTCAGTATCCAATGTAAACAAGATGGCGTCTTCCTATCGTCAGGGAGAGGGGACAATGTTTTTTCTGCTCCAATGATTTCCAATTAAATCGATTGAGATTTAAAACAAAATATAAAATAAGTACAATTAAGCGTTTTATTTTGTTTTTTTTCCTATCAATATTCTTCAGAACCGTGATTCCTTGGGTACTATGTTTTGCATATCCCTATGCTTTCCGGCCTCGGTACGTTTTGAGGTCTAGATGGGTTTCTGTAACTGTTTTTGCTGTTTTAAAAATCGCAGCGATTATTTCACAGAATTACAAGGATTAAACACTGTGTTTTAGGAAATTATCAATGTGTAAACTCCTGCGACTCCCTCACAAACTTGACATAAAGTCTTTCGGACTTTATTTAGTTTGTGAGTGAGTCGCCGGAGTTTACACATTGATAATTTCCTAAAACCCACTGTTTAATCCTAAAATGTCAATTTCTAGTATCATTCTACCTTACAAACTTATTTGAAATAGATCTTCCATTATGTAACTAACCTAGCAAAGTAAAGCGAAAAAAACAAACAACAACCCATATAACAGTATAATATAAATGCGACCCTCAATTTCTAATTAAATTTAAAAATATACACAAAATAATGGACAAAAACATTCGTCCAATATTTAAAAAAGGTAAAACAACGAAAATGTGTTATTAATATTGCCTGATATTCTAAAAATTCTGCTGTTAATGATAATCAAGACGTCATTGAAAAATAGAGTTATCGAACCTAATTATTACCGAAATAGTTGCAGTTACGTTGGCAAGTTTGCATGTTTTGTTTTATACAGCATATTCCATGGTAATCATATACTTCTGATGTCGAAAATATAACCATCTGTCTTTACCTTTGTTATTTTGATAAAATGTTCTCGGTTTTTAAGGGGTGTTGTTATGCTCCTAAACAAAATAACTTTTTCCGCCATCCATTTCAGTCTGTAAAAGTGTACAATTTGTTCTCCGTCGTCAATCGTTTCAGTTTTGATGGGCGTGTACAATGTAACAGTATGTTATGAGACAAAAGGTGTGATATTCTTTGTGTCTTTGTGTCTTTGTTTGTTTTTTGATTTTGTAATTCATGATCAGAAAATAATTTGACCTGACAACCGTAACACCTGTCCTGACATATCCTGGCTCAAGATCAATATCCTCAGTCATTAATCGCTTTAGTCAAGATGGATTTGATCATTAATTTGTCCAAGGACCAGTCAACTATATCAAATGTTCATCACTATAAAATAACCATCCGGGTCTTTGTTTCGAATGGTTTATGCAATATAGAGTAAACAAACACAAAATGCAATAAAAAAAGAAAGAAATCAATTGTATCATTCTATCACGTTAGTAGGTAAACAGGGACTACGTGACTGTGTTATACTGCGTCAATGGCACCGAGGGCCATATATCTGTTGATAGGTAATCCGCATGTCCTTGCTCTATCAGATATGACGAGTCTGTTTACGCATAATAAATAATAAACCGCTAAGTTAATGTATGATATAAACAGACCCAAACCAGGTTATAGAATGTAACATGTTCAGAAATTAAAAATATTCATTATATTATTTAATTTTAACTATAAATCTTTAATTTTATTCTTAGGTAAAAAAAATGAATGACGTCATGGGACAATTTTAATTTTAACGGAGTAAGAATAGGTCATGTGACGGAAGTAAAGTTATTTGACGTAATATAAGGGTTGCTCCAGTCAATCAGATTTCAGCTTACAAAGCAAATTAAATAATATAATATAAATGTAGAACTTGGATGCCTATACTGTTAATGGACCGTGTGGCATTACAAAGCTAAAGTGGGATGATACATGATTGAAGTATACTGCAATATAAATAACATGTCGATGAGTTGGTGCTGTACTGACCCAAACGTCCTATATAGGCAACGATTTATGAAATTGTATTTAAAACACTGCAGTTTATAATGTACTCAAAATAATATTATGAAATCATGGAATTTCATAAGATTAAATCAATTTGCAATCAGTTTTATAACAAATGCTTTAATGAAATTTTAGAGAATGTCTGTAATGCTGTCTGTGATGCAATCAATTTAAATGATTATCTAAAAAACGGATTTTGACAGCAATATGATGAATATATTTCCATTAACGTTTTGAATATTAATTTTAGTAATTGATTTTGAAAACACAAATTAAATCAAACATATACCATTTTCAGTTTAATGTCATATTTTTTACTCTTTACCCAATGTTTAATTTGACAAAATTAATAAGTACAGATTGATTAAATCTAAGAATGTCAACACGTAATTATCTTATCATTCAAAGCATGGATTTTCATCACACATAATGGCATCTAGTTTAAACTGATAAAAGGTCCCTGGAGAATCTACAAACATCCATTTATAAAAGTGAGGTGTACGGCAACAGCAGATTAAGTAGGCGGTGTTAATGCAGATTTAGTCGACGGTATCAATTTAATTGTAAACAACACTTTCTAGGGCAATAGCCATGACACATATAGTTATGGAAATGGTAGTACTTTCTAGGGCAATAGCCATGACAGATAGAGTTATGGAAATGGTAGTACTTTCTAGGGCAATAGCCATGACACATAGAGTTATGGAAATGGTAGTACTTTCTAGGGCAATAGCCATGACACATAGAGTTAATGGAAATGGTAGTACTTTCTAGGGCAATAGCCATGACACATAGAGTTATGGAAATGGTAGTACTTTCTAGGGCAATAGCCATGACACATAGAGTTATGGAAATGGTAGTACTTTCTAGGGCTATAGCCATGACACATAGAGTTATGGAAATAGTAGTACTTTCTAGGAAAATAACCATGACACATAGAGTTATGGAAATGGTAGTACTTTCTAGGATAATAGCCATGACACATAGAGTTAATGGAAATGGTAGTACTTTCTAGGGCAATAGCCATGACACATAGAGTTATGGAAATGGTAGTACTTTCTAGGAAAATAACCATGACACATAGAGTTATGGAAATGGTAGTACTTTCTAGGACAATAACCATGACACATAGAGTTTTGGAAATGGTAGTACTTTCTAGGGCAATAGCCATGACACATAGAGTTATGAAAATGGTAGTACTTTCTAGGACAATAGCCATGACACATAGAGTTATGGAAATAGTAGTACTTTCTAGGGCAGTAGCCATGACACATAGAGTTATGGAAATGGTAGTACTTTCTAAGGCAATAGCCATGACACATAGAGTTATCGAAATGGTAGTACTTTCTAGGACAATAGCCATGACACATAGAGTTATCGAAATGGTAGTCATTTCTAGGGCAATAGCCATGACACATAGAGTTATCGAAATGGTAGTACTCTCTAGGACAATAGCCATGACACATAGAGTTATCGAAATGGTAGTCATTTCTAGGGCAATAGCCATGACACATAGAGTTATGGAAATGGTAGTACTTCCTAGGGCAATAGCCATGACACATAGAGTTATGGAAATGGTAGTACTTTCTAGGGCAATAGCCATGACACAAAGAGTTAATGGAAATGGTAGTACTTTCTAGGGCAGTAGCCATGAAACATAGAGTTAATGGAAATTGTAGTACTTTCTAGGGCAATAGCCATGACACATAGAGTTATGGAAATGGTAGTACTTTCTAGGACAATAGCCATGACACATATAGTTATCTAAATGGTAGTCATTTCTAGGGCAATAGCCATGACACATAGAGTTATGGAAATGGTAGTACTTCCTAGGGCAATAGCCATGACACATAAAGTTATGGAAATGGTAGTACTTCCTAGGGCAATAGCCATGACACATAGAGTTATGGAAATGGTAGTACTTCCTAGGGCAATAGCCATGACACATAGAGTTATGGAAATGGTAGTACTTCCTAGGGCAATAGCCATGACACACAGAGGTATGGAAATGGTAGTTATCTACTGGTGCTGTCTACATTTTGTTGTTGTTTGTAGACTATATATCAATATATGAACAGAACCAAACAGAATTTGTCTTCTACGTTAAGATGCCTTTGACGTCTTAAGGTAGGAACTATTTCCCAATGTAAAAGCATATTATAAGCTTTTAATTTTGTTTGACTCCTTAGACGGCCCTCCCTCATATGCAGCTTGAAATTAGGCTTAAGATCTTATTAAACGCGGCTTTTCTAAAGAAAAACGGAATGAGACAATATAAATACTTATACCCCTGTCTTGACTTACTTTGTCAGCCAAGGCTACAAATCAAAATAAATAAATGTTGCGAGATAAATGACATTTGGATTGGCTGGAAAATATTTTCTATCAGAGGATGGAAAACAAATTTGATCGTCATGGAGACACGCGCCGTTTGACCTCATATATTACTCAACGGGAAACTAACAGTTTTCATGTTGATCTCTTTTTTCAAAAATGTTCAGTTACAAAAATAAAATTGTTGAGTATATTCTATTGTTTGAATTTATTTATAAGTTTTTACTACAAAAAATATTTTCTCCATCGAGGGATAACAAAATTTCAGTTGTGCACAAAACGGAAATTTTGTTATCCATCGATGGAGAAACCTACAATGTGCACAAAGGAAATTTTGTTACCATCGATGGCGAAAATATTTTGTGTAGTTAATCCTTAAATAAATAAATTCTTACGATAATATGGACTTTTGATTGGCTAGAAAATATTTTCTATCAGAGGATGGAAAAAATCATTGCCATGGAGATACGCTCCTTTTGACATCATATATCACTCCGCGAAACATTTACAGTGTGTGTATTGATCTGTTTTTTTTTCAAAAATGCAAACTTACAAAAAACATGTAGTTAGTTTGAGTTTATATGTTGAGTTTATCTTCATTTTTGAATTTTTATTTAAAATTTGTAACCAAAAATAATATTTGCTCCTTCGAAGGATAACACTATTCTGGTATATCATTGTTTACAAACGTTGCAAGCACACGACAAATGTAGTCCCGCAGTAAATGGACGTGTGGCAGAGGTTATATCTGGGAACCAGTTATGTTCTCTGTGCCGGGGAGTGGAGCATTTGATTTCAACGGTGACAACGTTGAAAATTGACGTTCGGGTATTCTCTATTTTGGGTTACAGATAAGTTCAAGTATTCCGTACACTCTGCGAAGAATTATGCAATCACATTAAATTAAACATTTAACGGAAGATAAATTGCTTTCACAATGGTGTAACTTAGGTAGAACGGTAGTAATCGTATCGACAAAGGCTTAAATGCCAACATTTCATTTGCACACCTTTCTAACTATGATCAGTATTTATCTGGATAAGAAAATTTATTAACTCTCATTCCACATTAAAAAAATATATATCGCATCTTTATCCTTGACCAATTTTATCTTGCTAGGTCTGAAAAATATATTACCCGTTTTACAAAAACTTAACCCATACCAGAAACCATATCCATGTGTTACCTCTTCTGAACAAATCAGAACTTTACAAAGCCATAGCATTCACTGCTGTTTAATGATACACGTTTATCAATGGCGAGTCCAACTCCCCTTTCAAAGCAGCTTCAATAAAATGTATCTAAAAATCCCTGTTATCCAAACAAACGTGTCAGTAGCGCCACCACCCCCCCCCCCCGGTATGCGATAATGGGACCCGGTTATAAGAAATCCGGAGTCGCCATTCTTATTACCGTTGTCTGTCTATGTTAAATGAAGTACGTCAGTTTATGGAGTGCGTTAATGGATTTCTAGTTTTATTGACCAAAGTAATAAAACCTTTTCTTTTAGTATCAATTACTCATGACTGGATTTTAACGATAAATAGTCCTGTTGCATAATCTTAAGTTCTCCGGAAAGATGCTAGAGGCTATTCAGTTCACATTAAACCGATTAAATATTTTAAACAAGTTATAATATAGAGCTCATTTGTTTTAGAATAACTGACAAGGGTCCTGCTTGCTGATAACGACGTGTGGAATACAAGAAAAATGTAAGATTATCATTCTTATAGCGCCAATTATTAGTCAACGAATTTTATTATTCTCCTTGTTATAAAATATATCATATTATCAAAAATTCAATACCTTATATATAAAAATACCGGTTTTTTTTTTATCAAAAATTGAATGTTTCACATCTTTCTGATCTACACTTTTGAAATCAGAAATTATATTTATTCTATCAAAAATCATTTACATTAAATACTCGATTTACTGATTTATGATGTCAGGAATTTGTAGTTTTGATTTCAGAAAATAGTATTTAAACATCATGAAAATATATTAATATGAATATTTTCATGCCAGATTTGACGGGTATCATTAAAAATATTTTTAAAACGGATGACGCAAATAGAAAATTATTATATAAAATAATATGTAATAATTTTAACTCATAACTGTTGTACTCATCCAAAAGGTTAAGACCGTGAACTTACGTTCGATCAAGGCGATATTTTAGGTTTACCGAGCGGTTGGCCAAACTTTCTATAATTGAAAGGTCTGAAGAGGTCTAGAGAGACTTAGAATTTTCTATCATTGAAAGATCTGGAGATGTATAGATAGACCGAACCGTTTTGGCAGGATCTTTCTATCATTGAAAGATCTGGAGAGGTATAGATAGACCGAACCGTTTTGGCAGGATCTTTCTATCACTGAAGGAAAGATCTGGAGAGGTATAGATAGACCGAACCGTTTTGGCAGGATCTTTCTATCACTGAAGGTTGGAGAGGTCTGGATATATCGATAACGTTTTGGCGAAGTTTCACGTTTACAAAGATCTTTTTTATTAGACGACCCGGAGAGGTCTACATAGACCGATAACGTTTTGGCAGATATTTCTGTTAATGGAAGGTCTGGAGACATCTAAATAGTTTTAGGTTAACCGAGAAGGTTTTGTGGGATATTTGTATAATTAGAGGTTCTGGAGGGGTGTAGAAAGACCGAGAATGATTTGGAGGGATCTTTCTATCTGAAGGTTTGGAGAGATCTAGATATACCGGGAACGTTTTGGGGATCTATCTATCATTGGAATGTCTGGAGATCTAGTTAGACCGGAAACGTTTTGGGGATCTATCTATCATTGGAGGGTCTGGAGAGATCCAAATAGACCGAAAACGTTTGGGGGATCTATCTATCATTGGAATGTCTAGAGAGATCTAGTTATACCGGGAACCTTTTGAGGGTCTATCTATCATTGGAAGGTCTGGAGAGATCTAGATATACCAGGAACGTTTTTGGGATCTTTTTATCATTGGAAGGTCTGGAAAGATCTAGATAGACCAAAAACTTTTGGGGGATCTATCTATTATTGGAACGTCTAGAGAGATCTAATTAGACCGGCAACGTTTTGGGGATCTATCTATCATTGGAAGGTCTCGAGAGATCTAGATAGACCGAAAACGTTTTGGGGATCTATCTATCATTAGAATGTCTAGAGAGATCTAGTACAACTGGGAACGTTTTGGGGATTTATCTATCATTGGAGGGTCTCGAGAGATCTAAATAGACCAAAAACGTTTTGGAGGGATCTTTTTATCATTAGAAGATCTGGAGAGATCTAGATAGACCTGGAACGTTTTGGCGGGATCTTTTTATCATTAGAAGGTCCGGAGAGATCTAGATAGACCGGGAAACTCTTGGCGTTATCTTTCTATTATGGAAAGGTTTGGAGAGGTCTAGATAGATAAGAAAGCTGTGGTGGTATCTTTCTATCGTTGAGAGGTATGGAGAGTTCTAGGTAGTTACACAAAACAGCTATATATTAGGACGAAAACAGATTGCGGCAGAGTTGTGATTTTCAACTGACTTGCAGCTTGGTTTGCTCGCTAGCCCAATCTTAATGATGGAAACATCAATCAATCAACGTTGATTAATTGTGGTTAATACCCGTGATTTACAAGTCAATCAATCAACCTTAATTGATTGAATTGTTGCTTAACGATAAATGTGCACTGTTTAAGATATTTAGGGCGAGAACAATAAATTAGTCGTAGAGATGGGATAGACCAAACAGTCACTATAGTGTTGGATAAAATGAATACGACTCAAGCTACAAAATCCATTTTTATTATGCAAGCAGCGACGTGTTGCTTTTCAAACAAGCTCCCTAAAATTGTCCGCGCCCTAACGTGAAATCTGTCCCACCTCCCCTTCCCCAATCCCACTAAACGAAGCAAGAAGAGGCATTTCCTATTTAAACAAAGTTCTCTTTTTTCAAAATACAGGTACATGAGCTGAAAAATTACTGCCGTGACGTTAAACATAAATCATGAATTTATAGGGCTCCATTATTGTTTCCGTTCTTGTGATCATCTACATGTAAACTACGTTCTGTATTTTTTGATGACACTGGTTATTACTAAACTCTCGGGCTACCTAATAACATCGGTTGTTGATATCAAACAATACAATAAATTTTGCAGTATTAAATATTCAAATTCTGATCAATTCTTTATATCAAAATACGAAATTTGTTCATGTTTTCGATTTTTAGGGTTTTTTTCTTATGCAACATCAAAACAAGTCGAAAACGCGAAATGGCCTCTTCCAACCACCATAATGTACTGCTTTTATATTTTTGAAATCAGAAATAAGTTTACTTTCTATTTTTTATAACAATATGGAATCAAAATAATAAAATGTCGACTCTAGCCAATGAACGTTGTACTTAGTTATCAGTCATACAATAGCTAAATGAGATATTAACATTTGTTCCGTTTTAAAATCTGAACAGAAATCCTATCATGAAAGTGTAAAGGTTTAAAACTTCTATCAATTTACCTCCCGTTTGATCCATATAAATTAAGTATTTATAAGATTATGAATGATATTAAGTAAGCGTGATTATACGTAACTAATAAACTTCGTCGGCCTGGTGTAATTAAGTAAATCCCATGTGGTACATTCTAACACTGTTGCATATGAGCAAATGTAGTATTAATATTGATGCCGTGTAAGAATCGATGATAATTCCTTAGTCCCGGATGACACGTATTAATTCACAGGACAATTCCCATGTCGCCTAGTTCTATTGTAACACGACGTTTGATGAACGTAAAGGAATATCAATAGGTAGGTCCAAACTATATCTTTTGTTAGAATTGTGGTATTGAAGGGTTGCACGAGTTCACGTAAAACAGAAGTCTGAACTTGAAGACATTTAAAAAGGATATATACCTTTTTATGTTAGAGTCTGTTTGTCTGGATTTATTAGATTATTGAAAGAAGTAATTAAAGGAGAAAAGCTTGACTTGTATTTACCCTTTGTAGCATATACATATATGCCATTTGAAGGGTTTTCAGCATTAATATTATACGCTTATATATACATTGTATAACAAAATTTATAAAAAGGAAAAGGCAGAAAAAAATCTGTCAGCAAGAATCGGAACGCATAGTACAGTGACAAAATCCTGACTGGGACAAAGCCATAGCACAGAAAGTACACAAACAACAAAAATACACACACACACAAACAAAGAAACAAAGAGTAATCCGAACCAAAGTAATCAGACACTCTGGATGAGAGAGCAGTGCCTATCTCTAATTAGACACATGCCAAGTTCGGGACAAAGTCATTTTCAAGAAAAATGTTTAACTATTGTTGACGAAGTAAGACAATTTAATCACACGAATGTAATATATGCATATTATTGCATTGTTTTCTGACAATAAATTATAATGACGACATCGGTGGTACGGCTGGAATTGTTGCTCCTTTCATACAGTAATTGCTCCGTTGTCAGTAGTGATGTTCCTATAGAGGGGCTACAGTCGCATTGTGTTTCAGTCATGATGAATAGCATTGTAGAAACACTAGCATTGCTGTATGTGCCATGATAAGCTGACTGTAGATATAATTAGTTAATTAATATAGTATCCGTGTCACGTGATCCTTGTAGGTTTTTTTACCAGAAGCGACTCACCATGGTTCTAATTCAGGACAGTCAAGTTAAGTTAATGTTTGCACAACATTATGGTAACACTTCGGGACGTCTTTTTTAAGTAACAACATAGTGCCCCAGGAGTAGAACTGGTCGGCACACGTGGGATAATGGACCAAACGTTATTCCCAACATAAATTATAGACATGTAAATGTAAATACATTACTGTGATAAACTTATCATAATCAGCAGTAGAAAATATTACCTGAGGTTACTAAATTCACGCAATAAAGCTGTGCCTACATTGATGTCTTGTTTGTATCAAGCCGTTCCATGTAGCATGCATATTAATTATCAATTACAAATGCAAAAAGAATGTCGGAAAATTGCTCTAAAGATACCAAGTTTAATTAAAAATTAAAAATCCATGCGATATAAGGGAGAAAATGTTAAATGTAGTACCTGTTTTTAAATAAAAAAATTGTTATTTTTGTTGGTGGCAAATGATAACGTGTAATAACAGGTCTAGCTATCGTCTGCTCTGCATTTATCGTAGGCATGCGTTGGTTTATTCTAGACAGGATTGCTATTTTCGTGCACAGAGTCTCGTAGATAGTTATGGAGAATTTAGTTAACAACATCACTGATGATACGCATGTACAAAACGAGCCTTCCAGTGATAGTGACCCTCTACAAACCCGACCCTTGTACCACTATCATTAGATGATAACAGAGTTTTGAAAATGATATTGTTTCTTAAAACTGTAAAAACAAGTATAGCTGATGTCAGCTCTAGCCTCTTACGAAAGCGATCATAAAGCAGCGGTAGGACCGCTATGGTTAGGAAGGGTTCCGGTTTAAAGCTGCTCTAAACTGGTTTGGGATAGAACTGCTATCAAGAAGAGCTGCTCAAAACTGTTCTGAGGTAGAACTGTTCTAGAGTATAGCTGCTCTAACCTGGTCTATGGTAAACTGATCTAAAGAAGTGTTCTCCAACCTGGTCCTGGTCGGGTCAAGAACTTCTCTAAAGTAGTTTGGCTTTCAACATGTCTGGGGTAGAACTTCTTTAGAGTAGATCTGCTCTAACCTAGTCTGGTCTGGATTAAAGCTGCTCTAGTGCTGCTCAAAACGATTGGGTTAAAGCTGCTTTAGAGTGGAGCTGCTTTAAACTGGTTTCATAAATGCTGTAGGTTCCTTGTGCCATTGGTTAAAATTGTTTCTGTTAATATTGCAAAGGAGTGCTGTTAAAAATGCATCTAAAGTAAAATCTAGATTGTGGGTGCTTTGACGTTAATATTACTTATCTACATGCGAAAATTGAGCACGGGGAAATACAGTTAATATTACCTGGAGATATCGATTGGATTTAGCACGATTATTTTTCTCTGAAATATTTACTGAAGTATTTGGTTACAATAATTTGAAAGCTGCGAAACTGTCGGATGGTTAGAAAGCGCTATTATTTGTTGTTTATATGCGTTGAAGAGCGTTGTTGAAAAATTTTAAAGTTAAGTATTAAATATAGATGTTAACAAAAGCAGATGGTTTTAACTGACAAATATTACAGTCCATTCCTTAGAGATTAGTGAATAAAAGTCTGTTTATCACAGTTGATACCTCCAGTCACGTTTAAGTTAGTATTATGTATGATTGCCTAGAGCCTCCAACACTGCACTGCATCTACATAGAGTCAATTAATGTTATTACGTTGCCTGGAATTGTTCGTCATTCCTATTCCAACATTTGACGGAGCTGATCGAGGGTCTGAAGGTGAGGTTGACATTGGCGAACAAGTTAACCCAGTAGGTCTCAAAAGTGTTCAATCGGATTAAAATTTGGTGATTTGAAAGGCCGTGGTAGCACATTAATGTTTTTGCTCACGATAGGCCCTTGTTACGACCGCTGTGGGAGGTCTGACATTGTCTCTCTGTCCTTCAGTTACGCGTAAAGGGGGGGGGGAATTTCGTCTCTACCTTTGAGCCGTTAAATTGTTAAGGACATTTTCCAGTTCAGTGTAACGATCATAAGGAATCTCCGCCCACATCATTACGCTACCCTAACCGAAGCTATCCACTTACTGGACACAGTAGGGGAGATATGTTCATTTCTGTGCCTATATACATTACGTTTCTGTTCTTTAGTAGCAGAAAACGAACGGACTCGTCGCTGAACCAGAATCTACGCCTATGCCTGTTTTGGAATGTCCAGCCCCTCACCCTGATGAATCCATCGACCTCTTACTCCTGAGTGTAACGGTGACAAAACTGCTTTAAAATACTGTCTTCTAGGTCTAATGCCAGATTCTCGAGTTCGTTGCGGACTGTTTCTTCTCAATCCGGGTATCCCGACTGCAATGGCTCTTGTAGCAACGGTTCGACTCTTAGATAAAAGACTCGGATGTAGCTATTTCATCCGGGAGTCTTTTTGTGAGGCCATTTGTAAAGCCTGTCTGCTGGAATTCGTTCCATGGTTTAGAAATTTGGCACTGGTTGTTTGTTTAATTATATTTATTTCGTTTTTTAATGTGCACGCCGCGTGCTGGCGAATATGGAGCTACACCTATGTTGCATATAATTTGCATAGTTTGTAGCGATCTGACATCTTTATAGTTCAGGGCGTACTTTGGGCACTTCATGTGTTAAAATCTCCATATCTACGGATATGAACGTATATAAACCTAATATTGTACCTAATCGAACATTGAATAAACACCATTCATACCTACTCGAACATGTAAGAGTCTATAAGAGCCACATAAGTAGATTTTCGGGACTGCAAGGTTTGGTATGTAATGCATTTCGTTTTGCAGCATACAGCTTATGTCTTAGTACCAATGTATGTCAGATACGGGCAGACTGTTATTGCGAATGTCTTAGTGCCGAGGTCTGTCAAGGACGGATAGACTGTTACAGCGAATGCCTTAATACCAAGGTCTGTCAGGGACATCACGGGCAGACAGTTATAGCGGATGTCTAAGTGCAAATGTACGTCGGGACGGGCAGAGTGTTATTGCGAATGTCTTAGTGCCGAGGTCTGTCAAGGACGGATAGACTGTTACAGCAAATGTCTTAATATCAAGGTCTGTCAGGGACATCACGGGCAGACTATTACATTGAATGTCTTAGTACTAAAGTCCGTAATGAACGGGCATATATCATAGCGTATATCTGGTTGTTGGAAAAGTGTGGAAATTATTTATGACAAAAAATTAACTCTTATTTCAGTCAGCTTGTAATTAATTTTAATTGTAATTTAACAGTTCTCTGATGTTGAACAAATGGCTTTGATTACGGGCAGTGATGTCGTAACTCTTATTAAATAGGGATTGTAACATGCAACAAGTGTGTCCTTAAAAGTACGACTTGGTTTCTCTCCAATGCACCTTAGTTCACTGCCGGTTTGGACGGTGGGGTTTGTTGTCTTTTTTCTGTAAATTTCCGTATTGTATTTATTATTATTTCCTGTTGTGACCACAGTGTGTCAGTAGAAAACAAAACAAATACATGTACATACTTTGTACCTCTAACATAAATGCTAAAGGTAAAGATTTACAGTGAACATGCATGTAAATATCCCGATATAAATGAAAGCGAACATCAAGTAAATTGTAAAAAAGACAGTTCACAAAGTCCAAGACAAAAACACATGGAAGCTAGTATATATTGCGGTGTTAAATCCCCAAACACGACGTCCTTGGGTGTGTTAAACAAGCAGACAGCCAACGTCCGCCAAATCAGATGTTGAATGTTTTAAGAAATCTAGGATCCAATGTAGCGGGCGTGTAGCTTACTGGCAACAAAACTCTATATCATATCAACCGGTCTGTATATGTGGCTAGCCACAAAGCTAAATGTCATGGCGACTAGCCAGTATCGTTGGCTGGCTACTAGGCTCAATGTCATGGTTACTAGTAAGTATACGTGGCAAATGCAAAGCTGAAAGATCATAAGGTCTGTATAGTTCAGTGTCATGGCGACTGGTCTGTATAGGTGGCTGCCTACAAGTCACGGGTCATTGCAACTGGTCTGTAAAGGTGGCTGCCTACAAGGCTCGGGGTCATTGCAACTGGTCTGTATAGGTGGCTGCCTACAAGGCTCGGGGTCATGGCAACTGGTCTGTAAAGGTGACTGCCTACAAGGCTCCGGGTCATGGCAACTGGTCTGTATAGGGGGCTGCCTACGAGGCTCGGGGTCATGGCAACTGGTCTGTATAGGTGGCTGCCTACAAGGCTCGGTGTCTTGGCAACTGGTCTGTTTTGGAGGCTGTCTACAAGGCTCGGTGTCTTGGCAAATGGTCTGTAAGTAGACGGCTTCAAGACTAACTTTCATGGCGATTGGCCGTAATAGGGTACTTGCTGTAAATTGTAATGCCTTGGCATTTATTCTTTTTTGCTGGCTGTTAACATAGTAGCGCATAGGCGTTGCAAGCGGTACGGCCGGTCCGGTTTCAACCGTACCACTTGAAATTGCTGGTACGGAAATCCGTACTAGTATTTTTTTAAATTGAAGTAAAAAATGACAGAATTTCATTACATATACTCTTTAATTTGTGAAACGTTCAACATAAATTTTTTTTTTAATTACTTTCAGTATAAAACAGCAACCGTTACGATCTTGTGTGCAGTTTAATTAGTGACAAATAATAGCACATGGAAACCTTTATCAATATTTAAACATTCGCGGTAAACGAGTTTTCGATCCTTAAACGACCGTACCATTATTTTAACCGACCGTTACACTTTTTTCTGCGTTCTACACCTATATCGGGATAAAATTAAACGGAACTCCGCGATTTTTAACGGTGCTAGAGGTATTTCTGATGATCTTTTTGTTTGACTGTTTTCATTGGATATAATTTGGGTTTAAACATCAATAACTGAACATGCGATTCGAGTTATAGTTGTTCTAGTACATATACTGTACCTGATTTTCTTATGTTTGTTATAAGCTACACGTTGTATTGTTCTTTACATATCTAGTATTTATTTTAGTCTTATCAGTGATCAATCTTTATTTAAAAAACTTTAAATACAAGTACTTCCTGTAACCATATCATATTATGTGATTCGGTAGGTTGTTTTGGTTGACAATATTGATTATTAGACGATTTAAAAGATCGACATTCTACAAGTAGGTGTGTTAAAACAACACCAGGCTTTAACCGGAAAAATAAGGATAACAGATTATATAACAGCTAGGCATTTTAGAAAATTTATACACAAGTAGTGTAATAATGTAATATTTTAAAATTGTAGGAGCTAAATACCCTTAAAGTGAAACCCCACGACAGGACTTTGTGGTTAACCTTTGTTATTGTGTGGGATTATGCATACCTTATGAAAGTTTAATGAGATTATCGATGCTGTGTTGTAATCACCATTAACGGTGTTGATATGTGACTTGTCGTACAAATGATCTCCTATTTTTTATTTAACAGATTTATACATGATATTTTTCAGACGTATGGATTTCCGTCAACAGTTTGTATAGATTATTTGTTTTCTGAGGACGACCGATGGTGAAAAGGAATATATTCAATGCTAACTTAAATTTATTCAATTAATTCTTCAATGGTGATTATTTATTATTATTCCAAGCTGACATTGTCCACCTTCTATAATTACATGTTTTCCCCAGAGTTGTGGTATATAAATACATCAGGATGTTTACCGAGTTCAGTAGCAATCAGACAATCATGGGTAACGTTACTGGTTTACCGCGGACATCAGATTATCTACATGTTGGCTGTAGCTACAATTTTACGCCAAATTCTAATAATGGCACAGATTTTAGTCAAAAGAAAACTAACACTGTTATTAACTCTGGAATTATGTTTGGAACCGGTGTATTTGGAAACATATTGGCTTTAATAGTGTTAATTCGATCAGGTCCAGAACAGAAAAGAACCATCTTTTACCGTTTAGTAGCAGGACTGTGCGTGACAGACCTCTTAGGAACCACTCTGACGTCACCAGTTGTAATATCAGTTTATATGAATAATTTTCGTTGGATAGGAGGACAAATCCTGTGTAATTATTTCGGATATGTAATGATTTTAGCCGGATACGCCACTATGTTGATAGAATGTTGTATGTCCATAGAACGAGTCGTGTGTATAAATCATCCATACATATACCATACACGGTCGTCTAGGAAACATGCCACGATGATACTGGTGTTTTGTTGGACCATGGCAGCGGTTATAGCGTCACTTCCATTTATGGGATTCGGACATATCGTCCTACAGTACCCGTGTACATGGTGCTTCTTTGACTATTACACCAAAAATCCCTTACACAAGGCCTTTAATTACTTATTTGCAATTATGGCGACCATTATAATCTTTGTTACTGCGTGTTGTAATCTGACTGTGATATGTACTTTAGTGAAAAATCGTCGCCGTCAAAGTCTCCTGCCGGGAAATGGTAGAAATACAAGAAAATACAGTAGCTATTCTAAAAGATTTGGTGAATGTCAGATGTTGGTCCAGCTTATAGGAATTACTATCGTGTTTAGTACATGCTATATGCCTTTAATGGTATGTGTTATATAATTAGTATTATTAATTTAATGAAGTCTGATCATTCCTTAAACAGTTTACCTTTTGTCAGGTAAGACATGACAATGCGAAACTCGACGGGTGTCTATTTAGAGGCAGGTACTGCTTACTTGTCCGGAGCACCTGTGTGCACCCATGGTTTATATTTGGGTTTATGGTACTCACTTTCTATTATTTGTGTTTTTGGTTTTTGTGTTGCGTTTGTCTATATCCGGATTTGTAACTGTCCCTTGACATCGGTCTCTTGTTGTTCGGTCGGTTTTCTATGCTATTTTTCTTGTAACAGACACATAATTATAGTAATATTATAGTAATCATGAACATAGAGCGCTTCCTCTCCATGCTGGATATACTTAACCAAGGGAAAACAAAAGAAACTCTACGTTTTATGCATTTTGTTTTCTTTCTCTTTTTTTTTGGGGGGGGGGCGGGGGGGGTTAGGTTATATATTTAGTTCACATGCCACTTGTAGCGACCGTAATACACATACAGTAAACGTTTAAACATCACTTCACCTTGTATGTCGTGCCTCTGTACCCGCAAACTTAATTATACAAGAATTAATATTCATGTTTTTATGGCTTTGTTAGAGTTTCCACTTCTGAAGATGGTTCTGATATGTATATTCTTTATCAGAAATGAATACAAGACATACTTTTTAACCAGCTCGCACGAGGGTCAATCCCATGGAGTCCGTCGTGACTTAGTGAACAAATCTTATCTGAAATTCCCGGATCAAGGAATCATCCAACAGTACTGACCTTGCTACTAATACATGTGACAGGTACAGTTATACATATAAATTAAAATAAATGGAACATTCGTACCCACTTAATATTTAGTTATTTCATAATAATAATAATAATAATAATAATAATAATAATAATAATAATAATAATAATAATAATAATAATAATAATAATAATAATAATAATAATAATAATAATAATAATAATAGCAGAAAATGTCTATATATCGGATTTTACCCGTTTTTGTCTGCACAAATTGCCAAAGGGGAAAAATATATTACAATGTCTTTTCTTAATAATTTTTTTCTACAAAACCATCTCAAATTTGAATCTAATCTCATTAAAGTATTTTATCTATTTTCCAAGATTTTGTGAAAATGAAAAAGTTTTGCTTTTTACCGATATATAACTTATATTATAACTTAGAAAATTACGTCGTTTTAAAATGCATCTATAAACCTAAATACCTCCGTATTTGTTAGTAAAATGAGAATTAAAAGTTAAACCGGAGCCTCATTTTACAGTGAACCAAAGCCTCGTGCTGAAAAGTTGTTGAATCGATGCCTCATGCTGTACAGCTGTTGAATCGAAGACCAGTGCTTTCTAGTTGTTGAACCGAAGCCTTTTTGTTGTTGTCGAATATGCAACTTATAGTGATAGAAATTCAAAATTTTATGATCGCGTTCCTTTCTATACATATGGAACAACACAAGCATCAAAGTTTGCGGGCAATCCTATTTCAAAATTGAAGAAGATAGGTTTGTAAGAAATTTGGTTATTCCTTCCCGCCATCGAAACAGGATCAAATGTGAAATTAAAGAGTACCTTTTCTCTATATAAATACTTTTGCCAATTATTAATGTTAGCTGTCCTTAAACTTAGGCCCCTGTGAATCTAAATCACTTTCAATAGCTAGTTGATTAATTTCATGCTCTTTGTAGACTCTCGTTTTCTTTTACGGCATTCTGATTAATGTCGATATATCCGGTTTTTAATTCATAACTTACACAACAAACCGAACTATTAAATAATTCTATTTGATAATGAAAACTTATCACGCCATCATTTTGTGTGAAATTCATCTACAGTATGCATGCCACTAGGTTTGTTCTGAATTAGAAAACTAATTACCCATACAATTTCCTAATTATCACACTGTAACATGTGAGAACAATATCAGTAGGCTGTACTGTTTGTTTTCTTATTACAAGTGTATTGTATTAATATAATTTTCTTCATTTTCGATTTTACTAAATCTTGGTAGATACTTTGCAATCCACGAGTCCTATGAAAAAAACTACTGTGTTGACGTTTTAAATTGGTTTCGTTTTGTCATAATAGTTAACGTTTCAATTGAAAATGTGGTCGGGGGTATCTAGAGTTCATTTATTTAATTTTAACTCGGTTTGAATACATAACGTTCGCTTTAACCATTCCAAATACGGGATGGCGACCAAACAAGATTGTCACTACAGTAAGTTTGCTGGTTAAACATTTAGCAATTAAATATATTAAAATGGTTTGTCGTAGTAAACACTAACAATACTTCCTACAGTTCCATACATATGTATAAGAACAGATATAATTTAACAAAAATGCACAAATAATACCTCAGTGATGTCATAAATGATGCGCAAAACGTCTGTGATAACATGTGCACGTGCAGAATAATGGCTGTGGAAGTTTATAAACCTTTACACAAGTTATGAAAAATATATGGTGCTAGAAGCTTTCTACATCATTTGAAATTAATAGTGTTTACGAATACCACGAGTATTCTTACAGATACATTAATTACAATCTGTAAAATTGTTGACACTTACGTGTAGAACAAATAAGAACGGTTAAATCTATAAAATCTAATTTCTGTAAATATTGCATTAAATGATTAAATTACAACATAATTGCACTGTGTTGTTGTTATTCATTTAGAAAAACATCACTAGAATTACCCACCGTGTCATGGAATCGTGTCGATAATTACCCTTCGTGTCCTGGAATCGTGCATGTCGAAAATAACCCACCATGTCATGGAATCGTGTCGATAATTACCCACCGTGTCCTGGCATCGTGTCGAGAATTACCCACCGTGTCACGAAATCGTGTCGAAAATAACCCACCTTGTCATGGAATCGTGTAGAGAATTATCACCGTGTCATAAAATCGTGTCGAGAAATACCCGCCGTGTCATGGAATCGTGTCGAGTATTACCCACCGTGTCATGGAATCGTGTAGAGAATTATCACCGTGTCATGGAATCGTGTCGAGAAGTACCCACAGTGTCATAGAATCGTTTCGAGAATTACCCACCGTGTCCCGGAATCGTATCGAGAATTATCCACCGTGTCATGGAATCGTGTCGAGAATTTCACAGTGTCACTGAATCGTGTCGAAAACTACCCACCGTGACATTAAATCCTGTCGGGAATTACCCACCGTGTCATTAAATCGTGTCGAGAATTACACACCGTGTCATTGAATCGTATCGAGAATTACCCATCGTGTCATGGAATCGTTTCGAGAATTGCCCACTGTGTCATTGATTCGTATCAAGAATTACCCACCGTTTCATTGAATCGTATCGAAGCTGAGTAATTAATATTTGATAGTTCACTTTAGTTTAAAATGTACACATTAATATGTGTTACTTAGGTAATTATTTAATCACAGACAAAAGCCGTTCATAAGAGTGCAACTTTTTTACTAGAACGAATCATCGTACACTCGCTTTTTTTAAATTTTTAATTTTTTTTTTTTTTTTTTTTTTTTTGCGAGTCAAATCTAACTTCGGATCCTACTTTTTTACGGCCTTTTGCATATAATTTATGAAATATCCTCTGCAACGTTTCAACATATACTGGTTTTATTCGAATTTTATTTATACCAATGAGTTGTACTAAAATTGTGAGAGCAATATACAACCCTACAAAAATATACAAATGCAACGTAAAATATATGCCAAAAACTTACATTTGACATTTATTTGTTCCTTTAGATAAATGTTTTTTAAGGTATCGAGGAGCAAATAGTCTGCTGCTTAAATACAAGATGTAGTACCAGTGTAGAGCTATTTTTGTTCTATTACAGATGAACATTTAACTTTTAGATATAGTGCGTTATCTTGTCTACACAAGTGAACAATATATAGGAAATGTTGATATTACAGATGTAACTCGTTACTAGCAAAATTTTAAAGAGACTTGTGGCAAGTCTATTGTCTCAGCTAGTAAGTCTAATACCGGTCATATTATGGTCACCTTAGATCATGTGACTTTAAGGACCAACCAGAATTGTTTTCAAAGTTAAAGCAAATTACGGAAATCATATAATTTAGAAGCGATTTACATTCCCCTGTTTTTTTTTGACTTTGTGACAAGATGATATTATGAGATGACACCTACATTATTTATTTATTTTTATTTAAGCACATTTACACCCCGTAAGGGTTTTAAGGCATATATAAACACAAAAGATGAAAGCAGTCATACCGTGACATATTTATAGTAGAATCGTGTAGTCTTCAAGTCAACTGTCTTAGGTATTAAAGACTTTTAAATAAACTAAATAACACCGTCCGACCAAGGGCATTAAGTTGTCGGTGTAGGACGTAAAAAACTCCCCAGGTCAAGACTAAATAACAAACTGCAAATGACTAAAGAGGACATTATATTTATGTATTTATTTATATCATTTGCATAACAATTTGTAATATTATTGTCTACATTTTTTCCTTACATTTGAATATTTCGGAAATGGACAAAGACGTGGATTTCATCCTCTAATACATTTTATTGCACATTCGAC
This sequence comes from Limnoperna fortunei, assembly GCA_944474755.1. Classification (NCBI taxonomy): domain Eukaryota; kingdom Metazoa; phylum Mollusca; class Bivalvia; order Mytilida; family Modiolidae; genus Limnoperna; species Limnoperna fortunei. The sequence goes on from OX104111.1 coordinate 9,029,323, forward strand.
GTCTTGGTCTATATTGCATTTTGATTGATAAGAAACCATGCGTAATCTGATTAAAAATTAAAAATGAGAAAATTATAAAAAGTAATTAAAATAATTAAAGCAAAAACAATGACTACAAATGTTGTATCACCCAGATCTACGACAGTAACTGTGATCTACATAATGTTGTATCACCCAGATCTACGACAGTTACTGTGATCTACCTAATGTTGTATCACCCAGATCTACGACAGTAACTGTGATCTACATTATGTTGTATCACCCAGATCTACGACAGTAACTGTGATCTACATAATGTTGTATCACCCAGATCTACGACAGTAACTGTGATCTACATTATGTTGTATCACCCAGATCTACGACAGTTACTGTGATCTACATAATGTTGTATCACCCAGATCTACGACAATAACTGTGATCTACATTATGTTGTATCACCCAGATCTACGACAGTAACTGTGATCTACATAATGTTGTATCACCCAGATCTACGACAGTAACTGTGATCTACATTATGTTGTATCACCCAGATCTACGACAGTAACTGTGATCTACATAATGTTGTATCACCCAGATCTACGACAGTAACTGTGATCTACATAATGTTGTATCACCCAGATCTACGACAGTAACTGTGATCTACATAATGTTGTATCACCCAGATCTACGACAGTAACTGCGATCTACATAATGTTGTATCACCCAGATCTACGACAGTTACTGCGATCTACATAATAAACTTTCCTAATACAACTGAATGTTTTCTCAAAAGTTTGCAGATAGTAACAAGTAAACAAATCTTCAATATAAGTGTGATTACATGCCTCATTATCAGTTAGTTAAGGATTTTTGGTCGGACAAGATGACGCAGCATATCTCATTCACTTTATCGTCCTGTAAACATTAACAAGAATCTCACCATTAAGTTTGTCATATAACTGTAGCGTATGTTCATCTTGTTTAAGATTTATTCCTGTAAGTTCTACGAATTTAATGATGTATACCACATTTAATGGCTGACTTCATGCTTTTCTTTGTTCACATTCAGATAGATAACGTTTATCTTCATGCTTAATTTACTATATATGATACTCCGTAATAGTCTATTATTTGTTATGATTAAACAGTAATCTATATTATTTATTATAATTGAAGAGAAAGATTCAACATTATTTGTATTTAGGTTTTATTACCAAAATTCAAGAGATTCTGGATTCTTTATCTCTCATCAACCGCATAATACAATCATGTTAAATTAACGTATTGAAAATGGTAAAATGGCTAAACATGACAAGATAAAGATATATAAGATATATATATATATATATATATATATATATATATATATATATATATATATATAAAAGTCTAAAGAGTCTACCAACCAGCAAGCTTATTAAGTATCGGATCGACAAACATGACGATACAGCATAAACAAAAAATAATATACAAGTCTAGAAGATTATGCAACGATACACATGACGGTGTTTCTTGTCAAAAATTTAGACAAAGACTGACCAACGAATGGCCTTAGTCATTGAATGTCAATATAAATTAATGACGTAAACAAGTCGCAACATATTGATCTTGAAATTTCTCATTTCCAACTTAACCCAAAATAGTTGCTTCCCAAGTCCGCAAGCCGGGGACGTGCCGTGCTGCTACTTTGCTTTGCTCAAATATTCCAACAAGATGTAATTAAAATTACCAAGTTGACAAATTCTTTACGCCAGACGCGCGTTTCGTCTACTTAAGACTCATCAGTGGCGTTTAACTCTAAATGCTTAAAGTATTTTTTCATTCGGTGATGGAATAATATAAGTCCACTGGGATCGTGTAAAAACACAATACAGGTAGTTCAAAATATTATATAAAAGTCTAAAGAGTCTACCAACCAGCAAGCTTATTAAGTATCGGATCGACAAACATGACGATACAGCATAAACAAAAAATAATATACAAGTCTAGAAGATTATGCAACGATACACATGACGGTGTTTCTTGTCAAAAATTTAGACAAAGACTGACCAACGAATGGCCTTAGTCATTGAATGTCAATATAAATTAATGACGTAAACAAGTCGCAACATATTGATCTTGAAATTTCTCATTTCCAACTTAACCCAAAATAGTTGCTTCCCAAGTCCGCAAGCCGGGGACGTGCCGTGCTGCTACTTTGCTTTGCTCAAATATTCCAACAAGATGTAATTAAAATTACCAAGTTGACAAATTCTTTACGCCAGACGCGCGTTTCGTCTACTTAAGACTCATCAGTGGCGTTTAACTCTAAATGCTTAAAGTATTTTTTCATTCGGTGATGGAATAATATAAGTCCACTGGGATCGTGTAAAAACACAATACAGGTAGTTCAAAATATTATATAAAAGTCTAAAGAGTCTACCAACCAGCAAGCTTATTAAGTATCGGATCGACAAACATGACGATACAGCATAAACAAAAAATAATATACAAGTCTAGAAGATTATGCAACGATACACATGACGGTGTTTCTTGTCAAAAATTTAGACAAAGACTGACCAACGAATGGCCTTAGTCATTGAATGTCAATATAAATTAATGACGTAAACAAGTCGCAACATATTGATCTTGAAATTTCTCATTTCCAACTTAACCCAAAATAGTTGCTTCCCAAGTCCGCAAGCCGGGGACGTGCCGTGCTGCTACTTTGCTTTGCTCAAATATTCCAACAAGATGTAATTAAAATTACCAAGTTGACAAATTCTTTACGCCAGACGCGCGTTTCGTCTACTTAAGACTCATCAGTGGCGTTTAACTCTAAATGCTTAAAGTATTTTTTCATTCGGTGATGGAATAATATAAGTCCACTGGGATCGTGTAAAAACACAATACAGATAGTTCAAAATATTATATAAAAGTCTAAAGAGTCTACCAACCAGCAAGCTTATTAAGTATCGGATCGACAAACATGACGATACAGCATAAACAAAAAATAATATACAAGTCTAGAAGATTATGCAACGATACAAATGACGGTGTTTCTTGTCAAAAATTTAGACAAAGACTGACCAACGAATGGCCTTAGTCATTGAATGTCAATATAAGTAAATGACGTAAACAAGTC